>CM042240.1:62210141-62625141 GCA_023566225.1 Romanogobio albipinnatus | reverse complement strand
GTGTAGTTCTGGGCTGATTTCTCACCTTTCTTAGGATCATTGAGACCCCACGAGGTGAGATCTTGCATGGAGCCCCAGTCCGAGGGAGATTGACAGTCATGTTTAGCTTCTTCCATTTTCTAATGATTGCTCCAACAGTGAGACCTTTTTTCACCAAGCTGCTTGGCAATTTCTTCAATCTCCTTGTGGAGGTGTACAATTTTGTCTCTAGTGTCTTTGGACAGCTCTTTGGTCTTGGCCATGTTAGTAGTTGGATTCTTACTGATTGTATGGGGTGAACAGGTGTCTATGCAGCTAACGACCTCAAACAGGTGCATCTAATTTAGGATAATAAATGGAGTGGAGGTGGACATTTTAAAGGCAGACTAACAGGTCTTTGAGGGTCAGAATTCTAGCTGATAGACAGGTGTACAAATACTTATTTGCAGCTGTATCATACAAATAAATAGTTAAAAAATCATATATTGTGATTTCTGGATTTTCTTTTTTAGATTATGTCTCTCACAGTGGACATGCACCTACGATAACAATTTCAGACCCCTTTATGATTTCCAAGTGGGAGAACTTGCAAAATAGCAGGGTGTTCAAATACTTATTTTCCTCACTGTATATATATATATATATATATATATATATATATATATATATATATATATATATATATATATATATATATATATATATATTAGGGTGCATCGAATTTGAATGGGAAATTTTAATTTCAAAATATGAATTTGGCTGGCATTGCATTTTGTTCCAATTAACATAAAAATGACTTTTGCAAAGTTTTGAGGAATTCCATTGAGATTTAGGGGTGCCACCTAAAACATGAACTTTGGCGAAAATTGCTAATTTTTCGAAATTTTAGTCTAATTGCCAAAAGGTTGACCTGGAAATGTTGAGTACAGTGAACTTTAATACAGTAACATGTTCTATAGGGTTATCAAAGTAAAAGTTGTTTGTTTGCCCTTTGGGCATTTCTCAGAATTCAACTTTCAAGATTCTCCATTCATTTGTCCTATAGACAAAATGAATGGAGGTCAATGGGAAATGTTCACGTGGCCTTACGCTGAATTTTGTGCAGCAGTGATGGATGTCGGACACACATAAAGTTTAATTGACTTTATTGTTAAACACAAGGAGCGACACACTTAAAAGGACAAACCCTCTCTAGTGGCTAACTCTCTGGCAACTAACAGGGCCTAAAGCCGCGTGGTAACCAAAGCGTTTTAGCCGGCTGAAAACACTAGGCGCTCTGCTGAATACGTCTCGCTGTGGGCGCTTGAGAGCATTTTGGCAGCACAGCGTTTTTTTTTTCATTTGAGACTCTTTGCTTGTTATGATACAGAATATCCACGGAAGTGTTACTAAGTATCTCGTTTCACAGATAGTTTCTTTCTGTATTGATTCTATATAAAAATGCTGATACAATTAAAAGTATTTGCTCTGGCTCTTGTTTTAAATTGTTTTGTTCCGTTATTATACTGCTTGTTGTCATCTGTTGACGTTGTACAGTACAAGCAGAATGTGGCAGTTGGTCGGTGTTGTATTTGTCCCGCTCCTCCTCCACTGTGATTGGACGGCTGGGTGAAAAGTGACAGTGATGAGCGCTGCGTTTTACTCAAAGTTGAACATTCTTCAACTCTCGGCGACCAGTAAAAAAATACAAAAAAACCATTGGCTGCTGGATTCTTGTGGTAACAGGTTCCATTTCTCTCTCAGACGTGTGAACAAGGTAACCTCTGGCGAGCGTGATGACTCCCACCTTCAGGTCTGTGAAAACCTGGTTCAGGAGGACCTCACCAATGTGGTGCTGGCACCCAGACCAAAGCAGTGGCCGGCCCAGTGAGAGCTGTATGGCAATGCAGGCTGCTATGAGATGGCCGGTGTTTGACGCAGTGTCAAATGCCATGTTGACAACCTGGTCAGCGCAGCACCAGTCCTGCCTTAACTTGCATGTCAACCGGGCAATGATCACTCCACATACCTCATTGATCTGCTTTTTATATGCCGGGACACCAAGCAGTTTCACTCGCTCTGCATCTCCAACCACCACTGTAAGACGCTCCTCCAACTGGCATACATTGCTGAGCATCGGTGTTAACTTGCTGTCCCAGTGTAGAGTGCACAATGGAGGTGGTGTCCACTGCTTGTGCTGTTCCTCACTGATTGTCTCCAGCACTTGGCGTCTTGCTCGGTCAGCTGTTGCGTCAGATGCAGAGAGATTCCGCCTGACTCTGCAACAAGGCCACGCGTGAAGGCAGCCTGTTGCATTGGTGACATCTTCAATCTTGTAGCCAGTGACATGACACTTGGCCGGTTAAGGATGTCATGTGGAATGAAGACGTTTGTTCCAGTCTTCTTATACTTGTGGGATAGTTCGCCCTCAGATGGTGGATAGACGGTGTTAGTATCCTCCTCTGACTCCTCATCACTCTCCAACTCCAAGCTGGACATTGCCGTCATCTCCTCCAGCTCCTTTTCACAGTGGGACTGCCTTGGCTGTTGCGGCAGCTTGACGCTCCTCTCACCTCTTCACCTTGAGCTGCAGCTTTTTGTCCAATACACCAAATGTGGCCACTCTGTCAGTCTTCATGCTGGCCAAGAAAGCTTGGTCTTCTGGGTTATCAATCAGCTTTTCAACATTTGGAGACCACAGCGGAAATGTGGCATCAAGTCTGCACTCCATTTTCTCCAATTGTTTCAATGTTGTCTCACTGGAGCGCTTGGCATCCGCTTGTTGTTAGCATTGACTAAGTCTATCATCTTGTGGCACGCACGCTTGTCGCTCACCAATGGGATGTTGGCTTACTTGTAAATGGCAGCACCTACTCCAGGACAACCATGGCTGCCTAGCTGTGCTTGCAAATATACTTGTATTTAAAATGTTAATTTACTGTAACAACTACAATGCTACTCTCAATAAACATGAGACATCTATACTCTGAATATGACATTGTCCACTCTACAATACTGGTGATGTTAAGCTTAATAGCTTAGCTAACATGGATAGCTAACTGTGGTTAGCAAACTGTTGCTAGCTAATGTTAGCTAGATGTAATGAGCACCAAATACCTATAAATATGACTTAAATGACTTATGATAAATAAGTATACAAAGACACAACTACAGATTAATAATTTACCTCAGATCTCCATGGCGACCATTGAGCACTGTTAACCACTTTATCCAACAAAAACAGATGTGCGGTGGCACCCCTAAATCATCATGTACTGGAAAAATATTTTGCATGTGTTGTTTCTACATATTTTGGAACACTTTTAGCACCCAGCCATATCAAAATTCAAGAATTGTGTTTTTTGATGCACCCTAATATATATATATATATATATATATATATATATATATATATATATATATATATATATATATAATATTAGGGATGCACCGAAATGAAAATTCTTGGCCAAAACCGAAAAAGAGGAAAACATGGCCGAAAACCGAAACACCGAAAGAAATTATGCCAATTATTAGTACCATTGCATTTATGGGTATGACTGTGTACTAACTTTACTAAAATCAAGGCATTGCAATTGCATAAATTAATATGAAAGTTTCAAAGAATAAATCATTTACAAATTATGCAAATATTTTTATTGCAACAATGCACAGTATAAAATAAAATTCAAACTAAAATGTTTAACTTGACCCCACTCATGTGTACATTAAATAATAAGGTACAGGCCAACTGGCCTGCAGAAAGGTTTTCAAGTTAAATGTCCTCTAATAAAAACAAAGTGCATTTAGGTCAAATGCATTTAAATTTTTTCTCTGTAGGACTACTACAAGAAAGTGCAACTGCTTAAAGATACAACAATATTTTCTCTGTAGGCCAAAACAAAACAAAGACTGCCATAGCCCATATGTTAACTGTAGAACTTGAACAAAAACAAATGCACCACGAATTGCAGATGTGCAAAGTGGATAATAAATAGGCTATTTAAACATTAGACAAGCCCATTCTACTTCTTGAGGTAAAGTGGCAGGTTTTTCTTGATGAAGAGTAGCTTCTCTGCTTTATCACAGTGAAGTCTGTTCCTCTTCTCATCGAGAACATGAGCTGCTGCACTGAACAGTCTCTCGCTGTCAATGCTTGTGCATGGAGCAGACAAGTACTTGCGTGCCATCTTTGCCAGGTCAGGAAAGCGGCCGTGATTACTTCTCCAGTAGGCAAGAGGGTTATCACTTCTGGGAATGGGGACTTCAGACAGATAACCATCTAGCTGTTGAGCGGTTGAGCTTGTCATCTGCCTGACATTTGAGAAAGATTTGAGAGAGTGTATTTATATAGGGCCAGTGCATAAATAAACATCTTTTATCCAATTAAAAAAATATCTAGCAGAATTATGGCTACAATCTGATCATATATAGTAGCCTAAGAACAGAATAGCTTACCTATTATAATTATTTGAGGCACTTTCTTGCAGGATTTCACATATCAGACAACGAGGGTGCATGCCCCTCATCTGGTGCAGAGAGACAAGTCTTTTTTTCTGCGCTTTGATCTCCTTCTCCTGCGCTGGGTGCTGCTCCATCTCCGTCTCCACGCGGGTTCTCCACATCCATCGCGGCCTGGATCATTTCTCGTGCGCACTGCTTTATTTCCACATCCAAGTAATGATCTTTATAACGCGGATCAAGTACAGTCACGATGAAGTGAAGAGGATCTGAATAGATCTCAGTGAAACGTGTGCTGACAGACTCTAAGAGTGTACTTTTCATTGTTTACACTCCGTGGTCCGTCTCAACCACTTTGCTTAGGAGACGCTTTAGTGCTGCGATTAAAGGTATAACATCCGCTACAGATGCATCAGAGGAGCTGATCTCTTTAGTCATCTGCTCAAATGGGGCAAGAAGAGAGAGAATGTTCTCTATTAAGACCCACTGGTGTGAAGTGAATGGCGCGGGGAGCTCGTGGTCTGCGCTATATGCAGCCAAGACTCGCTTTTGCGCAAAGAGGCTTTGCAACATGTAAAAAGTGCTGTTCCATCGCATACTCACGTCTTGCTGGAACCGTTTTATTGGTGTTCCAAACTGATCTTGCATAGACTGCAAGCGGGAATAGGCCAGCTGAGAATGTTTAAAGTGGCCAACAATTCTTCTGCCTATAGCCAGTACGTCTTTTACGCTGCGTTGAGACAACACTCCCTCATTCACAGCCAGATGTAGTGTGTGGGCCATGCACCGTATTCCCTTCAGCTGGCTGTCTTCAATCGCTTTTGTCATATTTCTTGCATTGTCACTGACAATGACATGCACTTTAGATTGGTCGATATGCCAGGTGTCGAACATATTGGCAAATGCATCAGAAATGGCTGCTGCTGTGTGTGACCCTCGAAACTCTTGTGAATGGAGCAGAATCTTTTGCAGCTGGAAATTAGCGTCGATCCATTGTGCAGTTAGACTGAGCATACTGGTAATGCTGACGTCTGAGCTCCATTTGTCTGTCGTGAAACTGATTGCTGAAATATCTGCAGCTATATGCTCATGGACGTGAGTTGCAACAACATTAAACAGCTCAGGTAAACACACCTCTGAGAAATGTTGTCTGCTCGGCATTACATAGCGGGGCTCAATGTGCTCGATCAGCCTACGAAATCCCACATCTTCTACGACAGAGAATGGCTGATCATCTAGGGCAATGAATTGCATAATCTTTTGTGTAATGCCCTTTGCCTTGACACCATCACTGGGAAACTTCCTTGCCTTTTCAAAAACATCTGCCACAGACGGAGTGGGCGTGCTCGGAGGTGTTTTCCTTTTCTGTGCCGCGTTCCTCTCATATTCAGGGTAGCGATCGGTATGTTTAGATTTCAGGTGATAAATTAAACCCGACATGGAGAAAGTCTTTGCAGATACACCCCCTCTTGAAATTTTGGCATTGCATGTTTTGCAAATCGCTGTCCGTGGGTCTTTCTCAGATATAACGAAATACGTCCACACCGCAGACATGTTGCTTGCTTCGTGCTTGCTTGCTTGCTTGCACGTGCAGGTCGCGGTTTCTGTTTGTGTCATCACAACATTTCGGCCGTGTTGTTTCGGTGATAAGTCTTTCGGCCGAAAGTTTTCGGTGGCCGAATATTCGGTGCATCCCTAATAAAAAAAAAAAAAAATATATATATATATATATATATATATATATATATATATATATATATATATATATATATATAAACCTGTGATACTTTTTTCAGGATTCTTGGATGAATAAATGAAGTAATGGCTGATAAAAATTCAGCTTTGCATCACTGAAATAAATTATATTTTATAGTATATGTCTATCAAAATAGAAAACCTTTATTTTAAATAGATTTTTTTGTTGTATTTCTGGTCAAATAAATGCTTGATGAGCATAAGAGACTTCTTTCAAAAACAGTAATTCAAATAGTAATGTCCAATCGTTTGACTGGACTTCATTTATAGCATCTGAGCAGAACTTTGCGAACAAAATCTTTATTGATGTGACACTAGGATACTTTACAGTAAACCCTTCATAATCTGTCCAAAACAGGCCAAAGAAATCTTGTCTAAACATTCTTGTGTCTGACATTTTATGATTTGAGAAATATGCTATATCTGTTCTATTACAGAGCCTATAAATGTTAATCTGCAGTTTAATACGTTTCCTAAAACATTTTATTTCATTATTTATTACATAGAGATTTCACTCATCTCAGTATAGTTTTGGAAAACTGTGAAAATTGTAAGTATGTGTGTAGTAAGTGAAAGTGCACGTCAGTTCTATTCATTCATACATGCAGAATATACAGGATTCATATTTAAACAGTCTTTTTGCGGTTTAATATTCGCAGACATAAGTATATATCACAATTAGAAGAACAGAGAATAAATTTAACTGTCACAATCCTCGGCTGGATCTGTTGTTCCTCAAAATGAAACCAACTTTTTTTCTGAGGTAAATTATCCCAGGATTATTCCTTACTCCATCTCAAAGCGAGGTAAATTCATCACACTAAACTTGATGTGTTTTACTGAGTTGTTGTGGGTTTTAACTTGTTTGCATAGATCTCCTCAGGATTAGCCTTTGAATAGAGTGCACGATCCGTGGGCGTGGCCCATTAGCAGATGAGGCAACATGTGAACAACTGACATCTCTCTTTTTAAATGGATCACATAAACAGAGAATATTTCCATTCGAGTTGATGTTCATCATTTAAAAACCTGACATTTCTTTAGACATATGTCTCATATGTTGTGTGACAAGTATCAACTAAGTTGCAGTTCATTTTCTGCAGAGTATCAGAATGGACTTCATTGAGAGAAAGCAGATCACACATCATGTTTGTTTTCTTTGTTTTGCAAATAGCACAGCATTTTGTTCAATGGAATATTTTGAGTCTCTTTCGCACTAAGAAAAAAGCGAGTTGGTCATGCCGGACCTCTAGGGGTTAATGCTTTACAAATGTTTTGATGGCTGTTGTGGTGTGCTATTAAACTGAGATTAACTTTTGTTTTGTTTTTTGCCTTAGACCTGATGCAGTTGAAAGAGGAGTGTGAAGTACTAAAGGAAATGGAAGAAAAAGATCAATATGAGAATGATCATGATTTCATAACTGAAGAAACATATTTTAGCTGCTCACAGACTGAAAAGACTTCAAAAACAAGCAGTGAAAAAACTGAAAATAAAGAAACAAGTTACTTCACCCGCTTTCAGGGTAGAAAGAGTTTGAATCAACAAAGAAATCTTACAGACCCCATGAGAGTTCACACTGGAGTGAAGCCTTACACCTGCCAAAGTTGTGGAAAGAGTTTTGATCAACATGAAAACCTTAAAGTCCACATGAGAGTTCACACTGGAGAGAAACCCTACACGTGCCCTCAGTGTGGAAAGAGTTTCAAACATAAAGGACACTTTCAAGACCACTTAAGGATTCACACTGGAGAGAAGCCTTACACCTGCCAACAGTGTGGAAAAGATTTCAACCGAAAAGGAAACCTTAATCAGCACATGAGAATTCACACTGGAGAGAAGCCTTACACCTGCCGACGGTGTGGGATAAGTTTTGATCAACATGAAAACCTTAAAGTCCACATGAGAGTTCACACTGGAGAGAAACCCTACACATGCCCTCAGTGTGGAAAGAGTTTAAATCAAAAAAGAAACCTTGACAGACACATGAGAATTCACTCTGGAGAGAAGCCGTACACCTGCCAACAGTGTAGAAAAGGTTTCAACCAAAAAGGAAGTCTTGATCATCACATGAGAATTCACACTGGAGAGAAGCCTTACACCTGCCAAGTGTGTGGAAAAGGTTTAAGCCAAAAAAGAAGTCTTGAATATTACATGAACATTCACACTGGCGAGAGCTCCTACACCTGCAGACGGTGTGGAAAGGGTTTTGAACAACATGGAAACCTTAATGTCCACATGAGAGTTCACTCTGGAGAGAAACTCTACACGTGCCCTCAGTGTGAAAAGAGTTTCAATCAAATAGGACACTTTAAAGACCACTTAAGAGTTCACTCTGGAGAGAAACCCTACACGTGCCCTCAGTGTGGAAAGAGTTTCAACAGAAAAGGAATCCTTAACACACACATGAGATCTCACACTGGAGAGAAGCCGTTCACCTGCCAACAGTGTGGGAAAAGTTTTAACAGAAAAGGAATCCTTGACACACACATGAGAGTTCACACTGGAGAGAAGCCGTTCACCTGCCAATACTGTGGAAAAAGTTTTAACAGAAAAGAAATCCTTAACACACACATGAGAACTCACACTGGAGAGAAGCCGTTCACCTGCCAACAGTGTGGAAAAAGTTTTAACAGAAAAGAAATCCATGACATACACATGAGAATTCACACTGGAGAGAAACCTTACGTGTGCCCTCAGTGTGGAAAAGATTTCAACCATAAAGGAAATCTTGATTGCCACATGAGAATTCACACCGGAGAGAAGCCTTACACATGTGATCTCTGTGGAGAGAGTTTCAGATATAAAGTCACCTTTAAGCACCACATGAGGATTCACTTATGAGAGAACGGTTTTACGTCATCAGTCTGGAATGAGTTTCAGACAGAAAAAAGTCAAATCAGAGAGAGCAACCATTGACTACCATAGAATTTTTTCCCTACTATGGTAGTCAATGGTTGCTCTCTCTGCTTGGTTACAAACATTCTTCACTCTATCTTCTTTTGTGTTCAGCAGAACAAAGAAACTCGTATAGGTTTGGAACAACTTGAGGGTGAGTTAAATGATGACATCATTTTCATTTGTGGGTGAACTATCCCTTTAAGGGCATTAATCAAGCTTGTTTAACTGTAAAAAACTCAAAAACACCAGTATTGTACCAGTATTATACATTTATATTTTCTAATATCGAATTGCAATTTGCATTTATAACAATGTTTATTTTATTTTTATTTTTTTTCTCTCTCTCTCTCTCAGATATCTTGCCACTGGGGACTCCTTCCGGACCATTGCCAGCAGCTTCCGTGTTGGTGTCTCCACAGTCTGCAAGGTTGTCCCAGATGTGGTGACTGCAATCTGGGACTGCTTGGCGGATGAGTTTATGGCTGTGCCCTCCACAGATGAATGGAGGTCAATTGCAGAGGGTTTTGAAGAGAGGTGGAACTTCCCCCTCTGCTGTGGAGCACTGGACGGCAAGCACGTCCTGATCAAGTCCAGTTCTACAACTACAAGGGAACTTTTTCTTTAGTTCTCCTTGCAGTTGTGGATTCAAAGTACTGTTTCAGGGTCATTGATGTGGGGGGATATGGGTGGACGAGCGATGGTGGAACTCTGGCCAACTCAACCTTTGGCCAGGCACTCCGTGGTGGCACCCTCCATCTGCCACCTGACCATCCTCTTCCAGGAGCGGACCACAGAGGACCCCAGCCCCATGTCTTTGTGGCAGATTAGGCCTTTCCCCTCAGGAAAAACCTCATGAGGCCATTCATTGGGCGCACCCTTCCCCGATAGAAACAGGTTTTTAATTACCGTCTCTCCAGAACTCGGCTGGTGGTGGAGAACGCCTTCGGGATCCTGTCCTCTCAGTGGAGGATGTATCGTCGCCTCATAGAGGTTCAGCCTGATGTTGTGGAGAGGTGTGTAAAGGCGACGTGCGTCCTCCACAATTTCATGCGGAGATCTGCTGAGGCACCTGCTGTGAGTGGGGTGGTGCAAGGTGCAGAGGACTCGCTGCAGAGTCTCGGTCAGGTTGCCGCAAATAATTCCGCCAGAGAGGCCATCCGGGTCAGGGACAGCTTCATGGCTCACTTTTCAGCCGAGGGAGCAGTCGCGTGGCAACCGACTGAATAGTTGTGTACATATTTCTTTTTTCTTTTGATCTATATTGTAAATCATATCTTTCAACCTCTCTTGTAAATATTGCAAACTTTTTTTCTTTTATCTTGTAAATCATCCGTCAATCAGTTTGATGTTCGTTTTCAAATGATAAATGGAGCCAGCCTCCAAAAAGAATACCTGTCTCATTGCTGCATTCTCATTACACTACACCATAACACTGTTCCAATAACAAATAACTATTTTTTTTACTATACTATTGTGAGTGTATTTGCAATAGGATATAATTAGAATTACTTTAAAAATGTTTGCCATAAGTATTCTAGTCTAAACATCGAAATAATATTTATGTAACTATAAATTATGATTTACTATGTTGTGCACAAAGTAACACACCAAACCCTTTGTTCATTGTATAAAACATTTATTTATACAAAATAAGTCAGATAAAATAAACAATATATACAAAAAATATACAAAGAACATTTAAAACTATTTACAATTATTAACATGCAGGAATAAAAAGGATCTTGCTTGGAAGAGGGAAGAGTGCAGGACAAAGTGAAGGAGAGGAGAAAGGAGAGAACGTCTGGTTCATTCCCTGCAGAGATTTCTGCCTCTTAAAAATTACTGAGTGGGTTCCAAATTAAGCAGAACTGTGCTGCTTTCATAAATTAATTTATGAATTTGAAATTTGACGAAGTCTTTCGAGGCGGTAACCTCTGCAGGGAAGGGACACAGACTCAAGAGGAAGAGCTCATCCTCTGAGCGTGGAGGTGGCGCTGGAGCCACAGGACGGGTCCTGAGGGCTTCCAGTAGCTGCCGCTCCACCTCTGATGGCTGCTCCCTGCGCCTTCTCTGGGCTCTTCCTCTTGTTGGCACCAAATGATAACACACTTCATTTGAATAAAGCAAATCAACTCAGCAGGAAAGTATTTGTAAAGTACAGCGAATTTGACTGCTTTATCTAGTTTGTAGTCTCTATGTATAGCTCACATTGAGTAAAGGACGTTTTTTTTACAACTTACCAGATTGTCCGACTCTCACTTTCTTCCAAGCAAGATCCTTTTTAATCCTGTTCCTGTAGTGATAAGATGATGTGTCGTAGAGCTCCGGGTATCCACATACGGCCACGATAATCTTGTCCTCCATTGTTGTTTGGATTTCTGCCTCCGCTTGTAAATGCGTCACTAGAGCAAGCTTGTGATTGGTTAACGCAGCGTGAATATCCGCCAAAGTTCAGATTTTTCAACTTGAGCCATTCGCGCCGCAGAATGCCATTTCGCATCTCTGCATTGACTTAACATGTAAATCACTCGCACGAATCGCATCTGGTGTGAACGCACCATAATAAAGATTTGTTCAGTGTAAGATAGATTTGTTCAATAGATTCAGTGCAAGAAAGATTTGTTCAGTAGTTTCACTGTAAGAAAGATTCATTCAGAAGAGTCAGTGTAAGAAAGATTTGTTCAGTGTAAGATAGATTTGTTCAGTAGATTCAGTGCAAGAAATATTTGTTTGGTAGATTCACTGTTAGAAAGATTCATTCAGTAGAGTCAGTGTAAGAAAGATTTGTTAGGTAGATTCACTGTAAGAAAGATTCCTTCAGTAGATTCAGTGTAAGAAAGATTTGTTCGGTAGATTCACTGTAAGAAAGATTCCTTCAGTAGATTCAGGCCGTTTCTCAATATGCGATCTTGTCTGTACTTGTGTTCTCGTGGACTTGTGAAACGTCATCAGTCGCTGCCCAAGTACTGTTCCAATTCAAAGTTCACATCTAGCCATAGACAAGCACAGTTCAAATCCCCGGATGTGTCCTTGCTCCGCCCCTTTTATCGAGGATGCATCGAGAGGAGACTTCAGACAGACCGGTATCCCAGAATGCATCTCAGACCAACGGACGCAACGATCAGTAATGCCATGCCCCCCAACACCCGCATGATAAGCTGAACTTGGTTGTGCGCGAGCCTCTACTACTAACGTAACCGTAGCGACATTATCATCACGGGGGGCGGCATTGTTTTGTCACTTGCAACACATCCAGAATACACATCATTTCTGCTTAAAATAAGCCTAAAATGCAAAACAAGACCAATTTAGGATAGTAAGATTTATTTTTAAGCACAAGCCTAATAAAACATTTAAAGTAAAACATTTTTTAAATGTATTACTTATATAGTAGTATAAACTTGTGAAAATTTAAATATTAAATACCATTATAAAATATTTGTTAAATAGTTTTATTTATCATATTTATGTGTTATTTCTGTAATGTGTTTTTGTTAAGTCATTATAATATTGTTTTGAACTGCTTGTTATTTACAATGGCAACTATTAACTGTTTTAATATATTTTTGTTTTTTGCGGGTGCGTTGAATTGTATTAAAACCACATAAAAATCCTAATAATCAAACTAAATCAGAATAATTATTAATGTTAATAATAATATAGAGAGCCCACAACAACAAATAAACAAACAAAAACATTTAAAAATATATTGTCCCGTTTTTTAATTTAAAGATAATAACAAATTCGATTTTAGTGATATTTTGACCACTCAAATAGAAATGGTTTCCATTTCAGAAATCTGGTTACCCTAAACCACATATTAGGCTAATGTTTAATATAGGTCTATTGTTTTTTTAAAATCTAAACGAAAAGAGGCAGGGTTGTGTTTTATACTTCGTTTTGTTATAAATATATAAGATAATCAATGTGCCTGAACGACATTTGTGTGGCTAATATGTTTAAGATTTTTTTGTAAAAATAATGAAAAGAGACAGTGGTGTTTTATGACATATTTCGTTTTATTGTAGCCTAAAATATACGTTTCTCTATACCAAGTAGGCCTTCGCGAACTTCTGACTTCGCGTCCGTGGAGTTAATTCAGGCTCGCCAAGTTCAACTCTGGAGAACGAACTCCCGAGGACGGGAGGACAATAGTCCGGTACTCTGCGAATGGAATAGCAGCGTTCTTGATAGTGTTATTCAGTGTATATATGTATATTTTAGGCTACAATAAAACGAAATATATGATAAAACACCACTCTGCCTCTTTTCATTTTCATTAAAAATATATTAAACATATTATAGCCACACAAATGTAAAGTAGCCAATGTTATTGCATGTATATTTATAACAAAACGAAATATTAAAAACCCTGCCTCTTTTCGTTTAAATATAAATAAAAAGCCCATTAATATGTGGTTCAGACAAGTGTGGTTATCACTGTAATAAAATTAATTATGACATAAAACACAAGCCAGTCTATTTTTGTTAAATGTCAGTTTATGTGTTTAATAGCCTAAAAATATAAAGTTATGAAACTCCACTTTGCCCTCAGTCAAAACGATTTACCAGGGAACAAATTATAGATTCATGAGACCAAAGATCACCTGTTAGAAGACAAATTATATCTGAAGACATCAGAGCCAGCGGCAGACTTCAGAAGGACTAGCCGTGTTAAGTCTGCTCTGGGCGGGGAGAGTTCCCGCTGAGCGTCGCTGATCCACTGGAGCTCACAACTCCGAAAACGCCAGATCACATTTTCTATAAGGCGCTCTCTTTATAAATAAACCACAGATTTGAGCTTTAAACAAGTACATTCTCGCCTGAAAAAGTCCTAAAACTACATTTTGTGAAACATTAACAGTATTTTTAAATTACGAGGGGTTTCTCATCCGCTATTGACGTTTGCTGGTTGGTGCGAGATGCATTCTGGGATACCGGTCTGTCAGAAGTCCACAAGTCTCCTCTCGATGCATCCTCGATAAAAGGGGCGGATCAAGGACACATCCGGGGATTTGAACTGTACTTGGCTAAATGTGAACTTTGAATTGGAACAGGACTTGGCAGCGACTGATGACGTTTCACAATTGACGACTGATGGCGATTCCCCCCGTCCTCTGGAGTTCGTTCTCCCGAGTCGAACTTGCAAGTCTGAACTACTAAGGACGCAAGTCAGAAGTTCGCGTACTTGGTATTGAGAAACGGCCTCAGTGTAAGAAAGATTTGTTCAGTAGAGTTATTGTAAGAAAGATTTGTTCAGTAGATTCACAAGCAATGAAATTCTCTTTAACAGACCGCACTCAACCGGCTTGTGCTTTAGTCAGACTGTGGAGGCGGGAAAAGCCACCAAACAGTTCAAAACAAAGAGACTTCAGTGAGCAAAAGATATGAATCAGTGTAAGAATGATTCGTTCACTTAAAAGAATCATTCAACACATACAGTATATTGATTAATTAACCACAAACATGGAGCAGTTCCTAATAGTCATGCTGGCCCTAACACACACACACACACACACACACACACACACACACACACACACACACACACACACACACTCAGATGATGAACATATCCATATGTAACTGTAAAGGATGCTGATGGTGATAAAGAAGCGTTTAGTGCATGTCTCATATAGAGCTCCTGCTGCTGTGATGGACTCGCTGCTGATATCAAGTGTTGTTTACATTTAAACCTCATCATTCTGTGCCAGTCCAGCAGCTTCAGTTGAGATTTGAAATCATCACAACTGTCCCTGAAGCCTTGAAGCCTGACCACCTGGCTACAAACTCTACACAACTCCACTTTTTGAGACGTTTCATCAGTTTCTTCAGTCATCATCATGGAGCAGCGTCGCCAGAGAAGATCCAGGACTCGTCCCACACACCTGAGGGGATTCTGGGCGGAGGGCGTCTCTTCCAGTCAAGGGCCCTGTGAGCTTTCATGGCTGGCGGCTGTGAGCAGGTTGGATCACACTTACAGCTGCATCTCTGCCAAAGCTCAACGATCCAACAGACTGGAAGAGCAAGTGGACCAGCGCTACCTGAAGAACGCAGCTGTCCTTCCCGACGTCCGTCCGTCCAGCAGCCTCAGTCTCTTCAGTGGACGTGTGTCCGGCTGCCTCTGCCTCTTCAGTGGACGTGTGTCCAGCTGCCTCGGTCTCTTCAGTGGACGTGTGTCCGGCTGCCTCGGTCTCTTCAGTGGACGTGTGTCCGGCTGCCTCGGCCTCTTCAGTGGACGTGTGTCCGGCTGCCTCGGCCTCTTCAGTGGACGTGTGTCCGGCTGCCTCGGTCTCTTCAGTGGACGTGTGTCCGGCTGCCTCGGTCTCTTCAGTGGACGTGTGTCCGGCTGCCTCGGTCTCTTCAGTGGACGTGTGTCCGGCTGCCTCGGTCTCTTCAGTGGACGTGTGTCCGGCTCCTCTGTGTCAGCAGGAAGAGTCTGTCTCCATCCACGGCCACAGCATGCAGGGCTACCAGGACATTTACGGCTCTGTGGCCGAGCCCATGATCAAGACTCGCTGTGGTCGGCGCCGTCCCTACAGCCTTGAGCTGGGGCTGAAGATCAAGCAGCGCCTGTGGGAGACTCTCAAGCGCCCTTCACTGCTGGAGACGGAGCAGCCTGATGGACGCGTCCTCATCACTGAGAGCTTCTCCACGTCCAGCAGAAGAAGAAGCTCCGCTCCTCGTGTCCATGTGGACATCAGTGAAGAACCGCTGCCAGAGGAACCGGCGAGGAAGAAGCCCAGACTCTGAGACATCACAGCGGGGCTGCGTATGAACACACTGCATATAGTTATAGAGTACGTTTATACTTTCATGAGTAACTCTCAGTTTTTAAATTCCATTGTTAGCACATGCTGTGCGTTTGCTAGGATGTTTTGGTGTCATTGCACTGATATGCGGTTCCTCTGTCGTTTTAAACAGGTTTTAGTGCTTTGCTCTGTGGTTGTCGGGATGTTTCTGGTGGTTTTGTTGTTGACGTGCGTATGTCAAGGTTTTCTGAGCGGTTGTTGTTGTGTTGCTGTGCGGTTGCTGGACTCTTCTGAGTGTTTCTCCTGCGTTGCTTCATGGTTGTTAGGATGTTTTGTTGGTTGGCTGACATGCGGTGGCTGATAAAGGGTTGAGTTAGGGTAGGTTAGGGTCCCTCACACGGTTTGCAGCTTGACGTGCTGTGAGGGCTTGTGTGCATCAGTGATGCTGAGAGCTACGCCACTGCTACTGCACAACTCCTGCTAGGGTCACCCATAGTGGACAGGTCTCAGCTGAGATGCCAGACCAAGACAAACCACCTGACTCTGGACAGATTGGCCTGATGTTCCTGGCAGAAGATCACAGTCTCGTGAACAACAACGGCAACATCATCTCAATCACCTGAATGGAGGAAACTTCACACTGATCATATATGTGGGAGCCGCAGAAGGATTGAGGGACGCAACTGTTCGAACAGAACGAGGAAATACAGACTGGTTTAATATTAATGAAGGTGTGCAACAAATCTGCATTCGTTCTTCAGCGCTCAGCCAATCAAACTTGAGGACTGGTAATAATATGATATAATAGTCATGTGACAGAAGAGGACAAACAAGGTGAGTAGCAAACGCAGTTCTTCATTTGCAGGTTCTGGAGAACAGCAGGAGATGGGGTCAGTGGTGAGTATATCAGCGGTCAGGTAGTAGATGACTTATCTGGAGGTTAACAGAGCTCTCTATGTTGCAGACGGGGTTGGAGAACAGCACTGGAGGACTGGACCATAGAGGGAAGCAGCAGAAGACAGAAGACCAATGAAGGAGAGCTCAGGTAAGTAGAGCCGGTTGGCTGGACGGGTAAGTTGTCAGTCATGTGTTGGGTAACAACTATGAGACCAAACAACTGTAGTGATGATGGTGACTGCAGATATAGCGTGAGATAACACGGGTAATGCTGGCATGTGTGGGTGATGGTGGGCATGCAGGGCAGGCGGTGAGCAGGGAGGATTCTGGGAAGTGTAGAGACAAGCATG
Organism: Romanogobio albipinnatus; assembly: GCA_023566225.1. NCBI lineage: Eukaryota > Metazoa > Chordata > Actinopteri > Cypriniformes > Gobionidae > Romanogobio > Romanogobio albipinnatus. The sequence goes on along the minus strand of CM042240.1, from coordinate 62,608,069 downwards.
GTGAATGGAGCAGGTGACAATAATACAATAAATATAATATAATACAATAAAATAAAATATAACATAATGATATATTATAATATAGTGTAATATAATATAATAAAGATGAGGATTCAATTTAATATAATAAAGATGATGATGCAATATAATATACAATATTAATATTTATAATATATTGTATATTATATACAACAAATACTATTCATAACAGTAAACACTGTCACAGTAATCTGAACGTCATAACCCAGAGATTAATAAAACAGAAGCTCTGTAATGTGTTTATTTGTGCTTCAATAATCTAAATCTGCACACTAAACATAAAAACTAGAGCTGTGAGATTATTAAAATATTTAATTATGCAAAATCACACATGTAGAAAGTGCTGAAATTAATCTTTATTTACTTCTCTTCCTGTCAAGCGCACTTTTTTCTTTTTAAGAAACCAAAATATGTTACAAAGTTTTATTAACAATAAAAATGAAATATACCAAAAAACTAAAATTATCAAATGCTTTAGTTTAATTTTTTTAAATCTAAAAAACAATCAAATCTCAAAAAGTATATGGTTGCAAAAGTGTGAAAATACATTTTATTCAAGCCATCATTTGTCTGAGTTTCATTTCTTATGTCTGATTATGTTTTAATATATATTTATGCATCAAGACAAAAGGCAATATTTTATTCTGATTGGAGATCAGTTTGGAACATCATATGGACCTGCAGCCCATTTCTACGGGTTATGAACAGGTTCAGTCCAAGAGTTTAGAAGAGGAAACATCTAGAACAGCATCACTGACCTGTCATTACTGATGTCAGCGGCTGCTACAGAAGAAAACAGCCAATAGATGGACAGAGAAAGGAGACCACCAAGACCACCCACTAGACCACCAAGGAGATGGTGGTCTAGTGGGTTAAACCACTGAACCGAAATGCAGAAAGTTGCTGGTTCGATCCCAGTGGTCACCACCAGTGTGTCCTTCAGCAAGGCACTTTACTCCATGTTGCTCAAGGGGGATTGTCCCTGTAATAAGGGCACTGTAAGTCGCTTTGGATAAAAGCGTCTGCCAAATGCATAAATGTAGAGAAAGACCCTTTACACATCAGCTGACTTACCAGTAAAATACGAATTATTTACTTTTCCAAAAATGTATGTGTGATTTTTCTTCTCCTGTTAGAGACTGGCTGAATTATGAATATGGTGATAATGCGGTGTATTCACAATACTGATGTAAATGATAATTATTGATATAGATTGAGTGAGTCCCAGCTCATTCTCACCAGCACGTGTTTTTGCTCAAGCTCATGTTTCTCTTCATTTTCTTTGCAGTTGTAATATTACATTTACATTATGCTGCTGTTCCCCTGAATATACACGTGGGGAAGCTGTATTCCCGAACAGTATAAACTACTTATTAAAAATAAGTGAACTGTACTCAAAACTGTGAAAAAGTTCATTCAACTTAAAACTTTTAAGTTTGTTCAACGATTTGGCCGTTTTAACTTCCAGGAACTTAAATAAGATGACGTCATGTTTTACTTATTTTATTACCATAGCCTTATTTTTGCCTCTTGGTGGCGGTAATGAGCATTATTGTGTTCCCATTTGAAATCGAGCGCTTGGATTTGAACTTGGAAGCCCGCCATGTCATGCAGGAGTCGTTGCCTCAACGTGGTTCTGTGGAATCAGAATGTGGCAGTATAGGCATCTGAAACTATTTACTTGTTGCGTTTAGCTAATAGACGACCTAAAATGATCAGGCACACTTTAGGCCATTATGTTGCGATTTTATTTGTGGAGTGATTGAACTAAATTTTAAACATTTAGGGAGTTGATGTATGCACGAAAATCACATTGCACGGATATTAGTTTGTGGCACTGTTGGTTAACGTTATCGCAATTGCTTGTATTGAAGCTTTTCGGTTACAGAACCTAAATTTAAACAGGAAACAAAAAGATTAAAACCACTTTCATTCAATCTTACTTGTTTTTTAACCAATGCTTAAAATTAAATTATCTGCAATGAAAGCCAAATATTCTAAATTCTGAAATTGTTGTATGACTTTGACATGTCTCTGCCTCACTATTAATTTGTGTTTTTATTTTCCCTACAGGTTAAAACTTGTGAGACCAGAGCATATGTTAGTAAAATTACAATTTAGAATTTGGGGATGAAAATACACAACTAAAAGTATGCAGCATTTTAAAACGCCAACTGATTTTAGAGGTTGGCATAGCTCAGGGTTTGCTCATGTCTTGTCATTGTCATGATTTTTCATGATGGATTGGAAATGCAGGTTATGTGATTCCTCCTCACTTACCCGAGCACAGTTACCTGGGCATTATGGTTTGCAACATTTTTCAAAGGTTAGCCCTTTACCATGTGTCTATGACTCGTGCATTTGCACATTTGTTTCATTCAATGCACTAAAAATTTAATGTATCACGATTTCATAATGACAAGGATAAGAGGCACACATGTCAAGAAATCCAGGTGGTGTACACATGTCCTTTATGTGGGTTCAAGCAACCTTTTTCAGAAAAAAATCTTTTTGGTCATTTAAGAGGGCATTTGAGAAGTCATGAAATGGTAACATGTCCATATAAAAACTATATATAACAAATGTTTACTCCTCATTTAATTCTCACAAAACCAGGGCCCATGGAGTAGATGTGTTAGTTCAGCTTGCTTGGACTTTTTTGAGGATGTAGTTGCTGCAGATGATGGCAGTTCTGCAGCTGCGGAGCCTCCATTTGAGGATCCTACTCCGTCTGAGGATGCAGACATATTGGATATTGTTGACGATATACAGTGTGACACAAGCAAATTAAAAGCGCAACTACAACGCAATTTAGCCTCTCTGTTTTTGAAGATGCTGGCTATACTTCATGTGTCAGATATAGCTGCACAGGAAATAGTAGAACATTTGTGTCAGCTGTTTTCCTTGTCAAGGCCGCTGATGAGAGAAGCAGTTAATGACGTATTACAGAGACATTGCTATACTTTGAGTGAAGCTGCTCTTGATGAAATTGTTAGTGTTGTTATAGACAGTAATGTTTTTGTCAGTGCAACTGCTAAAGAAACAGAATTGTCCTCAAATAAGCGACGGAAAACCTTTATTGAGAGAAATTACCCAATGGTTATGCCGTTTCAGTATGTTGTCGCACCTGGGCGCACAGCTGTTTATGTCCCTATACTGCCTATGATTCAGTTGTTGTTTAAACAAACTGATGTACTTGAAAAAATTAAAGAATCACATTCTTCACAACCCGGTCAATACACAAATCATCGAGATGGTTGGTATTTTCAAGAAAATAAGCTGTTATCAGCATCAGAGTTTAAATTGCCACTGCTGATTTACATTGATGAGATAGAAGTTGCAAATCCCTTAGGTACTTTGAGGAAAATACACAAACTCGGTTCTGTGTACTGGGTACTTGCTGATCTACCTAGAAAATACCGATCAGCTTTGCATGTGATACAGCTAGCTTTGCTGTGTAAAGTTCCTGATGTCCAGAAATGTGGCTACGAGAGTGTGCTTGGCCCTTTAATGCAAGACATATGTACATTAGAACAAGATGGTGTGTTCATTGAGTCTCTTGGTCAATCTGTTAAAGTCCCTGTAAAGGCAATTCTGAGATTTGTTTCTAAACACATTATAAATGTTAGAAATGTATTGCTGAAACACATTACAAAGACTGTGAACTATGAAGTACTGAATTCAGAAGTTAGACCGTTAAACAGTTTTTCACCGTTGCTGTGTTCAGGATTTTCTGGGCGGGGCTAAAAGGGTGGCTCGATGACGCACCGAGCCTGACTCCTCCCCTAACACGATCATAACTAGAGCACATTCGCATCAGTTCGATCGCGAGTTACTGTTAGTACTGTTAGTTACTATAGTCAACAACTTGCATAACAGCTTACAAAACAAAAACGATGAAGAGGTGGATTAATTTTGTGAACAGCACCCTTGATGGAGAGAGCTGAGGATCATCACCGACACCTACCTCTGCAGTGACTTTACACCGGATCGTTTTACAAACTTTCACCGGAGACAACTGGGATTCACTGATAATCTGCTGCAGAACCGACTATCCCCCGCCCAGGCCGTCATCCTCCCGTCCCACCGACATCTGGTGCGTCGTGATCATAGACGCTCGTGATCAGTGAGTGTTGTCTTGTGTGCTACTGCCGCTTTCCCGCGAGTGGGCGTGGTTTCGGCGCCGACAGCGGACACACCCCCCAGCGTTTGAGAGCAGAGAATGCTGCTCATTTTTTCAGGTTTTAGATAAGCTATTTTATGTACTTCCCGGATTTTTTTATGATTCAAATTTGGCTGGGTGGTTAATAACACGTTTATCTGTGGTGTGAGAAACTCAGAACACATGTTTAGTTTTGACTTTACAGGGACTTTAAAGGCACTGTTCTTTTTGTTGCAGCTCACGGATTGGCAGGCTTTGTACAGTCATTTCGTTCAGAGTATGTGTGCAGATTCTGTCTGGCAACTCAAGACCAGTTCCAATCGCATGATGTTGCTGAGGGTGAATTCCGTCTGAGAACTAAGGTAACTCATGATCTGCATGTCCAGAATGTATCCAGTAGAAATGGGGAAAGTAATTATGGTGTGAAAGGGGACTGTGTCTTAAAACAAAAGCTGCAGTATTTTCATCCAATCATTGGTTTCCCCCGATATTCTCCATGGCCTCCTTGAAGGTATTGTGCCAGTAGAGTTGGCTTTATGCATTCAAAAAATTATTCATCTGAAACACTTCACGCTTGATTATTTGAACAGTAAAAATCATTCCCATATCAGCATACAGATAAGGTTGATAGACCAAAGCCAATTTCCAAAACTTATACCACAAAAATTACAATAGGTGGTAATGGTCATGAAATTGCTGCATTACTTCGGCTACTTCCATTTATGGGTGCATGGGCAGTGTTAATGGAATTGAAAGACATTGTGGAGTTAGTGCTGTCTCCAACATTTACTGAAGAGATGATTCAGTATCTACAGAGTAAAATTAGGGACCACAGGCAAATTCTTCTTGAAGTATTTCCAGATTTTAAGGTTCGGCCAAAGCATCAGTACGTTGAACATTATCCAGAGCTGATCAGATGTTTTGGACCTCTTGTACATTTATGGACCATGCGTTTTGAAGGCAAACACCGCTTCTTCAAAGGGGCTGTGCACGATACACAGAACTTTAAAAATGTGCTGAAGACACTGGCAAGCAGACACCAGCATTTGATGGCTTACCATCTAAGTGCGCCAGCGTTCTTCAAACCACATTTGCAGGCATTAACTGTGACATCTGTTTTAGTTTCAACACTACCTGAAATGGCAATACAGTATATTAAACAGAAGACTGATAGTAACACTATATACTGTGCATCGCAAATCACCATTGATGGGACAAATCTTTCTACTGGGGAATATTTACCTGCTGTTTTGAAGCAGGGTTACCTGCTGAGTCAATCCTCCTTGTGAACGATCATGTGGCCTTCCTATGCAGGGAGCACAAGTCCCATTATATTGAACACCTAAGAGCCTTTAATCTGGGTTTAGGCGATATATCTGTTAAAATAATAACAGAATTGAGTGCAACTTCAGACACAGAAATACTCCCTTATGCCCCAGGACGCTTGCAGAGTTGGCCTGATGTGTTCCCAGTTCCTCAATTTATGTTGAGCACAGCCTAAATGATGGAAATATGGCCTATCAAAACAGTGGAAAGTTCTTAAAATTAACTAAAGGCCAAAAACACGACATTCTAGAAAATATGGCCAAGGCAATGCACAGCTTTAAGGCTTAACCCAGCGACAAATAAGTAGCTAAAGCAGCTGAGGCTCTTATTTCGAAGCACCCCTGCCTCACAGAACCAGGAAGTCAATGTGGATGGTATGGCTGGAAGGCAAGTTTAAAGTTTAAAATCGGGGAAGAGAAGCCAAAATAATCCAGAGAGTGAGTCTCCCCACTCCAGCATCAAAAGAGCTTGTCGAGCTGAGGTAAACTACCTACCAAATTTTCCAAAAGGAGAGAGTGCTGAAAGCTTGGAACAACAAAGATTACAAATAGTTGAGGAAGTGTTTAAGACAGAAAGAAGTCTTGGGCTGATAGAGAGACTCATGCAAAGTACATTTGCACTGCGTCGCAAACAGATCGTTGTAGATAACCCATCAAAACCAGTGAAGGACTTTTTGGAAAATTGGCCTGCACTTCGTTTGGAATCTCAGGTAATTTTCTCAGTTGCTCTCTGTTAGATTCTATTTTTTATGTGTGTCTGTTAGTTTTGTTTTCTTATTTAACATTTTTTATGTTATTTGTTTGAATGCTTGCTTTCAGATTGCTGCAGAATTCCACAGAATTACTAACATCAGCTTGAAAAACAAGTTCTATGCAGAGCTGGACAACCATACTCCTCGACTGATTGCTGTTTACAGGCAGAAGCACTGAGAAGCATCTGTAGTGCCTATGATCTTACGGTAAATTTTGTTAATTACATTTAAAGTACAAGTTAATTGGTTAATGTGCACAAGTATTTTACTGCTATCTGTTAATTGTTTAAACCTAGCTTTGAACTTTTTTCACTTTAAATTTCTCCCCTTCTTTCATCTGTACTTTTATCTCTATTTTTTTCTTTTCTCTTGCATCACTAAGACAGTTCTGTCTTTTTTCAGGAGCACTTCGAGCCCTCCCTGTCTACTTGTGCGAAGATGACTCGAGATGTGGAATGTAGGTTTTTATACATCTCATTTGAATTGTAATGTTATTTATCTAATTGAAAAGCATGAGAGAACTTCATGAGCATAGACTGAAGAGGTGGATGAGCCAGACATTGCAGATTCAGCTGTAGCTCTTGTCAGCATGGTGAATGGAGACTCGAGTTCCACTGTTCAGTTTGACCCTGCTGGAATTGCTGTTGTGCTGGAAGGTGACATTGTTCTAAGGGACATTTCCAGGTTGGCTGATGCTTTTCTTTTGATGTTTGGTTTGATATATGCATTACATCTCAACTACCCCAAAGAGCTGACCCACACCTTTAACTTACCGGGTCTTGGATTACTCAAAGCCACTAACACCCAGATTGCTGAGTCTAAAAAATGAGCTACTGACTAAGGAGTAAGAGGAATGGATGTACGAGCTCGATACAATTTATTTTACAATTTATTTTATCCAATGCCACTAGCACCCAGATTGCCGTTTAAAAAAATTATTTACTTGTTAAAGAGTTTTTCCTGTATCTCTGGATGCACTAGTTTTCTACACCTCTGTCCTTTTCATTAGTTGTGTCTAATACAGTTACATTCTAATGTATACAGAGGTCTGTTATAATGCTGGCAAATAATGCCTTTTGCTAAATAAAACGTACTTTCACATATGGAGTTTGAAATTGTCTTCCTTTCTAATGTTTAAGGAGTAATATTTTCCTAATGTTAATTTTGAGGTTTTTAAGTCAGTCCATCCCACCGGCTCGAGTGTCCATGGCGGCAGACTCTGCTCAGCTGCTCGCTGGGACCACGGATTCCCCACAACGGCGAGGGCTCTTTGACAGCGCATTCCTCTGGGGTTTCTTTACATTTAAATAATAAGCTTTAATACCTACATCTATAAAAATACATTTTACATTTATTTAAATTCTCTTTTAAATCATAGTAATACAATTTTTTTAAAATGTTATCGCATTGTCATTTTTTTCAGTATGTATTTTAAAAACACACAATTGCACTCTTAAAATGTAAGTGTAAGGTGTAAAGATAGAACATGTTTTACTTATACACTGAATTCATGAGTGTACACATTATTATCTAAAGTGTCCTGCACACTGTGCGATTTTTCTAAATCCTCTGCGAATGTTGCTTGTCAGACTGTACGAACATGATCCCTGATGTAATGTCACACTGTAGGATCTCAGTTGTCATTATGTCAGACTGTACGACAGTCAGACGCAAAAAAACGGACGCAAACAAGCAACTTGTACGGACTGAGTTTTACGTCATCAATCCGTGACACGTTCGGTAACGGTGAGCCGCATTCACAGACACAACGGTAGCATTTAGCAAACAACAAAAACAAGCAGTGGCATTTTTCATTCACCTGACTCAGGTGCGCCTCAAATCTTCTGACACGGCCAGAATTTTGTCGACCACCAGCTCCTTGGTCTTGCTGACGTTGAGGGAGAGGTTGTGCTCCTGACACCACCGTGTCAGAGTGTGCACCTCCTCTCTGTAGGCCGTTTCATCATTGTCGGTGATAAGACCTACCACCGTCGTATCGTCAGCAAACTTGATGATGGTGTTGGAGCTGTGGGTTGCCACACAGTCATGTGTGTACAAAGAGTACAGGAGTGGGCTGAGAACGCAGCCCTGAGGGGCTCCAGTGTTGAGAGTCAGTGATGAGGAGATGTTACTGCCCATTCTGACCACCTGGCGTCTGTTTGACAGGAAGTCCAGGATCCAGCTGCATAACAAGCTGTTTAAGCCTAGAGCCCGGAGTTTCCCGTCAAGTATGGAGGGCACAATGGTGTTGAATGCTGAGCTGTAGTCCACAAACAGCATTCTCACATATGTGTTCCTCTTTTCCAGGTGGGAGAGAGCAGTGTGTATAGTGGATGAAATGGCATCATCAGTGGAACGGTTTGTGCGGTATGCAAACTGCAGTGGGTCCAGTGAGGGGGGGAGAACAGAGCAGATGTGGTTTCTGACTAGTCTTTCAAAGCATTTGCTGATGATGGGGGTCAGAGCAACAGGACGCCAGTCGTTTAAGCAGGTGGTTTTTGACTGCTTAGGTACAGGAACAATAGTGGACGTTTTAAAGCATGTGGGGACCACAGACAGGGAGAGGGACAGGTTAAAAATGTCCGTGAAGACTCCAGCCAGTTGGTGCGCGCACGCTCTGATCACACGGCCGGGAATGCCGTCTGGACCCGCAGCTTTACGGACGTTCACCCGCCGGAAGGATCGGGTTACATCCGCGACAGATACGGAGAGTGCACTAACCTCTGTATCTTCAGCCGCGAGCGCTCTCTCCGCGAGGGCGGTGTTAGTTCCCTCAAAGCGAGCATAGAAGGTGTTGAGCTCGTCCGGGAGAGAGGCAGCGGTGTTCACGGTGGAGTTTGTGTTCCCTTTATAGTCCGTGATGGTGTTAATTCCCCTCCACATGCTTCTGGAGTCGGTGGTGTTGAACTGTCCTTCAATCTTGTCCCTGTACTGCCGTTTTGCTGCTCTGATGGTTTTCCGGAGGGCATAACTTGCTTGTTTATGCTCCTCCGCGTTACCGGAGTTAAAAGTGAAGGTCCGCGCATTGAGTGCCGCGCGAACATCCCCATTTAGCCACGGCTTCTGGTTAGGGTACAGCCGAATTGTTTTGGTCGGAACAACGTCATCTACGCACTTCCTGATGAAACACGTTACGCTATCAGCGTAAACCTCGATGTCGTCATCAGAGGCCGACCGGAACATCTCCCAGTCCGCGTGATCAAAACAGTCCTGTAGCATAGAATCTGATTGGTCCGACCAGCACTGGATGGTTCTGAGGGCGGGTGCTTCCTGTTTGAGTCTTTGCCTATATGCGGGCAAAAGTAGGATGGAAGCGTGATCCGATTTGCCAAATGGTGGGCGCGGGAGGGACTTGTAACAATCCTTGAAGGGGGAGTAGCAGTGATCTAAGACGCGGTTCCCTCGCGTGTTGAAGTTAACATGTTGGTGGTATTTGGGTGCGATGCGCTTGAAGTTGGCTTTGTTAAAGTCTCCGGTCACAATAAACGCAGCCTCAGGATGCGCGGTTTCCTGCTCACTCACTGTCCTGTACAGTTCCTTTAGTGCCCGGTCTGTGTCGGCTTGCGGGGGAATATACACAGCTGTGATGATGACCGCGGTGAATTCCCTCGGTAGCCAGAATGGTCGGCACAGAAGCATGAGAAATTCCAGATCAGGAGAACAGAAAGACTTGATAGAATGTACGTTCCTCTGATCACACCAGGATCTGTTGATCATAAAACACACACCCCCGCCTTTGCTTTTCCCGGAGAGATCTTTTTCTCTGTCCATCCGATGCACGGAGAACCCCGTGGTTTCGATGGCCGAATCTGGAATCTCAGCGGACATCCAAGTTTCTGTGAGGCAGATAATGCATCAGTCCCTCGTGTCTCGCTGGAAAGAGATCCGCGCTCTCAGCTCGCAGAGTTTATTGTCCAGAGACTGAACATTTGCCAGTAAAATACTGGGGAGCGGGGGTCGGTTTGCGCGGCGTCTTACTCTGATAAGTACGCCGGCTCTGCTTCCCCTTCTCCGGCCGCGTTTGCGTGGTCGGGCCGTCCAGACAAAGAGCTCCGCTGCTGTGTTTGTAAACGGCGGTTCGTCACTGAAGAATTTAAAGTCCGGTTTTCGGAGTGCGATTGCCGAACCAATGTCCAAAAGTGTCTGTCTGTCGTACGTAGTAAGGCAGACAACATCCAAAACAAAAAACACAAAAACTATAAACAGAACAAGCAAAAAACTACAATGTTTCAGCAGAGCTTGCGACGTTGCGGCCATCCTCGGCGCCATCTTGACTCTTCTTTTCTTTCACACGATCAGCAGCAGCAGCGAAGACTTTCACACGATCAGCAGCAGCAGCGAAGACTTTCACACGATCAGCAGTCAAACACTGGACATCTGTTTTTACCATGAACACTAGAGCACTGTCTCCTACTGTTGCAGCTATGGAGAACAGCTCAACAGGTAAATATATCTCATATTCATATTTTCACACATAAGGTTTTTAAACACAAGAAATATATAGTCATATGAAGATCATGTTACATTGGGAAGAGGAAAACACCAAACTTGGTCAAAGTATTTAATTGACAAGCTCACAAACTACAGCTTAGTATATAGGTTTTATTTCACTATGCAAAAAAACTGACAGGAAACTAAATATACATTAACTACAGTATAAGCAGTTAATAATTCATTAGCCGTTTCTTAAAACAAAACAATTTACACTCTCCAAGCACATCATCACTTTTGGCCTCTACTGTATGTGTGTATATGTTTATAATTACAAATGAAATATTGTTTGTGACCCGTGCTGGCAAAATGAGTCGGGATGTGCACTCATTTTAAGTGAAAAATAATGATTTATTGAAATATTGATCAATTTTAATTTGATTTTTTTAACAAAAATGAGTTCATTAAGCTCTCGTCTAGAGATCCCAAAGAGATCTCAATGCTCCAAATAGCAATTCAACATCTAAAAGTGTCTTTATTTGTGCCTTTTCTGAGAGGAGTAGATTTTTTAATAGAGAATGTGAAATTAAGAATATCTCATTTTTGAAAATGTGCTCATTTTTCCAGCACGGGTCACATTTATCTTTTAATTTGATTAGATACTCATTCTATGAAGTTACTTTTGCTGTGGCATTCATGCTGAATGTCAAATGTTTAATTAATTAAAGTCAATGTAGTAACTAGAAATCCTTTTTTATTATTATTTTAGAAAAACAATCGAAAAGCAAGAAGAGTCGCCTTTCTGCATTCTTCAGAAACTCGTGGCTGGCTATAAAAAGTCGAGGGAAAGAAGAAGTCCCTTTACAGCCACCGTCTGACACAGATCCAGCTGATCCACATCCAGGCCCGTCCCACCTCAGGTCAGCGGCTCAACAGGATAAAACTGATCCAAAGCCGGGCCCGTCCAGCGTCAAGCCGACAAACTGTGACGCAAATCCAGCTGAAGGTGGGTCTACTGTCATTTTATTCCCGTTCTTTTGTGTCTTGGGATCTAGCCTCAGTATTTGATTTATAATATCTGGAGACAATTTCTAACTGTTCTGTTTTGGGGTTTTTAGAAAAGCAAACAAAAATGAAGAAGAAAGACAGCTGTACATTCTTCGGAAAAATGTGTCGGACTGTAAAAAGTGCAGCAGTGCAGTTCATAAAGCACAAGAAGACGGCTCCACTTCATCCACAGCCCGACACGGATTCAGCCGATCCTCAGCCGGGTCCATCTGTACCTGAGCCACCGGCTTCACAGGATACAACTGATCTTCAGCTGGATCCATCCTTCTTTGAGTCACCGGTTTTGCTGGATCTGACTGATCTTCTTCCGGCTCCTTTAGCATTTCCAGAATCTCCAGATGCCGATTTAGAGCGAAGTGAAGATCCAAGAACCGTCTCTTTCCCGGGACCATCTACCCGTGAGTATTTCACCTCTTGTCTAGTTATAGTCTAGTTTTTCTTAGTAAGCCTGTGTATTTAAACTCATGCCATACGTCTAATCCTTCATCCGGCATTCCCAATATAATGTGTCATGCTGATGAATCCATTATTTTCCTGATTCCCTGTCTAAAGAAATATGATTGTAAAGATTATCCTGCATATTTAGACTCCAGGTCTATGAATCTCATATATTAACATGTTTGCATTTTTGCAGTTCCATTTTCCGAACTTTATGAAGTGGAAGAGGATATTGGACAAGGATACTTTGGCACTGTGCGCAAAGGCATCCGTAAATCTGATGGCCAGCAGGTACAATCACTCTTGCTGTGTTCATCAACTGTACCGTATAGATCAGTGCTTTCATCAAGTGCACTTAATAACTTCTTTTTCTTTTACAGGTCGCCATCAAATTCATCACTAACCGTGAAACAGGACGGTATTCAGACCGCTATATTGATGTTGTAAGTTACACATAATGCATATATTTAAAATATCTTAAATTATAAGTCAGCTAATGGTTTGTTGACCTCTTTTCTCCAGCCTGGGGTTTCCAAGCCACTGTTTGCAGAAGTGGCTCTGAACCTGCTGCTGAATCGGCCTCCGCTAAGCCCCTACATCCTGCACATGCTGGACTGGTTTGAAGAGGAAGATCGGTTCATCCTCATCCTGGAGTATTCACAACCCTGCAGAGACTTGTTCAGATTTGTCTTGAGAGAAACGCTGAGTGAATCGCAGGCACGTACTCTGATGTACCAAGCTGTGCTCGGAGCCAAGCACTGTCTTGACAGAGGCGTCTTCCACCGTGACATCAAGTTAGATAACTTTGTGATCAATACAGAGACGAACCAAGTCAAACTGATAGACTTTGGCTGCGGAGAAATCGTCAAAAGTGTCTATAAGGGTCAATTTATAGGTGAGTTGGCTTTTTGTATTACCATAGCCCTAATGAGTTGTGATTTGTGGAAATGGATATTTGCTTAACTTGAATATCTCTTTTTAATTAACAGGATTTGCTTGCCCACCTGAATACTTTGCGGAATTTGAATATGAGGCGGAGCCGACAACAGTCTGGTCTCTGGGCATTATGATGTACAGAACGGTATGCAGATGTCAGCCCTTAAGAAATGAACATGGCCGTGTGAGTTTTGACTCCAGAGTATCCGCAGGTGAGAGAACTTACCAAAAACACATTGAGTATCAGCACAATCCTGTACATAACACATGCTACATATTTCAGAACCGATACATGACAACAATAGTTTCTGGACATTCAGTGCATACGTGAATAACCAGCGCTCTTGTGAAACCTTACAGAATTCCAGGATTTGATCACACGGTGTCTGGCTCATGAACCAGCCGAGAGAGCGACTATGGAGGAGATCCTGCAGCATGACTGGTTTCAGCAGAACAAATGTCCGGAGTAACTCAGGAGTCAGGTAGTATGACTTCAGGGGTAAGGCAGACGATGAGAAAAATCACTTTTGTGAAAGTCGAATCAGTGCTGTCATGAGCTTATCCTCACATTTATCCATTTTTCAGATGCTTCAAATCGGCTGTGGTGAGGAAAAACGTCTCGGTTATATATGGTAACCCTCACCGATGAATTGGCTTTATGCACAGTTGCACTACTTCCTGAACTTCAGCCAGCTCCTTTGTTTCCTGTCTACCATTATTGGACAAACTGATTAATCCAGGTGTGCCTGACCTCTGTAGTCACAACAACAATAATCAGACACACCTGGATTAATCAGTTTGTCCAATAATGGCAGACAGGAAACAAAGGAGCTGGCTGAAGTTCAGGAAGTAGTGCACCTGTGCATAAAGCCAATTGGGATCACTTCAGAAAGCCCCTATCAGCTTTCGAGATATGGAGAACAGGCCAATGGGCCATTGGCGTGCAAGATTTGCATCTCGCACTCCGCCCCGCGCCGCGGGTATAAACCGGAAGCGAGAGCAGAGCACAGTTGTTTTTCACTGAGAAGCCAAACTAGTGACTCGACCATGCAGTGATGGTACAGCAACTGTGGCCACAGGACGTACGTCTACATTCCCTCCTTCAGGGAGCGAGGGTTACCATATGTAACCGAGACGTTCCCTTTCAGTCAGTAACGTGTGACGTACGTTGGACGTCACCGACGAATTGGGATCCCTTTGGAAAACGCCGACACTAGAACGGGCACTTCAGGGTTACTGACTATGGGAAGTGAGCACACAGAAAGATACCGGCTCTACACGGAGGCTATAAAATCTAGCGAACGTGTTAGGTGTCGCCCAGCCCGCAGCTCTACAAATATCCGTCAGCGAGGCGCCACGAGCCAGCGCCCAGGAAGAAGCTACACCCCTAGTGGAGTGGGCTCTTAACCTGAGTGGGCAGGGCACGTCTTGCATTGTATATGCCAAGATGATGGCATCCACTATCCAGTGGGCCATCCTCTGCTTGGAGACAGCCTTTCCCTTCTGCTGTCCTCTGTAACAAACGAAGAGCTGAAGGTTCTGAAGCTTTGCGCTCTGTCCACGTATGTCCGCAGGGCGCGGACGGGGCAGAGAAAAGCTAGGGCTGGGTCTGCCTCCTCCGAAGGCAGTGCTTTCAGGCTCACCACCTGGTCCCGGAAGGGAGTGGTGGGAACCTTGGGCACATATCCAGGCCGGGGTCTCAGGATTACATGAGAGTTACCAGGCACGATTCGACCGAAAATGCCTGCAGGTCCCCTACCCTCTTGATAGAGGCCAATGCAGTCAGGAGTACTGTCTTTAGAGACAGGATTTTCAACTCTGCCAACTGCAAAAGCTCAAAGGGCGCTCTCTGTAGTGCAATTAGCACCAGAGTTAAGTCCCAAGAGGGTATAGAGGGAGGACGAGGCGGATTTAGTCTCCTCGCCCCCCTCAGGAACCTGACGATCAGATTGTGCTTCCCAACAGACTTACCATCTACCATGTCATGGTTTGCAGCGATAGCGGCAACATAAACTTTGAGGGTGGAGGGAGACAGCCTTCGCTCCAACCCATCTTGTAGGAAGGAAAGCACTGAACCGATCGAGCATCTCCGGGGTCATCTCAGCGAGAAGAACACCGATCGACGAACAGGTTCCACTTCAACGCATAGAGCCGTCTCATAGAGGGAGCTCTAGCGGAAGTGATGGTGTCTACCACATTTTGTGGCAGGCCACCTAGAACCTCCGCGTCCCGTCCAGGGACCAGACATGGAGTTTCCAGAGGTCCGGATGCGGGTGCCAAAGGGTGCCCCGTCTCTGAGTCAGGAGGTCCTTCCTCAGAGGAATGGGCCAAGGAGGTGCTGTCGCAAGGAGCACTAGTTCCGGGAACCAAGTCCTGTTGGGCCAATATGGAGCGACCAACAGGACTTGCTCCTCGTCCTCCCTGACTTTGCACAGTGTCTGTGCGAGAAGGCTCACTGGGGGGAACGCATATTTGCGCAGGTCCCGGGGCCAGCTGTGTGCCAGGGCAACTGGCAATGGGTCGTGTCCGGGGCGGCAAACAGGTCTACCTGTGCGGCCCCCAAGTGACTCCAGATCAGCTGGACTGCCTGGGGATGGAGTCTCCACTCTGGTAACCGCTAGTGTTGTAGTCAAGACCACCTAAACCGAGACTAAGACAAGACCAAGACTTTGAAGGATCGAGACAGAGTCAAGACCAAGACTTTGAAGGGTCAAGACCGAGTCAAGACCAAGACTTTGAAAGGTCGAGACCGAGTCAAGACCAAGACTAGTGCAAGTCCCCACACTGCATGTTATACTTATGATAAAATGTGGAATATGCAGATAATTGCCACTTGACAGGGTTCTGAGAAAGTTTAGGTGAGTGGATTACCCCTAACAATCTCCGGATGTTACTAAAAGAATGCCGTCCTCTGACAAAACCTGTTTGGTCTTTTGAAATCAAGTTTTCTACTACTGTATCTAAACGTAAAGCAAGGATTTTTGCTAGAATTTTAACATCGGCGTTTAAAAGAGAGATTGGCCTATAAGAATTACATTTCAATGGATCCTTACCAGGTTTTAATAAAAGTGTAATGTTTGCTTCATTCAAAGTTTGTGGCAAACTACCCTTTCCCAAGGAGTCTTTAAACATATCAAGAAGAATAGGGGATAATTTAACTGCACATTTTTTATAAAAGTCTATTGGATAGCCATCAGGGCCGGGAGTTTTTTTACTCTGCATTGATGTAATCGAGTTTAAAATTTCTTCTATTTGTATGGGCTGATCTAAATTACTTTTCTGCACAGAATTAAGGGCGGGTATATCTATATTGTTTAAAAATTCCAACATTTCAGAGTTAGATTCAGGGCTTTCAGACGTATATAGATTTGAGTAGTAGTTCTTAAAAATGTTATTAATTTCAACTGGGTTAACTATTAAATCATTATTACTGTTACAAATTTGAGGTATAAGTTGAGAGGCAGCTTTAGATTTTAACTGGTGTGCTAAAAGTCGTCCTGCTTTTTCTCCATGTTCGTATATATATCCTCTAGAACGTAATAAATACCATTCTGTTTTACATGTTGATAACAGATTATACTGAACTTGAAGGTTCAGCCTTTCCTCATAAAGTTCAGGTGAGGGAGACGTGGAATATTGATAATCTAGTCTCTTTATAGAATCAATTAATTCGTCCTGTTTTTGTTTACGTTGTTGAGAGTTGAGGTATATGAAATAATTTCTCCCCTGATAACAACTTTTAGTGTCTCCCACAATGTAGATGCTGAAATAGATTCTGATTTGTTATGTAATAGAAAATTATCTATAGCTGTTGATACAAATGAACAAAATACAGGATCTGATAACAAGGCCGTATTTAGTCTCCACATAGGCCGTTCATTATAACTCAAATTGCAAATTAGATCTAATTGCAAGGGGGCATGGTCTGATTCCACAATCGGTAAATATTCGATTTGTCCAACAGAAGGAAGGAGAGATGTATCTATAAAGAAATAATCAATTCTTGAGTAGGAGTGATGGACTTGTGAAAAATAGGAATATGCTCTACTGTTTGGAAACAGAACAGAATCAGACATCTACTGTGATTCTAGAATGAATGAGTCCATGGCGGCAGTATCTCACAAGATTTCAACAGGGACTTCCTCTTTCTCTCCAACTAGAGATACACGACCTTCTGTAATAAAAGGCGAGTAAGAAGAGAAATCAACATACATTTTTTGTTTTTCAACAATTTCACTCCCTACAGACAGAACTGAAGCGGCAAAAGCAGCAGGCTTAACATGTGAACTCTGTGCAGACAGTTTCGATTTATTTTTAAGGACAGAACAATCTGCTTTCCAATGCCCTTTATCATGGGTCGAATTTTCCTGTGAAAACACGGTTAAACTTGGACGAAGATTTAAGGCCTAGTCCACACGTACACGGGTATTTTTATAACCGGAGTTTTTCCTTCTCCGTTTAAAAAAACAATCGCGTCCACACAAGCACGGTTTAAAAAAAATCTCCGTCCACATGAAAACGCAAAACCGCGCTATGATTGGCTGCCTGATTTCCACATGGGTCCCATCCACGGAGGGATGCTATGGGCTCAGTGAAACCCTTCTACAAGTTTACTTTGGACTCAGTGACAGGTAACTGTATATACAGGGGCAGGGCTCAAGTGGACTGAAGCTTCACACACTTGCCTTACTATGTTGTATTATTGAATTCTGGCACCTCTGTTCTGCAATATAATGAGATAACTGCATGTATCTGTATAGGCTACATGTGATAAGCGCTATTAGCAGAGTTATTAAAAGCTACGTCCGAGCTTGCATAGACTCGACTCATGTAACGTTAAACAAAATCGATAACGGCGCACAAACTGACGTCAAACAAAGGAGAGAACGGCGCACATTTTGACTTAACAAGCCTAAATCTCCGGTTTCACCGTCTACACGACAACGCTGTAACCGGAGTTTCTAAAAATCTTCACCCTGGCCAGAGTTTTCAAAAAAGTCCGGTTTCAGTAACCGGATACTGCGTTTGCGTGTGGACGAACAGCCAAACCGCATAGAAAAAGCTGCGGTTTTGAAAATACCCGTGTTCGTGTGGACAGGGCCTAAGAGAGATAGCAAATTGAACGTCACGAGCATGCCAATCAACAAATGCAGTTCTGTGCGTCAGTACAAAATCATCGGCCAACACAGCCGCTTCCTCTGGGGTTTTAACATTATGCTCACAGATATACGTAGTTATACGACTCGGCACTGATTTTTTTAATTGTTCCAACACCATCAAGTGAATCAAATCCTCCAGTGTGTTAATGTCTACTGCTGTACACCAATGATTAAAGTGCTTTCTCCGATTGCGCACAAATTCTAAGTGCGTTTGCAACTCTTCTTTTTTCTGCAGTCGAAAGCGCTGTCTGTATGCTTCGAGTACACATTCATATATTTTTTAAAACTGCAGATTTAAATTTATGATAAGCATTACAATCATCGATTGATAATGAAGAAAATAACAAATTGACTTCGGTACAAATTTATTTTCGCGTGTCCAAAATAACAAACTATCAAACGCACCAAAATGTTTTTTAACTCATTAAGTTAACAAAGCAAGGATGAGCCCCCAATTTGTTACGTCCCCTGGCTCAAGGGAAGCAACAAAAACAAGGGACACACGCAAACCAAATATTAGACTCAAAAGTAAAGTTTAATTACCTCTAAATTAAAATAACATTGAATGATAAAATTAAATCAATTAAAGGAAATAAGTGTTTCTGTCTCTATCAGTAATATCAGTGTGTAAGGCAAAGTGCATGGTTGAAAATGTAATGTAATGTTGAAGAATAAGTGCAGCAAACTATCAAACAAAACATAAGCAAAGGCCAAATTCAAACAAAGTCCAAAACCAAATGTAGCGAAATGTAGGGGAAATATTAATAATTATTCATAACTCCTTATGATTATTCATAATGATTAATTATGAATATTCAATTCAATCAAATATATTAATTTGACGTAGCTACATTAAAATGACAATCAATCAGTTTGTCTGGCCCATGGCCTTGTGAGGCCTTTGGCTTGGTGTTTGTGGAGGCCTGCCCTGTGGGCACCCTGCTGGGTGAGAGCACCCCCCCATGTAACAGGCAATTAAGTGTCTGAATCGCCGCAATCACTACACAAAGTTCCATAGTCCTCAAAGCCTTCTTTGGCTCAACTGGAGAAACTCTTTTTAAAGGAGTGCCTGAAACACTGGGTCACAGGTGTATCCGATTGACTGATAATTTGTGGAAGCAGGTACCAAACCGCAATAACCATTTATATATATATAAGTGCTAGTATGTGTTATGAACTGCTCCGAGACAGAAGGTGAATCCAAATGCAGCTTTATTACAGGGCAATCCAGAGGCGTAATCCAAAGTACAGGCAGGGGTCATACACAGACAGGCAGTCCAAACAAAGAAACAAAGAAACAAAAACAAAACAGGCAGGGACCAGAGGCAAGAGAGTAATCCAGGGACCAGAGGCAAGAGAGTAATCCAGGGAACAGGGCAATATATCCAAAACCAACAGACAAGAAAAACAGGAGAATGCTCGGAATTGCAGCGTAACACTAAACAAGACTTTGCGGAGTGTGAATGCATGACCATGGTATAAATAGACAGATACTAACAGGATGGTGAGACACAGGTGAATGCAATCAGTGAATGAGGGACAGGTGAATGTGATTAGTGATAAGTGATGATGAGTCTGGGCAGTGAGTTATGGAAAATGTAGTTTGTGAGTGATAATAGTCTTATGTGTGGAGTGCCCTCTGGTGGTTCTCAAGGGCACTCCAGCTGGTGATCATTACATAGCCCCCCCCTTTAAGGACCGGATTCCAGACGCTCCTAAAACTGTCACGGAGGGAGGAGGAGCGGAGGCGGACCCGGGGGCGGGATGGAGGGCCAGGCCCGTGGAGCGGATAACGACCTGGAGACTGCGGCAAGCTGGGAGGCCACGGCGGATCAGGCTGTGCAGGCGACCATGGCGGATCAGGCTGTGCTGGCGACCAGGGCGGATCAGGCTGTGCAGGTGACCAGGGCGGATCAGGCTGTGCAGGCGACCCTTCAGGCGGCCAGGGAGGAGACCATGGCACAGGAACAGACACCGTGTCAGGAACAGGAACAGACACCGGCACAGGAACAGGAACAGACACTGTGTCAGGAACAGGAGCAGACACCGGCTCAGGAACAGGAACAGACACCGTGTCAGGAACAGGAGCAGACATCGGCTCAGGAACAGGAACAGACACCGTGTCAGGAACAGGAACAGACACCGGCTCAGGAACAGGAGCAGACACCGGCTCGGGAACAGGAGCAGACACCGGCTCAGGAACAGGAGCAGACACCGGCTCAGGAAGAGGAACAGACACCGGCTCAGGAAGAGGAACAGACACCGGCTCCGCGAAGACCATCTTGTCCTGGGACACTGGTTCGGCGAAGACCATCTTGTCCTGGGACACTGGTTCGGCGAAGACCATCTTGTCCTGGGACACTGGCTCGGCGGCGGCCATCTTGTACGGAGACACTGGCTCGGCGGCGGCCATCTTGTACGGAGACACTGGCTCGGCGGCGGCCATCTTGTACGGAGACACTGGCTCGGTGGCGGCCATCTTGTCCTGGGAAACTGGCTCGGCGGCGGCCATCTTGTACGGAGACACTGGCTCGGCGGCGGCCATCTTGTACAGAGACACTGGCTCGGTGGCGGCCATCTTGTACGGAGACACTGGCTCAGAGGCGGCCATCTTGTACGGAGACACTGGCTCGGCGGTGGCCATCTTGTACGGAGACACTGGCTCGGCGGCGGCCATCTTGTACGGAGACACTGGCTCGGCGGCGGCCATCTTGTACGGAGACACTGGCTCGGCGGCGGCCATCTTGTATGGAGACACTGGCTCGCCGGAGGCCATCTTGTCAAGAGACACAGGCGTGGAGTCGGCCATCTTGTCCGAAGACACAGACACGGGAAGAGGAAGAGGAACAGATTCAGGCTCGGCAGGACGAGACTCTTGACGGGCAGACGTGACGTGAAGCTCAGTCTCTGGATCAGCAGACGTGACGTGAAGCTCTGTCTCAGCAGACGTGACGTGAAGCTCTGTCTCTGGTTTGGCAGAAGTGACGTGAAGCTCTGTCTCTGGATCGGCAGAAGTGACGTGAAGCTCTGTCTCTGGATCGGCAGAAGTGACGTGAAGCTCTGTCTCTGGATCGGCAGAAGTGACGTGAAGCTCTGTCTCTGGATCGGCAGAAGTGACGTGAAGCTCTGTCTCTGGATTGGCAGAAGTGACGTGAAGCTCTGTCTCTGGATCGGCAGACGTGACGTGAAGCTCTGTCTCTGGATCGGCAGACGTGACGTGAAGCTCTGTCTCTGGATCGGCAGAAGTGACGTGAAGCTCTGTCTCTGGATCGGCAGAAGTGACGTGAAGCTCTGTCTCTGGATCGGCAGAAGTGACGTGAAGCTCTGTCTCTGGATCGGCAGAAGTGACGTGAAGCTCTGTCTCTGGATCGGCAGAAGTGACGTGAAGCTCAGTCTCTGGATCAGCAGACGTGACGTGAAGCTCTGTCTCTGGATCGGCAGACGTGACGTGAAGCTCTGTCTCTGGATCGGCAGAAGTGACGTGAAGCTCAGTCTCTGGATCGGCAGAAGTGACGTGAAGCTCAGTCTCTGGACTTGACAGGACCAGCGGTGAAGAGGGCTCTGAGCTGGACAGGACCAGCGATGAAGAGGGCTCTGAGCTGGACAGGACCAGCGATGAAGAGGGCTCTGAACTGGACGAGACCAGCGGTGAAGGCTCTAGCTTGGCGGGCATGTCGCTCGCTGTCTCAGGCGCGGCGGGCATGATGCATACTGCCTTGGCTTCGGCAGATTTGGCGGGAAGTGCGGGCTCGGCTGGACTGGCGTGAATTGCAGGCTCGACTGGACTGGCGGCCATGTCGTTCGAAGACACATGCATAGCAGATGCAGTGGTTATGTCACTATCCTCCTCCATTATACCCACTGTAAAAGCAGAACCGCTCAGTTGCAATGCAATGTCAATGTACTTTTTTAGAGAGCAATTAGGATCATGCAAAGGCATGATAGAACTGAGTGGCTCAGATAGTCCTCCTCTGAAAAATATCATGAGGCATACCTCGTCCATTGAAGTCAAATGGGCCAGCTCAATGAAGTCCTCTACATAGTCCTCGATGGGGCGATCTCCCTGACGGAGACGCATTAACTGTGCTGCTGGATTCATAGCGGCGAAGTCTTCTGTTATGAACTGCTCCGAGACAGAAGGTGAATCCAAATGCAGCTTTATTACAGGGCAATCCAGAGGCGTAATCCAAAGTACAGGCAGGGGTCATACACAGACAGGCAGTCCAAACAAAGAAACAAAGAAACAAAAACAAAACAGGCAGGGACCAGAGGCAAGAGAGTAATCCAGGGACCAGAGGCAAGAGAGTAATCCAGGGAACAGGGCAATATATCCAAAACCAACAGACAAGAAAAACAGGAGAATGCTCGGAATTGCAGCGTAACACTAAACAAGACTTTGCGGAGTGTGAATGCATGACCATGGTATAAATAGACAGATACTAACAGGATGGTGAGACACAGGTGAATGCAATCAGTGAATGAGGGACAGGTGAATGTGATTAGTGATAAGTGATGATGAGTCTGGGCAGTGAGTTATGGAAAATGTAGTTTGTGAGTGATAATAGTCTTATGTGTGGAGTGCCCTCTGGTGGTTCTCAAGGGCACTCCAGCTGGTGATCATTACAGTATGTGTGTGTGTGTGTGTGTATATATATATATATATATATATATATATATACATACATACACACACACACACATACTAGCACTTTTTAATTTGCTTTGATGTCAGGCACTCTGGCTCCCGGTAAATATTTGACTATGGTGTCTGGTGTCTCTATTTTCACGTTATCAGTGGGTGCGTCACTGAATGGGGAGAACTTGTTTGATGTTCTAATAAGAACGGAAGAGCGGTGGTTTGATCCGCGACTATGCCGTCTCTTCACTGCCTGGCTGCACGAACTGTTTTTGCCAGAACTGAACAATGTACAGAGTTCACTAAGCTGGTTGCATCTAAAGCGAGTGCATTCTTACTATTCTGATTTAAAGGGTTACTTAAGCGATTTAGCATTAAAGGACAACTCCGGTGAAAAATTAACCTAGGGGTAATTAACACATGGTTACCGAGTAGATTGTTCTCTGGGATGCGTTTTCGAATATAAAGAGTTTTATCTCTAAAAACAGATTAGCTTATAGCGCTAGTATATGGGGCACAGAATAAGTAAAAATAAATTGCTCGTTAATACCACTAACAAGGCTCAAAATAGCCTCACACTAACACGGTAGCATAATGAGGGTCCCTACATGCAAAACGAAGCATTGAGAACTTTGTAAGTGTACAAACAGTTTAATAAGAATATACTTTATAAAGACAGAACATTACGCGTATACAGACAGGAGCCATCTTGGAAAACAGTCTCGACAAGTCGAGCCACGAACACTGTGCTAAGCTGAACTTAATTCCTATCGGCCAGCTCACTGGTCTTCTTGTATCAACTCCTGAGGTGGTACTTCCTCTGCATATCCCTTATCAATTACATCAGACAGAAAGGATGCATACTCTTGCTGATATGGTCGATTTCTTTTAAACTTCCCAGGACACGCTGTTCTGCGAAACTGCGGTTGTTTGGCGTGATGATATTAGGAGACTTGTAAGGTAAATCTATATAATAATGACCCTTTTCAAACTTGACTGTGGTTTCCATTATTTCCATGAACTTTTGGTCGTTTCTGGGCATGGTAACATCACCATCTGAAAGTTTCTCATTAAAATCATAATTATATTGAGCAATCAACAGATCCTTCAGCCTAGCAACTAAGATCCAATTGGCAGTGACTACAGGCCAGTCTTTCCTTTTTCACTATTACCACCTCTTAGTGGCCATTCACGACCCACCCCAGTAGGGGGTCCTCTGACTTGACTGTTAATGACTGTTAATGACCACGGAAATCCACAAAAGTCTCTCCATAATGAGCTTGAAATTTGAAGACCAGAGAGCATGTCTACAGACCTTTCTTGGGCTAAAGTATGGAGCAGTATAGAGCTTCTTGTTCCTATAAAATTCAGTTTTCTCATAAGATGTTCTATACAGAAACTGGCTGAATTTACAGGATCCAAAAACGCATAGGTGTTGACAATCTTGGTACCTGACTTCGCCTTGACTTGTACTGGAATGATAGACAGAACACACTCCTCGTTCCTGGCCCCAGTTTGACCACAAGCCTGCAAAGTTGCAAGAGCATTTTTTACTGTCAATGGTGATGGTTTGCTTTTGGTTTCTATGTGAAACAAGAAGGGTTGCCTTTGATTGCAGACTTCACAGATTAATGGGATTCTGCAGTCTTTACTTGCATGCCCAGTCTTTAAGCAGCCAAAACAGGAGGGCTGCTGCTTGTAAGGTAGCTTCATCACAATGAGCTGAAGATTAGATTCAATTCAATTCAATTCAAATTTATTTGTATAGCGCTTTTCACAATACACATTGTTTCAAAGCAGCTTTACAGAAAGTGCATTTCATAGATGAACAGTAAAAATGTTAGAAAGACAATGTTAAAGAATAATGTTCGAAAAAGTTAATCAGTCGTGTATTAATTTAGGCCATAACAACGCTGGCGTTGAGTCGTCTCTTCACAGGCGTGGAGTCGTCTCATCACAGGTGTTGGGGCATCCGAAGTCTTCATGAGAGGCTGGATACAAACTGGAGCTGACGAACTATTTACCTCGGGACTAGTGTCCCGAGATAACAACAGAAAAGCAGATGGGAAATAATTAGCGTAGCTGCTGTTCAGAATATTATATTAATGCTTTTGTTCCGGTTTAACTGTAGTATAAAAGGTAATTATAATGTGAATGCTTGGCTAAAGAGATGCGTCTTTAATCTAGTTTTAAACTGGGACAGCGAGTCTGAACCTCGGACAATATCAGGAAGACTGTTCCAGAGTTTAGGAGCCAAATGTGAAAAAGCCCTCCCTCCTTTAGTGGACTTAGATATCCTAGGAATGACCAGAAGCCTAGAGTTTAGTGACCTTAAAGAGCGCGATGGATTGTAGGGCAATAGAAGATCCATTAGATACACTGGAGCTAAACCATTTAGGGATTTATAGGTCAGTAGCAATACTTTGTAATTGATATGGAACTTAATAGGTAACCAGTGTAGAGATGATAAAATTGGTGTTATATGATCATATTTTCTTGACCTAGTAAGAACTCTAGCTGCTGCGTTTTGGACTAACTGTAGTTTGTTTATTGAGGATGCAGGACAACCAGCTAATAAAGCATTACAGTAATCTAATCTCGAGGTCATGAATGCATGAACTAACTTTTCTGCATCAGGAATAGATATTAGATAATAGATATGTTACGGTGACTATCGACGTTGACCAACAGATCTGAGAGAAAGTCTGCAAACTCTTTTAAGAAATCAGCATAGGGCCCTGGAGGTCTATACACAGTAGCCAAGGCTAGAGATAATACGGATTAAGATCTAAGAGCGTAACATTTAGCACTAGTACTTCAAATGAATTAAACCTGTGACCTGTTTTCTGAGTAACATTAAGAATATCTCTATAGATTGTTGCAACACCGCCGCCACGACCAATCAGACGGGGCTCATGCTTATAACAGTATCCTGGCGGAGTAGACTCATTTAGAACGAAATAATCATTTGGCTTAAGCCAGGTTTCAGTAAGGCAAAGTACATCGAAACTATTATCTGTGACCATTTCATTTACAATAACCGCCTTAGGTGTGAGCGATCTAATGTTTAGAAGACCTAGTTTTAGAAATTGTTTTTGTTCACTAATATTTAGCTTTTCTGGTTTAATCACAATTAGATTTTTCCTAGATCCTACAGTAGATTTAATGTTTGACCTCACTAAACGAGGTATAGACACAGTTTCTATATAATGTTCTACATTGGTACTTATGATAATTAAGTTAGGACAGAATTGTTTTTGTTCACTAATATTGAGATTTTCTGGTTTAATCACAATTAGATTTTTCCTGGATTTTACAGTAGATTTAATGTTTGATCTCACTAAACAAGGAATAGACACAGTTTCTATATAATGTTCTACATTGGTACTTATGTCAATTAAGTTAGAACAGGAAAGACTGTGATCTGGACTTTGACTTACTAGTCATATGGTGGTGTGTAACGCCCTGGAGATGTTGTCCGACAGAAGAGCCGCTCCGATTCTGCTGGGGTGAAGGCCATCAGGACGGAAGAGCCTAGGTCGCTCCCAGAAAAGATTCCAATTATTTACAAAGAGCAGCTTCTGTTCATTACACCATGACATTAACCATTCATTTAGAGCAAATAATCTACTGAACTTTTCGTGTCCTAGTCGGTACGTGGAAAGGGGTCCAGACACGATGATTGTTGCTTCAGGCGATGTTCTGCGCACCGTCTCTAGCAGACTCTTGTAGTCCTTCTTCAGAACCTCCGTCTGCCGCAGCCTGGTGTCGTTCGTTCTCGCGTGCAACGACATCGAGAACACGAGCACCAGGAAAGCAGTGAGTGATTACCTTGCCTTTACCTGAGGTAGCGTGGACATGCCGGACGATGGAAGTACCGATCACCACAGCGTCGCGTTCCGTCTCGCGAAGAGGAGAGAAGCGGTTCCGGGTGGAGATCTCGAAGACCGGGAGGGGCGGAGAGGTCCTAGCTCTGGTCCTGGCTCGCGTCTTCCGCTGTGGAAAAACCCACGGTCCCCGGTGCTGTGTCGGTGCCGGAGTGAACGAAACCAGGGATGATCGCATCCTGTGTAAAGAAACACACGGAGTAGACGAGCTCGGAGTCAACAGGTTATTAACCACTGACTTGTGTGCATCTGCGCGTGATGTTTCAAGCGCTGATCGTCGCTCTCTCAGCACGGCTTGTCTGTCTAGAAGGTCGCGAATCTTCTTCTCCACCGAATCCTCGCGTGTCCTCGCCTGCACTCAAAGGTAACATTAGACACACATCCGAGTTATTCGCCATTGTAGCAGATGTGCTACGATGACGAATTGTCGGTACAGTGACGGGTGTAAATAAGTTTACCACGCGTGCAATGCTAGCGGGCTACGGCTAGTAGCGGAAGTTCGGATATAAGTAGTGATATCAAAGCAATCCGATTGTTTTTTATAGAGAATCGTATCGGAGATATATTCACACGCTGTAAATAGTAGAAAATATTCGTTTGTAAGCGAGTGTTAAGGAGAAAATCAAGGATTACGAATCAAATCGACGGAGCTCTAACACCAACAGGATGCTCACAACTCACGCATGGATGGAACCATGGATGGTTTAGATGGAACCATTCATTTCATCCATATGCTTTAAATCTTCCATTACATTACAACAGCTTCTCAGAAAACATCTTCACACAGGCCAGTTCATGACCCTCTCCATATATGCTGCTGTTACTTTAATTTCACTACCAAAATGTTCTTTGAGCAGATTCTTTGCACAAGCATATCCTTGATCAGCTCTCGTACTGCCACAACTATGGACCAATTCTCTCGGCTGTCCTCTTGTATATTGCTAGAGATATTAAAGACATTCTTGCTTGTCACCTGTTTTCTTTTCAACGGCTTGTTCAAAAGTTTTAATAAATGAGTCATACTGCAATGGATCTTTATCAAACTCTTGTTTCTTTCAATAACAGCATGACCATGCACTGAATTGCACTCCGTATCACCGGCATCATCCTTTGCACTTGTGAATTCATCATTATTCATGACATCATCATTCATTTTGTCCAATGACTCTCATTGGGCACATAAGTGCTTTCCCTTTAAAAGTGTTTTCAATAAGGAAGCCACAACGCAATAATAATAATTCTGAACAGAGTGAGATCCACTTCAAGACCACAGAATTTAGCAAACTGAAATCATTGTTGATTGCAGAGCAACATAATCATTCAAACTTCGTCCCGTATCATCTCATCATGTGTTAAATATCGCTCAAAGAAGTTCACTCACAGCGTTTCGTAGTGCTTCGAAGATTTCTTCGCATTCAACATTGTTCAGTGCAAGACGGCAAGACTCTGCAACACATCAGGTAGGCAATCCACACTCCAGTAGTAGTCACTCACTCTGCTATATCCCAGAGCCGAAACCCTTTCCATTTACAGAATTCCTCCCTGCTTTCCAATGCACAAGAAAATTATTCCAAACGATATCCTCTTAAGAAGGTTCTTACTTTTTTAATAGCTTTCCTATAAGCCACGGACAGGTGGTAAGGAATTTGCAATAAACTATGTCCACACAGCGAAATCTGTTTCTTTGCACTTGTTGACAATTTACTAAAATGTATAGGCTGTTGTTACAGAGTTGCAAAACTGTGATTCTATGGTAAGAACCATATGTTCCCGCCACCTGTTACAACCCGCAGGAAGTTTAAATATCATGTGATATTACTGGGGACCCCACCTACACCACTGGTGCACACTGACATCTAGTGGTTGAAACAATTCTACATTTGGCTCCTAGTTGTACTTTAACTTAAGGGTCCTGCACACTGTGCGATTTGATCCCCGAACATGATCCCCGATGTAATACATGTCACACTGTAGGATCTCAGTTGTCATTATGTCAGACTGTACGACAGTCAGACGCGAAAAATGGACGCAAGCAAGAGACTCGTATGGACTGAGTTTTACATCATCAATCCGTGACACGTTCGGTAACGGTGAGCCGCATTCACAGACACAACGGTAGCGTTTAGCAAACAACAAAAACAAGCAGTGGCATTTTTCATTCACCTGACTCTTTTCGACATGTTCCCTGTTGTGATTTGATGTTGTCGCACGAAATGCGTTATCGGGTTCTGTGCTCCTATTGGTTCTTGATTTGACGGTCGTCCTAGGAGAAGTCACACTGCAGGATTGCGCCTCAAATCTTCTGACACTGCCAGAATTTTGTCCGAGGTAAAATTTGATCGCAACGGTCATTAATCGGTTGTCGGTGCACATGTCAAACTAAGGATCAAAGGCTTCAGATATTAGCCTAGGATCAGAGAAATCTTTTAGGATTTCAAAATTTGTCTCAGACGGCCAAAACGTGGCCAAAATCACACAGTGTGCACCCGGCTTTAGAGGGTGTGCAGCTGAAGCTTGACCTAACAAAATTAAAGGGGTGGTAAAACACATTCTTTCGAAGACTTGATTGTGTTGGTGGGGTGCACTGTAACACGTGTTCATGCTTCGTTTTGCAAAAATTGCATTATTTTTCATAAATTTTACCTTTATTCTACACTGCTCTGTCCCTCCTTGTAAAAACGGTCTGATGGTTTCCGGGTTGTATGAAGCCAGTCCCTCAAAAATACGCAATGGGCTCAGATTGGTTAGCTGGCCCAGTGTGTTGTGATTCGCTAACTACCTAGTGCACGTTTGTCGGAAACGTCACGCCCCTTACCTTTACCGGTAGACTGTGCTTTGGGTAGTATTAGAAACAATGGCGTCAATAAAACCATACCAATTTGAGCCAGAATCAGACCCAGACAATTTTAGTGAAGATGATCGAGCAGAACCTGTTCAGCCCTCAAGAGTAAAGACTGCGGATCTATAGTGATCGCTACTGAATGGCACTGTTACTTTTGTATTTTTAGAACGATTATAGCCAAATATCTGTCGCAAGAACTATTAACCCAAAACGAACACTAAACATTGGCTTTACTAGTAGCCAAATCAAACACAGAACCATGTTTAGCATGCCTGTAGATAAACAATACATAAAAGCTCTAATCAAAGAATAATTTACACTAATGCCTAGTTCGCTGTTGAGATTTAAAAAAAAGTTTGTAACGTTAGGTGTTTGTCGGATAACGTTAAGTATGAATGAGCATTTAACAAACTGGTTTGCAGAGCCAAACAGCGTTGTCATCTGTTTACTTCCTTGCTACAACGTACAATTAACAATACAAACTATTACAGGAAAACACACAGACGAAAAATAAATCATACTTACAGGTTGTGGCCCGTAAACAGCTTCTGTTTTTAAATCCATCTTTCAGGACAAGCCGTTGTGCGAATCCTGCATTGAACTCGTGAAGATTGTGGAAGCTTTCCTCCGTGAAATGTGCAGCGGGATGTATTATCAACTAAACTAAATCATGTATTGCAAATACAGACGAATATTATACATTATGTCACATTTTCCGGCCTTCTCCTCTGACCCCTGTCTGTCTCGTGCTTTGATTTATGATGGGCAGCATATATCTGCTGCAAATGCGACCTGTTCCCCCCTGTCTCATACGCACATGCATATAACATGTTGTATGTTAAACGCACTGCAACGCACCCCCGTCCCTAAGAAGGCTGAACAAAGTGGACCTGCATCCGGATGAAAATAACAGCGTTTCGTCGGCATTGGCAACAACACTCCAGCCTATAAACCACAACAACGCTTCCCGCGGCGATACAAAATGGCCTCGACCCCCACCCACCCCCACCCCCCCCCCCCCCCCCCCGCCCCTATTTTAATATTCTCGGAGGAGGGGTTTATGTAAATATTGGGGCTGGTGATGTCAGCAACCCTGGAGGAATGTCTAGTAATCCCTACTGGCCGTTTGCTGTAGTCCTTAGAAATTGATTTCTTTAAAAGCAAATATCTCCCTTTGCTTTAAACTTTGAATGTTGTAACTTTGCAGATGTTGTTTATGCTCAAACAGCAACATTACACACTAGCTAAAGTTAGAAAAGTCAAATCGTGGTTTACCACCCCTTTTAATAGCAAATCGAATCGCAATCATAATATCTGTCAGAAAAATCGCAATTAGATATTTTCCCCAAATTGCAAAGCCCTATATTCCAAACCACTTCAATAACAACAGTGGCAGTGTCCTGAACACATAGAATCCAAACATGATAAAGTGAGTTTGTAAATTTTCCTAAAAAAATGTAACCCCTCTTTCTGTAGCTTACTGGGTATAGGATGTAACATACATGTTTCTGGTTTAATGTCTTTGTCTGTTGTTTTGTGCCATTGAACTGGGGTTAACTTGTTTTTTGTCTCTTTTAGATCTGATGGCACTAAAAGTAGAGAGCCAAGAACTAAATAAAATGGAAGAGAAAGATCCAGATGGGCAACATCATGATTTGAATATGAACATAGAATATAGCTGGAGAAAAATCTTTTAGTTGCTCACAGACTGAAAAGATTTCCTCACAAAAAAAGTCTGAAAATAGTTTAATTGAAAAACAGCACCTTAAAGTTCACATGAGACTTCACACTGGAGAGAAGTCTTACAGCTGCCCTCAGTGTGGAAAGAGCTTCACTCATAAAGGGCATCTTAAAGGCCACATGAGAGTTCACACTGGAGAGAAGCCTTACACCTGCCAACAGTGTGGAAAGAGTTTCACTCATAAAGGGCATCTTAAAGTCCACATGAGAATTCACACTGGAGAGAAGCCTTACACCTGCCAACAGTGTGGAAAGAGTTTCACTCATAAAGCAAGCCTTGGGAAACACATGAGAATTCACACTGGAGAGAAGCCTTACAACTGCCCACAGTGTGGAAAGAGTTTCACTCATAAAGAGCATCTTAACGTCCACATGAGAATTCACAATGGAGAGAAGGCTTACACCTGCCAAGAGGTAATGACCCCTTCCTTTCAAAACATGACTCTGCACCAGTGCACAAAGCAAGATCCATAAAGACATGGAAGTGGAGGAACTTGACTGGCCTGCACAGAGTCCTGACCTCAACCCCGATAGAACAACTTTGGGATGAATTAGAGCAGAGACTGAGAGCCAGGCCTTCTCTTCCAACATCAGTGCCTGACCTCACAAATGTGCTTCTAGAAGAATGATAAAATAAAATAAAATCCCATAATCACACTCCTAAACCTTGTGGAAAGCCTTCCCAGAAGAGTTGAAGCTGTTATATCCGCAAAGGGCTGGCCAGGGTTAGTTCACCCAAAAATGAAGTGTCATTTATTCCTCACCCTCATGCCGTTCCACACCCGTAAGACCTCCGTTCATCTTAGGAACATAAATGAAGATATTTTTGTTGAAGTCTGAATGCTCAGTGAGGCCTCCATAGGGAGCACAGAAATTTACACTCTCAAGATCCATTATACAGTGAATACAGTGGTTCAATATTAATATCATAAAGCAATGATTATATATATATATATATATATATATATATATATATATATATATATATATATAATTATTATTATTTTTTTTAATTTTTTTTAAAGAATCTTAAACATAAATAGCCACACAAATGTGGTCCAGGCAAAGCGTACTTTGATGATCTTAACTGCATGCATATTTAAAACAAAATGAAATATAACATTCAACCTATAAATATGTGGTTCAGGCAATATGTGAATATGTACTCTGATTATCTTCACTGTAATAAAATGAAATATGACAAACCCAACTCTCTTTTCTGTTAAACGTCAGTTTTAATAATCAATAATGGCCATTATAAAAGTATAAGTAAAAGGTATAGGAAGCTCTCCAATAAGAAATAAAGCAAACCATTCAGTCAAAAGTATAAAGTCAGCACTTTAGTAGGCTATGGTGGTAAAGTTAAATATGCAAGGCATGTTTATTTATATATCACATTTCATACACAATGATAAATCAAAATGCTTAATAGGACTGGGCGATATAACCAAAAAAATCATATCTGTATTTTTTGGTTGAATGGCGATACACGGTATACATCCCAGTATTTCTATTTGGATGCAAAAAAATCAGTAAAACATTTTTTTTTATATATATATTTTTTACATCCTGCCCAGTGATGTCCTAAAAACAATGTTGATATTGAAAGCTATAAACCAATACAGTGAATGCAATGTAGGATATATTATGTGCAAATTGGAGGTTTACAATTAATAATTTTGTTTTTAAATTCACTAAACTAAAAATGAAAATAAAAACAAAAACAAAAGCATATTAGCCTATATTTATATATATTACCCCATTTTAATGGTCACTTTCATAAAAATATACTTACTTTTAGGTTTAAAATTCCACATATGGCACATTTATTGTCCAACAACAAATATTTTTGAAATATGTATACTTAGTCATACTAGAATAGGAATGCAATAGTCAGAATTATTGCATTCCTATTCTATTGCGCTCCGTCTGTTTGGCGCGCATGCACGCAGTGGCGCTCATTCACGGAATTTTAGCAGAGATTCACTTGCAGAAGGCGCGTCCTCTCCTGACATAAAATGGACATATTTGCATGACTTTCTAACATTTACTGATGGAGAATATACCTGTGAAATGTAAGTTATGCACTAAGGAAAGCACCACATTTTAAACGCATTAAACAGAACAAATAGGCTATTTATCTGTCTGTCAGCACAATTATCTCAGTAGTTAATATACTACACCAAATGTCAAAATTTGATTGATTGACAGGTGGGCGGGGCTTCCGGTATAGGGGGCGGGACTTCCGGTATAGGGGGCGGGACTTCCGGTGTAGGCGGGACTTCCTGTATAGGCGGGACTTCCTGTATAGGCGGGACTTCCTGTATAGGCGGGACTTCCTGTATAGGCGGGACTTCCTGTTTAATAAATCATATGATTGACATTAGGTTTTGACAGTTGGTTTTTGACCTATTGTCATAATAAATCATATGATTGACAGTTGGTTTTGATGGTTTTTTGACATTAGGTTTTTTTGTTTTGAATGCGGTATAATAAATCATGTTATTGACAGAAGGTTTTATCTTTTGAAGTCGCTGTTATCAGAAAATTCCCCGCGCATCCCAGAGCAGCGTATATGAATGGGCCAGTGTTGTGAAGTCCGTCTCCCCCAAACATCTGTTCTTTTAAAACAATATACGCCTTACAAATGCAATCAGTTAAATGTTTAAACAATGAAATAAAAAAAAAATCAGCTTACATGTACAATCAGTGACATGTTTATTAAAGAGTTAAAGAAAAAATAAAACAGGTTATGGATGTATAAAACAAAAAATCATCTCACGGCCCTCTGCCTTCTTTTCAAGAAACTACTAGCGTTCACCTTGAGCACGTCTCTCAAAAACAGGGAGGCGCGCATCTATGTATGTGCGTGTGTCTGTGTGTAACAGGCACGGTCTTTTATTTTTTCCAATTACAATCTTTTAGCAGTAGTACATCCGTAGGGAGTCGTCCTGAGTGTGTATGTGTGTGTGTGTGTGTGTGTGTGTGTGTGTGTGTGTGTGGGTGTGTGTGTATGTACGCGCCACCTCTGACATCTCCCCTCGCATTCCAGCGATTCCAGTGAGAGGTTCTTCTCATGCGGAGAGATATAACACATGTAACCGTATATTGTATGCATTGAACCTATTTCTTCATTATATCCTATTTGTATGTAAAATGATAAAAGGCAAATATTTGAACCTGTATCAAACTAAACAACAAGAACAAAGTTAGCAAATGCCTTTTCCAGAGCCAATGTTGTTCGTACTCATTTTATTTCCAAGCCTAATCTTGAAAGTTTAAATTAGATCTAAATTAAATATTTAAAGTTTTAATAAAATCGTATCTTCTTAATCTTCCTATAACAGCGATGTATCCAGCATCTGACGCACCATACTGGATGATTTCTGCTTAAACTCATCATAAACCATCATTTTTATATATACCTCATTTATACAAATAGTCAAGCAGGTCTTGATTAATATAACATCCTATGATTTTTAAATCCAGCATAAAGGACCGTTTTTACTAAACAGAGAATGTTCCATTACTTTTATGTTAGTGTGTTGCGTTTGGCATCGCCTCAGACGTTGTAGGTGGAAATATATATTACACTCAATAATAATGATAATCTTGCTAAAACTGAAACACAGGTAATCAAACATTGTAGTTTTAGGTAGATTAAATATATATATATATTACATACAACAATGTAAATACATTGAATGATTAACTTACAAAAGGAAATGCACTGTATAAAATCTCTCTCTCTCTCTCTCTCTCTCTCTCTCTCGCTTTTCGCCTTTCCAGAGCCAATGTTGTTCGTACTCATTTTATTTCCAAGCCTAATCTTAAAAGTTTAAATTAGATCTAAATTAAATATTTAAAGTTTTAATAAAATCGTATCTTCTTAATCTCCCCAGAAGACTGATATATAAAGATAGCATCTGATGCCCGATGATTTTGTGCTTAAATCCATCATAAACCATAATTTTTACTAAACAGAGCCCAGTACATAATTTTAAATATTAAAGATTCAAGCCGGTCTTGAGTAATAACGCTTAACCATGTATGAACCCCATGCAATGAAACATGTTAACAAAGTTTGTCACAAATAAACAGAATTTGTTTCAATACATTTCATTTGTTTTAAAACAATCTTAATCTAAATCTTTAAGAAAATCCCC
The DNA here is from genome assembly GCA_023566225.1 of Romanogobio albipinnatus. Lineage (NCBI taxonomy): Eukaryota > Metazoa > Chordata > Actinopteri > Cypriniformes > Gobionidae > Romanogobio > Romanogobio albipinnatus. The sequence continues at coordinate 62,572,488 of CM042240.1, read as the reverse complement.
ACACAATCATTAGTGATAGCTTCAGGGAAGGGTGAAGGGTGATGGGATGATTTGAAGACCAGCTGGTCCTCTGTGGTCAATGACACAGTAGAAGTAAAGTTTGTCTTGAGTGAATATTTAATTTTACTCGTCTTATGTCTAAGCATGATCTTACTTTAAATATTAACTGGTTATATTTTACACTACTAATATTACACTACTAATATTTGACATTTTGTGGAAGCCATGATCTAGGATTGCGTGTACAAGTTGCATATGATTTTACTTTTCTTGTGTCTTCCAAACTGGCCTTTATCATTGCGGAAACATACCCTTTACTGAAAATATACTATCGGTTATCTACTCAAAATACGGTGAATTTTTACAAATGTAGCCTTTTGTTGATGAGACAGTTTGTCTGTTGACCAGCATGAACAGACTACATGTTCTTTCTAGGAATTATGTGTGCACAAAAACTCTCTGTAAATTCAAGAGGCCTAGAGTAAGAAAACAGCGACATTGTTTAAGAAAAGATGTCATACTGCATACAGAAAATCCAATTTATTGTGATAGGTATTTTTCCCCCGCCATAGTCTTAGTTATATTATTATCAATATCACTGATCGCATTTTATTTGTCGGACTGTATATGGTTTTAGGTGAAGATTCCGATCTTGTTGTTGTCGGTGTAAGTGATCACTTGTGTGATGAATTCACTTTAAGCATATTTTTAATTGTATGACTAAACTTTTGTTGTTTTCTTTTGACAAACCTACATTTCAAACGATTGACCTCCTGTGTTTCACAGCCACGGGGAAAACATATTGTTTTGTAATACTCATTAAACCTAATCTTGGCAAATTTTTCTCACCTAGAACACAAAACTTGTACTGTTTTACACATTTTGACTATTTAACTATTTTTGTAGGTATCGTGTCATTTTAGAGGATTTACTAAAAGTTTAAATGCGCCAGAATCACAATGTTTGTAAATGATGTTTTTTTTTTTTGTTTTTTTTTTTTACTCCACTAGATTGATCATATTTAGTCAGATTTCAGATGACGGTTTTTTCCAAGCATAATCTTTATACAACAATTATCCGTGCACAATTTAATTTAAGAAAAGAGACATTTAGCTATAATTAAAACATAATACAGAAATCATCTCTTCTGCTCTATTGTAAAAGTTTGCAAAGTTTATTTTTGCCACCGCCAGTAGATGACAGTTTTACATTTTGTTTCTTTGTACAGTTTTAGATGACGACTGCTCTTTGAGCACGGTCAAACAAAATACAACATATGAAAATTAAACTATGATGTTCTTTCAGATCGTCTTTCTGCTCTATGAAGTAGTCACAAGCCAAGACATTTACAACTACTGTGGTTAAAACACACCCGTCTATTACAGTTAGTTACAACATTTGAGAATGATGTGGTCCCCCTTTTTTATAATATGCAAACTTCAATAAAAAGTAACCTTGATAAGTAGTCAAGTAAAAAGATTCAGGCTGTTTTAGTTTCCCCACGCTCCAATAGGGATCTGCCTTTTAGGTTTGATCCATGAAACGGGAACAAAAACAACATTACAATGTGTCTTCATGGTTGTCTCAATAATTATTCAATAACCGGTGGAATTGTTTAACATCTCTTAATTTTTTACAATTTTTAATATATGTTCAACTTAAATATTAGTTTTTAGTCATTTACAAAGATGTCATGCGCACTGTCTTATATATAATTATGATATTGTTACATGTTCTGGTTGTTGGCACCTCTAGGTGGTAAAACTTAGCAGTAAATGAGAGACGTGATTAGGTTGTTACTCAAGCGGTCCTCTGTGACGTCTTTTAATAAAACATTTCAGCGTCATCAAGGCAAACTCATTAACGGTATGCAGTGAAATAAATATAAACATACAAAACTTTATGGTAATGAATAGGCAAGAATGAATATCTAGAATGAATACTACCTCATGCGCTTATTATATTTTGCTTAAAGTTTATTTGTTCAAGTTTTTTTTTTCTGAAACAGTGTTTTACCACTTTATTTTTTAAACATCACCATTCTTCTTTGTCTGTAATTGTAATTATGTGCATGTTTGTTATCCCCTTTTCCACTAAAACTACGTTTCCAACATTTAGCTGTAATGCTAGCGACCATATTATGTTCTTCACATCTCTTGTTTCGTATAGAGCATTTGGTTGATTTAATCAGATGATGCATTAAACCAGCGTATTCATCATTTACATAGTATTTATACTACCATAAATATATGTTTGGGTGTATAGAATGGTCAGACACAATCATAACATGAAGTTAAGTGATTCAGCATTTTATTTCAACAGTGTATTGTTGAATATACGAACATTAATTGAAGTATTGAAGAAAATGATAGAATGGCATTACATACATAAAGTAAAACATTAATAATGACATTACAGATGATCTAGCCAGAAAAGAAAATCTCTGCAGACTATCATGTTTTTCTCTAGTATGTAGTTGACCAGCGTTTCAACCAATTCATTAATGTCAGTTTTCTCATTTTTTGACACCAGGGATACACATATATCTGATACATATGTACACATACAGAGTACTTCGGTAACTCCTAACTCATCGCTACAATCATACATCACATCCAAAACCTTTCTGAGGATTACACAGATAGGTTGTTTACTCTTAAACAAGCTTGTCACATCAGGCAATGAATTTGTCAGGTCTCTTATGCCGTCCATTTCATTTTTGAGATTTGTTACACGTTTGGTACCCCCCGCACAATCATTATTTGAACCACATGCATCGTCAATGATTTTACGCATCAAGCCAACCATCTGACCTCGAAAATTATCTTTAAACATACCGCCTAACATGGCTTTAACATGGCACTCCTTCCCCACGGAGCATGTGCACGCCGGAGGGTACTTGCGCACATCATCACCAGAGCTCATCGGGCAGTCGCTCTCCATCAGCTTTTGCGTAGCCATTCCAGAAATCCGCACCGTTGAAGATGTCTTCTTCAGAACTGTATACGGTGCAGTTGATGCTGAAAGATTCTAATAGTTCCTGGAATCTCCGGTGTGTCCTTTGTCCACAATTGTCCAGGCCTTGTGGGTTAACGTTCTGAAGTTTGGGGTTTTTTGGGTCTGATCCCTCAAAATGCGAGTAAAAGAAGCAAGCTTTTCGGCAGGCTCAGACAAACAGGAATGTTGACTTTGAGGTCAATATAACAGCCAGACAATCTTCCTTCAACTTCTGATGCGGCAGTAGCACAGAAATCTGTGCTGATGTAGTCGTCAAACCTAGGCTAGTAGCTAGATCCCTTTCGGTTAGGAACCCAGATTGCTTGCGTTAACCGAGCACTATGTGTAGAGTTTATCAGGACTGCCGTTTTGGGAGACTCCCTTAACCCCGCCCCTGTTGTGAGGGGTGTATGGGGGTTGTCGTCAGGAAGTCATAAAAGCTAAGTAAAAACTACACTCTTTTTAAACCGCTAACAAGTATTTACCACACCTACATCATAGTTAAACTTCAGCCAAAAACCATATTTTGTTAAATACAAAATCTACCTTTCAAAATATAACTAATGTAATCAAAACAGAACAAACCCGATTCAAAATTGAATCATTCTGTCAAACTCTAGAACATAGTGCACAATGACAAATACTAACAATTGATGGTATTATGAAACCTGTATTTCAGTTCTACCTGCAGACAATATGCATTCCATTGCTATATATATATATATATATATATATATATATCGTTTCTTTTACTGTAAGTCATTCTACAATTTTGTTGAATGTGTCCTATTAAGTATTGACTCGTTCACTTTTAGATAGTATGTTGCCAAGAATGCACATATTTTTCCTTCTCTCCTCTATCTCTCCTTCCACCCATTGTCCTGATCCTAATACTCCTCTCCTCCATCTACTCCTCTCCCTCCATTCCTCTGTACACTGTAAAACTTATATGATCGATAAGTTATGACAGCATATGTTTTTACATTGCGTTAACTAAATCAGAATAAAGTTAAAGCAATTTTCAACTTTTATTAATTACACTAGATTTTTATTTTAAAGTACTTGAATATTTAAAGCAATAGTTTGCTATTTTACGGTAAGTTCAAGTAATGGAAATAACTTCAACAATGATTTTTAACACCATGTTTTACAAGATAAAATATTTCAAAGATATGCTACATAAATGCTTAAGTTGTTTCGGTCTTTGTTTTATATATCTTCACAACAATGAAAAATGGTTTAGATTAGATTTTCTCAAAAAATATTTGTGCATAAACTTGCAAACAACTATGCACATTTTACACATATGGATATTAAATAAATCTACTTAACTATGTGAAGTAAAATTAACAAAGTGGACAAGTAAATATAACTTGGCCTGTTACAATTATATAGAGTAATTTTTACTTACAAATCTGATGTAATTAATATAATTACACACAAAATCATTTGCTCTTTAAATACATTTTACTTGCAGTGCTGATCATTATTTTAAATGTAAAATGTTACTCTTATAATGTGACAAAATAATACTGTGACAATATGCAGTTAATTCTCCTTAGAAGAAATAACAAGCACTTACAGAAACCTATAATGCTTATAATCACTTTAAAGGTTTAAGCAACTTGAGCTATGATAAACATCCGCGTTCAATAACATATTAAACACATATTAGAACTCTAAAATTAGCAGTTCTATGCATAGATAATCTCAGTATCAAAACATCTGAAAACCTTTTAAACGAGCAAAAAATAAATTTGTAAGAAATGTGTGAATGTAAACATATTTTTCAAAACAGTTATAAAATGATGGCATCCTTCATTACCATCTATGTTGTTTTAATACAGCGTAAGAGATGCGCAAATGTAAACGTAAAGGCTGCACGCAATGAACCTTTTGGATGTCACAGGGTACAGGTTTTCTCAAGGTAAGAACGTACTTTAGGAGAAAACTTAAGTCCATCAAGGGCCAGAAACAGTTTCTTGAAGAATAAAAGGGGCAATCACTTGTTATTATTTTATGAGCATGTCTGAGCCAGCTACAAACAGTATATTACACCGCTTGCTACCCTGATTCTTTAGGAGGTAAATATGGATTTTTTACGATTTTAAAAAGGCTTGTCAAAACACTACATACAATTCACACATCTACATACATAAGTAGCAGAACACCTCAGTTCTTTTACAAATGAAACACTTCTTTCAAATTTTACAATAATTTAACAAACCCCAATTTTGACAGCGTAGGGCACACACACGGTCCATACACTCTGATTCTGTTTGGTTCATTTACACTCTGCTGTTCTCAATCTTAAACAATTGTTCCATTTCTAATTTTCTACGGATATAATTTGGGTTTGATTTTCGAAAGTTTTGTTAGAGTAAAGTATGTGAATATATTGAACAAACAGTAAACATAAGACCAGTACTGCATATTGACGAAAATATATATTTCTCTCCACATTGTAAAATCATTAGATTCATTCATGCCTTTCAACTCTCTCAATGTCAACCCATGGGTACTCAGTATGGCATCTGATAAAGTTGGTCCCCAGTCTTCTTTGTCCACATCCCACGTCTGCCTCTTCCTACTCACTATACCCCTCTTCCCCTCTCTACCCCTCGTCCTCGATGGGCTCCCCCTCGCATCCTCACTCTTTCTCTTACTACAACGTTTCCTTCCATTTTTGTTGAAGACAGGTAAACTAACCTGTTGCCCTTTTATAGTGCTTACCCCTGATTGTAGAGTTTACAATTAAGCACCTAAGTGTCTACACACCTGATGTTTGAACAATTGGTTTATAGGGGTGATATTTTGGAAAACAGTGCCTTGAAATGGGAAAGAAGTGACATCAGGTTCGATTTCGGTGTCTAATATTGAGTGTTTAGGGTTTTGCAAAACACTGTGTGTAGTGTTATGCAAAAAACTAATCACAGAATGTGATTATAGTTCTGCATATCTGGGCTGAGGTTTTGCTCATTGAGTGTCAGTTTAAATAATTGTGCCATGCATGTCATTTTAGTGTGTTAACAATTGGAAAAATTGTAATATTAATAAAATAATCATCTTAAATGATTCTAACACTATTTTAACAAGATAATATATTTCAGAGATCTGCTTATCAGTTGTTTCAGTCTTTGTTTTATATATTTTTCAAGACGTTTGAGCTGCTGCTGTTGTTTCAGAAGTAGAGGCTTTATACTATATTTGGAACATTAGGTCTTCATTTGTGTCTTACCGTGTTTAACCATTTGTAAATATGACCAAAAGAATATATGATTTTGGTATTGGGTAAGCTCGAATGAAAAAAATTAAACAATTTTAGAATTGTGTTAACTGATTGTATATTGTGTCGAAACAACAGAATGATGTTGTGCTAATTGTAATTAGTTTAAAAATGTGACTATAGATTGGATGAAAAAAAAAAAAAAACCATACAATTGTGGATTGTTCGAATTCATAACATGTATTTAAAAAGTAGATGGATGGAATTTTTATTTTTGCTCAGATTTTAAGGTAACTTATATACCAAAGATAATGTTAAGATGTTCAGTTAAATACTTTCATTGACATTGGCATATTAATATGGCTCAAGTAATATTAAGACGCAATGTACATATTGTATGAAACAGATTAATAATAATTTAAATGTTTTTCCAGTATATACAAACACTTTTAATCAATATTCTACAATTTGAATAAGACATTATGTTGTCTGGTAACAGATTTTTAGAGGCGAGTGAAATTCAATCACAGTTAAACAAATTCATAGTTTTTACGGTTGGTGCGGTGCAGCAGGGATGAATCAGAATCGGACTTCCAACAATAGACAGGTTTATTCAGCGAGGGGATAACACATCAACCAAACACACAATACCAACCATAGTAAACATATCAATAAGAATAGACATGGGGTACAGGGAAGTGAGTCCAATATAATGGGAGTGCAGGGGATCCGGGGGGTGCGGGAGAGAGGATGACGAAGTGAGTTCAGTTGTAGGACAGGGAGGATCATGGGAAACTGAGTCTAGGACAACCGTGGCTTGTAACAATTGTACATTACAATATAATTGTACAAATAGTGTTTTTACCAGAACGCATGTTCCTATTCAATACTTATTAAGACATATCACCATGACTTTAAATGAATTAAACTCAACTCCGCTTAAAAAGCATGTCAATTGCTGAAAAGACGGTGTGCAACATAGGCATGTCACTCCATAAGAGGGGAAGACTCTTTGTACAACATTCAAAAGGGTAGTCCTCTGGAATTGGGTAGTCATTATCTGAGTCGCTGCTGCTTTGAAGCCAATACTTCGAATTTCGAATTTCGGCCTCCTCGTAGCATTTACGCCGCTTAAGTCGGTTTTGTTCATGTAGCGTCTTGTTCCTGCAGGTTGATATGAGTACACAATCATCAGGCTTTGGTTCCTCACTGTCCTTTGTCACCTTGTACCTCACATTTGGTGTCACTCCATCCCATTCGTTGATGTAAAAGGTTTTACTAGCAAGCCCATTAAGATCGCTCCAAACACGATTGTAGAAAAATGACCAGTCTTTAGCGGGAAAAACCACACAAGGTGTCTCCGATGTCTCCAATTCTTCAAAAAATTCCACAGCGTAGAGCTTGACCGTCTGTGCTGCCTTGTCAAAAACAAATCCGCCAATATAAACACCACCTAGCAGAAATTCCTGTTTCACAGAATCTTCATCTTCATGAAGAAACTTGGTCAAATGGATCCTCTGTTTTTTCTGCTGTGTGTAAGGAAGGTTTTCTTCCGTTTCAACAGAAGTTCTTCTTGTCAGTGTTACACCCATCACAGATGTTTCAGAAGTTTCAGGAGTAGCCATTGTAACACTAGAGTTGTAGACCGTATCCTAACTTCTTTAAACACCAAATTCAGTGGGTAGGACCTGTAGCTTCGTGGTTGTTAGAGATAATATGACGTCTTAAATAGTCATAAAACACCACCTACTTTAACACACACGATGTGCGATTATTCATGTCACAGCTTCTAACCCTTGTTCTTTGAAATGGTATTACACAATCAAAATAAAATGTTTTCTTCCCCATTCAAAAACATTTATGGTAGTATAAATACTATGTAAATGATGAATACGCTGGTTTAATGCATCATCTGATTAAATCAACCAAATGCTCTATACGAAACAATGTGAAGAACATAATATGGTCGCTAGCATTACAGCTAAATGTTGGAAACGTAGTTTTAGTGGAAAAGGGGATAACAAACATGCACATAATTACAATTACAGACAAAGAAGAATGGTGATGTTTAAAAAATAAAGTGGTAAAACACTGTTTCAGAAAAAAAAAACTTGAACAAATAAACTTTAAGCAAAATATAATAAGCGCATGAGGTAGTATTCATTCTAGATATTCATTCTTGCCTATTCATTACCATAAAGTTTTGTATGTTTATATTTATTTCACTGCATACCGTTAATGAGTTTGCCTTGATGACGCTGAAATGTTTTATTAAAAGACGTCACAGAGGACCGCTTGAGTAACAACCTAATCACGTCTCTCATTTACTGCTAAGTTTTACCACCTAGAGGTGCCAACAACCAGAACATGTAACAATATCATAATTATATATAAGACAGTGCGCATGACATCTTTGTAAATGACTAAAAACTAATATTTAAGTTGAACATATATTAAAAATTGTAAAAAATTAAGAGATGTTAAACAATTCCACCGGTTATTGAATAATTATTGAGACAACCATGAAGACACATTGTAATGTTGTTTTTGTTCCCGTTTCATGGATCAAACCTAAAAGGCAGATCCCTATTGGAGCGTGGGGAAACTAAAACAGCCTGAATCTTTTTACTTGACTACTTATCAAGGTTACTTTTTATTGAAGTTTGCATATTATAAAAAAGGGGGACCACATCATTCTCAAATGTTGTAACTAACTGTAATAGACGGGTGTGTTTTAACCACAGTAGTTGTAAATGTCTTGGCTTGTGACTACTTCATAGAGCAGAAAGACGATCTGAAAGAACATCATAGTTTAATTTTCATATGTTGTATTTTGTTTGACCGTGCTCAAAGAGCAGTCGTCATCTAAAACTGTACAAAGAAACAAAATGTAAAACTGTCATCTACTGGCGGTGGCAAAAATAAACTTTGCAAACTTTTACAATAGAGCAGAAGAGATGATTTCTGTATTATGTTTTAATTATAGCTAAATGTCTCTTTTCTTAAATTAAATTGTGCACGGATAATTGTTGTATAAAGATTATGCTTGGAAAAAACCGTCATCTGAAATCTGACTAAATATGATCAATCTAGTGGAGTAAAAAAAAAAAACAAAAAAAAAAAACATCATTTACAAACATTGTGATTCTGGCGCATTTAAACTTTTAGTAAATCCTCTAAAATGACACGATACCTACAAAAATAGTTAAATAGTCAAAATGTGTAAAACAGTACAAGTTTTGTGTTCTAGGTGAGAAAAATTTGCCAAGATTAGGTTTAATGAGTATTACAAAACAATATGTTTTCCCCGTGGCTGTGAAACACAGGAGGTCAATCGTTTGAAATGTAGGTTTGTCAAAAGAAAACAACAAAAGTTTAGTCATACAATTAAAAATATGCTTAAAGTGAATTCATCACACAAGTGATCACTTACACCGACAACAACAAGATCGGAATCTTCACCTAAAACCATATACAGTCCGACAAATAAAATGCGATCAGTGATATTGATAATAATATAACTAAGACTATGGCGGGGGAAAAATACCTATCACAATAAATTGGATTTTCTGTATGCAGTATGACATCTTTTCTTAAACAATGTCGCTGTTTTCTTACTCTAGGCCTCTTGAATTTACAGAGAGTTTTTGTGCACACATAATTCCTAGAAAGAACATGTAGTCTGTTCATGCTGGTCAACAGACAAACTGTCTCATCAACAAAAGGCTACATTTGTAAAAATTCACCGTATTTTGAGTAGATAACCGATAGTATATTTTCAGTAAAGGGTATGTTTCCGCAATGATAAAGGCCAGTTTGGAAGACACAAGAAAAGTAAAATCATATGCAACTTGTACACGCAATCCTAGATCATGGCTTCCACAAAATGTCAAATATTAGTAGTGTAATATTAGTAGTGTAAAATATAACCAGTTAATATTTAAAGTAAGATCATGCTTAGACATAAGACGAGTAAAATTAAATATTCACTCAAGACAAACTTTACTTCTACTGTGTCATTGACCACAGAGGACCAGCTGGTCTTCAAATCATCCCATCACCCTTCACCCTTCCCTGAAGCTATCACTAATGATTGTGTGGGGATTTTCTTAAAGATTTAGATTAAGATTGTTTTAAAACAAATGAAATGTATTGAAACAAATTCTGTTTATTTGTGACAAACTTTGTTAACATGTTTCATTGCATGGGGTTCATACATGGTTAAGCGTTATTACTCAAGACCGGCTTGAATCTTTAATATTTAAAATTATGTACTGGGCTCTGTTTAGTAAAAATTATGGTTTATGATGGATTTAAGCACAAAATCATCGGGCATCAGATGCTATCTTTATATATCAGTCTTCTGGGGAGATTAAGAAGATACGATTTTATTAAAACTTTAAATATTTAATTTAGATCTAATTTAAACTTTTAAGATTAGGCTTGGAAATAAAATGAGTACGAACAACATTGGCTCTGGAAAGGCGAAAAGCGAGAGAGAGAGAGAGAGAGAGAGAGAGAGAGAGAGATTTTATACAGTGCATTTCCTTTTGTAAGTTAATCATTCAATGTATTTACATTGTTGTATGTAATATATATATATATTTAATCTACCTAAAACTACAATGTTTGATTACCTGTGTTTCAGTTTTAGCAAGATTATCATTATTATTGAGTGTAATATATATTTCCACCTACAACGTCTGAGGCGATGCCAAACGCAACACACTAACATAAAAGTAATGGAACATTCTCTGTTTAGTAAAAACGGTCCTTTATGCTGGATTTAAAAATCATAGGATGTTATATTAATCAAGACCTGCTTGACTATTTGTATAAATGAGGTATATATAAAAATGATGGTTTATGATGAGTTTAAGCAGAAATCATCCAGTATGGTGCGTCAGATGCTGGATACATCGCTGTTATAGGAAGATTAAGAAGATACGATTTTATTAAAACTTTAAATATTTAATTTAGATCTAATTTAAACTTTCAAGATTAGGCTTGGAAATAAAATGAGTACGAACAACATTGGCTCTGGAAAAGGCATTTGCTAACTTTGTTCTTGTTGTTTAGTTTGATACAGGTTCAAATATTTGCCTTTTATCATTTTACATACAAATAGGATATAATGAAGAAATAGGTTCAATGCATACAATATACGGTTACATGTGTTATATCTCTCCGCATGAGAAGAACCTCTCACTGGAATCGCTGGAATGCGAGGGGAGATGTCAGAGGTGGCGCGTACATACACACACACCCACACACACACACACACACACACACACACACACACACACACATACACACTCAGGACGACTCCCTACGGATGTACTACTGCTAAAAGATTGTAATTGGAAAAAATAAAAGACCGTGCCTGTTACACACAGACACACGCACATACATAGATGCGCGCCTCCCTGTTTTTGAGAGACGTGCTCAAGGTGAACGCTAGTAGTTTCTTGAAAAGAAGGCAGAGGGCCGTGAGATGATTTTTTGTTTTATACATCCATAACCTGTTTTATTTTTTCTTTAACTCTTTAATAAACATGTCACTGATTGTACATGTAAGCTGATTTTTTTTTTTATTTCATTGTTTAAACATTTAACTGATTGCATTTGTAAGGCGTATATTGTTTTAAAAGAACAGATGTTTGGGGGAGACGGACTTCACAACACTGGCCCATTCATATACGCTGCTCTGGGATGCGCGGGGAATTTTCTGATAACAGCGACTTCAAAAGATAAAACCTTCTGTCAATAACATGATTTATTATACCGCATTCAAAACAAAAAAACCTAATGTCAAAAAACCATCAAAACCAACTGTCAATCATATGATTTATTATGACAATAGGTCAAAAACCAACTGTCAAAACCAACTGTCAATCATATGATTTATTATGACAATAGGTCAAAAACCAACTGTCAAAACCTAATGTCAATCACATGATTTATTAAACAGGAAGTCCCGCCTACACAGGAAGTCCCGCCTATACAGGAAGTCCCGCCTACACCGGAAGTCCCGCCTACACCGGAAGTCCCGCCCACACCGGAAGTCCCGCCTATACAGGAAGTCCCGCCTACACCGGAAGTCCCGCCCCCTATACCGGAAGCCCCGCCCACCTGTCAATCAATCAAATTTTGACATTTGGTGTAGTATATTAACTACTTATCTCTAAGAGCGTCTGACAGGGCAAGCTGCTTTAAACTATACGGGTCAACTATATCTAACTATATCCAGTTATTTTGAAGCCCTTAATATAAAGCATGTGTCTTGTTGAGGACAAATTGTATTATGCACTTTCCCTGCATCAGCTCATTCTGCGTACTCCGCTATTTTTCAGATGCGTTCGTATCAATCTACTGTATATCGATATAAACGGTATTGCCTCATTCCATATTGTCTCTATAAAATGTATCAATATATATTGTACAAACTCGATATACCGCTCAGCCCTAATGCTTTACATAGAAAAGTTATTAAAATATTGATAATCACGACTTAATAAAAATACCACGTTTAAGAAAGCAAATAACAATAACCAAAGATAAAAACAAGTTTAAATTAAAAAAAAAAAAACGTTATAAAAAGATGATACATAGATAAGATAAAGTGCAATCAGTCGGACACACAGTGTGTTAGGGGATAACAGTTTCGGACCCAAGACCAGTTATGAAAATTGAAGACCAAGAGTCAAGGGTGCAATTAATTAAAGAAAATTTTACTGAAGAATAGTTTGTAGTTTCATCAGCAGAAGCCAGCTTCAAGCCTCACAAGGAAGGAGTTCTCAACAGTTATACTGTTTTCAAGGTCTAGCCACGTCATTACTGCAAGGTGGATGATTTTGATTGGCTCAGCGAAAATGTACAGTCATGGTAAATTTCCACACATTGTCACTTAATCAGGTTCACGTGTCCATATAGCACTTATTGATGCTTTTGCGACACATCACACATCCCTAGGACAGACACTCAGTCACCAATCAGAGATCAAATAAAAACTTTAGAAAACATGTATGAAGAAACAATCAGTGGTTCTATTGATTAAGTAATCAAAAAATCATTATAATAATATAGGAGGATAAATATTAAGGCTTTGATTATAAATTTAATTTGGTTATCTACAGGTATATTGAAGCGGCAGTGGATTTCAGAATCCACCTTTCAAGTGGCACAGTGCTCATTCAGTAAATGTAGCTTCAGATGTGTTTTGGGTCTGGATTTGAATGTGGCTACTGTTGGAGCACATCTGATCTGTTCTGGAAGCTGGTTCCAGCTACAGCTGGCATAATGGCTAAAAGCAGACTCTCCTTGCTTTGAGTGAACCCTTGGTATTTCTAACTGGCTTGATCCTGATGATCTGAGTGATCTGTTAGGTTTGCATTCTATCAGCATATCTGCAATGTACTGATGTCCTACGCCATTAAGTGATTTATATACCAGTAATAGTATTTTAAAATCGATCCTAAATGTAACTGGAAGCCAGTGTAAAGACCTGAGGACTGGTGTGATGTGGTCATATCTTCTGGTTCTGCTCAGGATCCTGGCAGCAGCGTTCTGTATGAGCTGCAGCTGTCTAATGGTCTTTTTGGGAAGGCCAGTGAGAAGACCATTACAATAGTCCACCCTGCTGGTGGTATTGCCTGGAAACAAAACATCTAATTCTTGATATATTTTTGAGATGATGGTATGCTGATTTAGTTATTGCTTTGACCCGACAACTGAAACTCATGTCTGACTCCAAAATCAAACCTTGTAGCTCCCTGGAAATGTTTGACTCTTCAACTGATGATTCCCACACTTTATTGAATATCCACAGATGCGATCACCATTGGATGCCATAAGTACCACCATGAAACTTCGGGGAATCAACGTAAGAGCTTTGTACAAAAGAAAACAAAACACCATCCATCTTCTTCTGCTTTATCCAGGGCCGGGTTGCGGGGCAGCAGACTTCCCTTTCCCTAGACACTTCCTCTAGCTCTTCCAGGGGGACACCGAGGCGTTCCCAGGCTAGCTGGGAGACATAGTCCCTCCAGCGTGTCCTTGGTCTTCCCCGGGGCCTCCTCCCGGTTGGACATACCCGAAACACCTTCCCAGGAAGGCGTTCAGGAGGCATCCGGAACAGATGCCCGAGCCACCTCAGCTGACCCCTCTCGATGTGGAGGAACAGCGGCTCTACTCCGAGTTCCTCCCGAGTGACTGAGCTTCTCACCCTATCTCTAAGGGAGCGCCCAGCCACCCTGCGGAGAAAGCTCATTTCGGCCGCCAGTATCCGGGATCTTGTCCTTTCGGTCATGACCCAAAGCTCATGACCATAGGTGAGAGTAGGAACGTAGATTGACCAGTAAATCGCCTTACGGCTTAGCTCTTTCTTCACCACGACAGACCGGTACATTGACCGCAATACTGCTGAAGCTGCACCAATCCATCTGTCAATCTCCCATTCCATCCTCCCCTCACTCGTGAACAAGACCCCAAGATACTTGAACTCCTCCACTTGAGGCAGGAACTCTCCACCAACCTGAAGTGGGCAAACCACCCTTTTCCGACTGAGGACCATGGCCTCGGATTTGGAGGTGCTGATCCTCATCCAAGCCGCTTCACACTCGGCTGCAAACTGTCCATAAAAATTATGAACAGAACCGGCGACCAAGGGCAGCCCGGCGGAGTCCAACATGCACCGGGAAGAAGTCTGACTTACTGCTGGCAATGCGGACCAAACTCCTGCTTCGGTCATACAGGGACCGGACAGCCCTTAGCAAAGGACCCTGGACCCCGTACTCCCCGAGCACCCTCAACAGGATGCCGCGAGGGACACAGTCGAATGTCTTCTCCAAATCCACAAAACATGTGGACTGGTTGGGCAAATTCCCATGAACCCTCCAGCACCCTGTAGAGGGTATAGAGCTGGTCCAGTGTACCACGGCCCCGACGAAAACCAGACTCTGTAGTAGAAACCAGTTCTACTATCGACCGTATTCTCCTCTCCAGTACCCTGGCATAGACTTTCCCGGGGAGGCTGAGAAGTGTGATCCCTCTGTAGTTAGAACACACCCTCCGGTCCCCCTTCTTAAAAAGAGGGACCACCACCCCGGTCTTCCATCCCAGAGGCACTGTCCCTGACCGCCACGCAATGCTGCAGAGGGGTGTCAGCCAAGACAGCCCCACAACATCCAGAGACTTGAAGTACTCAGGGCGGATCTCATCCACCCCTGGTGCCTTGCCACCGAGGAGTTTCTTGACCACCTCGGTGACTTCAGCTTGGGTGATGGACGAGTCCTCCTCTGAGCCCCCAGCCTCTGCTTCCTCAATGGAAGACGTGACGGCGGGATTGAGGAGATCCTTGAAGTATTCCTTCCACCATCTGACAACATCCCTAGTTGAGGTCAATAGCCGCCCATCGCCACTGTAAACAGCGTTGGTAGGGCACTGCTTCCCCCTCCTGAGGCGCCGGACGGTTTGCCAGAATCTCTTAGAGGCCAGCCGATAGTCCTTTTCCATGGCCTCACCGAACTCCTCCCAGGCCCAAGTTTTTGCCTCCACAACCATCCGGGCTGCAGTCCGCTTAGCCTGCCGGTACCTGTCAGCTGCCTCAGGAGTCCCACAAGCCAACCAGGCCCGATAGGACTCCTTCTTCAGCTTGACGGCATCCCTTACTTAAGGTGTCCACCACCGGGTTTGTGGATTGCCGCCTCGACATACACCGGAGACCTTGCGTCCACAGCTCCGAGCGGCCGCTTTGACAATGGAGGTGAAGAACATGGTCCACTCTGACTCAATATCTCCAGCCTCCCTCGGGATCCGGTCGAAGTTCTGCCGGAGGTAGGAGTTGAAGATTTCTCTGACAGGAGACTCGGCCAAACGTTCCCAGCAGACCCATACAGTAGGCCTGGGTCTACCGAGTCTATCCAGCTTCGGATCCCCGCCATCGGATCCAACTCACCACCAGGGGATGATCAGTTGACAGCTCCGCCCCTCTCTTCACCCGAGTGTCCAAGACATACGGCCGCAGGTCAGATGAAACGACCACGAAGTCGATCAATTACCTACGACCTAGGATGTCTTGTTGCCATGTGCACTGATGGACACCCTTATGCCTGAACATGGTGTTCGTTATTGACAAACCGTAACTAGCACAGAAGTCCAATAACTGAACACCACTCGGGTTCAGATCAGGGGGGCCGTTCCTCCCAATCACGCCCCTCCAGGTGTCACTGTCATTGCCCACGTGGGTATTGAAGTCCCCCAGTAGAACGACGGAGTACCCAGTTGGAGCACTTTCCAGCACCCCTCCCAGGGACACCAAGAAGGCCGGGTACTCTTCACTGCCGTTTGGCCTGTAGGCACACACAACAGTAAGAGACCTATCCCCAAGCCGAAGGCGCAGGGAAACGACCCTTTCGTTCACCGGGGTAAACTCCAACACATGTCGGCAGAGCTGGGGGGCTATAAGCAAACCCACACCAGCCCGCCGCCTCTCACCATGGGCAACTCCAGAGTGGTGAAGAGTCCATCCTCTCTCTCTCGAGGAGTGTATATCACCACCCAAGCCATGCGTAGAGGTGATTCCGACTATCTCTAGTCGGAACCTCTCAATCTCACGCACAATCTCCGGCTCCTTCCCCGCCAGCGAGGTGACATTCCATGTCCCAAGAGCCAGTTTACGTTCCCTAGGACCTGTTTGCCTTGGGAGACCCTACCAGGGGCATATATCCCCGGACAACGTAGCTCCTAGGGTCATTCGGGTACTCAAACCCCTCCACCACGTTAAGGTGGCAGTTCAAGGAGGAGAAAAAAAACACAACACCAAAGTGATTAAACCTTGAAACAAACATACATCAAAATAAATAAACTTAAACATACCCAAACAAACTATGAAATAATGAAACAACAAACAGATAATCAACAGGGGAAGCTACTCTGAAACCGTAGTTTGACAAGCTACACGCTACTTATAAATTAGACTACAGTATTTAACTACTTTATGAGGTGACGTGTGTGTTAGTCTGTGAAAATACCGTGGTTCAGGCTACACAAATATTGATCTTGACATTAGCATCTTGTCTTTTTTACATATCTTACACTGTAAATTTTACAAAAATTTGCACTAATAATTTTGTACAAAAAACAGCCCTTATTAATGAATTATTAGTAGCCTATTGTAGTGTCTCAGGAAATCTTGCTCATTATCACACAGCTCTTCTGTGGCTTTCCTGCACTGAAGCAGCAGTTTAAGATAAACCTAGACTTCAGCAAACTGATCTTTTCTCTGGTTAATACATTTAAAAGACAATTTATTTGGCCATAATGTCAAATCAAATGAAAGAATGATTTATTAAAAACACAGAAGAACAACAAATCAAGAACAAGAAAATGGGAACAACACTCAGACCGAAACTTTTTGTCGTGCAATGCATAGCATGGGCTACAAAATAAAATATGTTATTGAAATATCTCCGTAACGGATTACGAAAAGTGTGTGCAACCTTTTGGAAAGCCCAGATGAGTAATTAGTTGGGTTAGTAAAATAAAGAAATTATAGTTTTTAAGTAGAAAAAAAAATGTATGTAAAGAGATATAGTATAATATATCCCACCATCACCAAACCGCCATGTTTACAAGAATGCTTGCCAAGACAGCTATTTTTACAGATTGTGTTTATATTTGTCTATTCATGTGCAAAGAGATGCTGAAGAGAAATCAGTCCAGTGTTTGCATGCTATCTGAAACATGCTTCTCTGTGTGCACATGCGTTGGGTGTGCACTGTGCACGGCTGTTCAAGCGAGTACTGAGTTCTCTTTTTAAAATTTCATGAATGTGTAAACTGTCAAGACAAAACATGTGCAAATTATAAACTTTTTACTGATGATTAAACTTGGCAAAAATAAAAATGGCAAATCACATGCGTTCTGAACTGTGGGGCATGATCTGTGTGAATCACAGATCAACAATGATCAGTTTAACCTCTAGCGTTAAACCTTTTACAGTGCTTGCATTAGGGTAAACTTACCTATTAAGCTCACCAAAATCTACATTAAGACATTTTAGTGCACAGGGTATTGGTTTGAGTACAATAAGTTATGTTAAAATAAAATATGAATATCTCACACAATAATATTTTATTTTAAATGACAAAAGCATTTCAATTAAGATATAGATCATTAAAGTCTTGCTATGCTTAATGGGGACATGATTGTACCCTTTATACCCTTGTTGCCATTAAGCTCACAACATGTTTTTTGGGGAAAATTCTTGTTTATTTTAAACAAAATGATTTTTTTTTTTTAACAAAGTCACAACCATGAGTGAATGTTTAAAGTCTGTTTATGAAGTATTTACATAGACGTTTAATGTGGATGAGCTTAAAGGGAGCACACTGAGCTTTATTGGAACAGCAAACCTTTTTTTAATTAATAAATATTATTAAATTTAATTTAAAAGGACAATTTTGCTTAATAAATAATCTAGGTCATGTATTCGTTTCATACATATTTTAATATGAACAGCTATTATTGAAAATTGACATTATACTTTTTTTTATTGATATCACACTGAAGCTGTGATTGTCATAGTAGTGACCCTTAAAGCTCACCGCACAATAATATGAAGTCTTTAAAAATTACAGCAGTGTAAAACCACAGAACATCAATAAGCTGTACATTTATAATATAATCAATTTAAAAGTACAAGCCAGTAATGCCTGTGAAGTAATATATTAGTGTAGCACAGTCTTATACAGCTAGTAAGCTAACAATGTTTTGTAGCATCTGTGCTATGTTGCTAAAACTATCTTTTGGATCTAACTGTAATTATTTCCCACATCCAGGTTCCAGGTTATAATATGCAAAAATCTAAACATTAATCTCTTAATTTTGCAGTAAGAAGTTATACTTATCGAAAATAAAGGCTTAAACATCTAAAAAAAATGCACATTTAAGTGGCTACTCTTTTAGTGAAAGTTTTCAGACAGCTTTCAAAACGGCCACCAGACAGTGTGAACACATGAATACCCATATCTCAGTGTGAACACATGAATACTCATATCTCAGTGTGAACACATGAATACTCATATCTCCGTGTGAACACATGAATACTCATATCTCACTGTGACCACATGAATACTCATATCTCACTGTGACCACATGAATACTCATATCTCACTGTGACCACATGAATACTCATATCTCAGTGTGAACACATGAATACTCACATCTTAGTGTGAACACATGAATACTCATATCTCACTGTGAACACATGAATATCCATATCTCAGTGTGAACACATGAATACCCATATCTCACTGTGAACACATGAATACCCATATCTCACTGTGAACACATGAATACCCATATCTCCGTGTGAACACATGAATACCCATATCTCCGTGTGAACACATGAATACCCATATCTCACTGTGAACACATGAATACCCATATCTCACTGTGAACACATGAATACCCATATCTCACTGTGAACACATGAATACCCATATCTCACTGTGAACACATGAATACACATATCTCAGTGTGAACACATGAATACCCATATCTCAGTGTGAACACGTAGATACCCATATCTCAGTGTGAACACATGAATACCCATATCTCAGTGTGAACACATGAATACCCATATCTCACTGTGAACACATGAATACTCATATCTCAGTGTGAACACATGAATACCCATATCTCACTGTGAACACATGAATACCCATATCTCACTGTGAACACATGAATACCCATATCTCACTGTGAACACATGAATACCCATATCTCAGTGTGAACACATGAATACCCATATCTCAGTGTGAACACATGAATACCCATATCTCAGTGTGAACACGTAGATACCCATATCTCAGTGTGAACACATGAATACCCATATCTCACTGTGAACACATGAATACTCATATCTCAGTGTGAACACATGAATACCCATATATCACTGTGAACATATGAATACCCATATCTCAGTGTGAACACATGAATACCCATATCTCAGTGTGAACACATGAATACCCATATCTCAGTGTGAACACATGAATACCCATATCTCAGTGTGAACACATGAATACCCATATCTCACTGTGAACACATGAATACTCATATCTCAGTATGAACACATGAATACCCATATCTCAGTGTGAACACATGAATACCCATAACTCAGTGTGAACACGTGAATACCCATATCTCAGTGTGAACACATGAATACTCATATCTCAGTGTGAACACGTGAATACCCATATCTCAGTGTGAACACATGAATACCCATATCTCACTGTGAACACATGAATACTCATATCTCAGTGTGAACACATGAATACTCATATCTCAGTGTGAACACATGAATACCCATATCTCACTGTGAACACATTAATACTCATATCTCACTGTGAACACGTGAATACCCATATCTCAGTGTGAACACATGAATACCCATATCTCAGTGTGAACACATGAATACTCATATCTCAGTGTGAACACATGAATACTCATATCTCAGTGTGAACACATGAATACCCATATCTCACTGTGAACACATGAATACTCATATCTCAGTGTGAACACATGAATACCCATATCTCACTGTGAACACATTAATACTCATATCTCACTGTGAACACGTGAATACCCATATCTCAGTGTGAACACATGAATACCCATATCTCAGTTTGAATACATGAATACTCATATCTCAGTGTAAACACATGAATACCCATATCTCACTGTGAACACATGAATACCCATATCTCACTGTGAACACATGAATACCCATATCTCACTGTGAACACGTGAATACTCATATCTCAGTGTGAACACGTGAATACCCATATCTCACTGTGAACACATTAGTACTCATATCTCAGTGTGAACACATGAATACTCATATCTCAGTGTGAACACATGAATACCCATAACTCAGTGTGAACACATGAATACCCATATCTCCGTGTGAACACATGAATACCCATATCTCAGTGTGAACACATGAATACCCATATCTCAGTGTGAACACATGAATACTCATATCTCAGTGTGAACACATGAATACTCATATCTCAGTGTGAACACATGAATACTCATATCTCACTGTGAACACATGAATACCCATATCTCCGTGTGAACACATGAAGACCCATATCTCAGTGTGAACACATGAATACCCATATCTCAGTGTGAACACGTGAATACCCATATCTCAGTGTGAACACATGAATACCCATATCTCACTGTGAACACATGAATACTCATATCTCAGTATGAACACATGAATACCCATATCTCAGTGTGAACACATGAATACCCATAACTCAGTGTGAACACGTGAATACCCATATCTCAGTGTGAACACGTGAATACTCATATCTCAGTGTGAAAACGTGAATACCCATATCTCAGTGTGAACACATGAATACCCATATCTCACTGTGAACACATGAATACTCATATCTCAGTGTGAACACATGAATACTCATATCTCAGTGTGAACACATGAATACCCATATCTCAGTGTGAACACATGAATACTCATATCTCAGTGTGAACACATGAATACCCATATCTCACTGTGAACACATTAATACTCATATCTCACTGTGAACACGTGAATACCCATATCTCAGTGTGAACACATGAATACCCATATCTCAGTGTGAACACATGAATACTCATATCTCAGTGTGAACACATGAATACTCATATCTCAGTGTGAACACATTAATACCCATATCTCACTGTGAACACATGAATACTCATATCTCAGTGTGAACACATGAATACCCATATCTCACTGTGAACACATTAATACTCATATCTCACTGTGAACACGTGAATACCCATATCTCAGTGTGAACACGTGAATACTCATATCTCAGTGTGAACACATGAATACCCATATCTCACTGTGAACACATGAATACTCATATCTCAGTATGAACACATGAATACCCATATCTCAGTGTGAACACATGAATACCCATAACTCAGTGTGAACACGTGAATACCCATATCTCAGTGTGAACATGTGAATACTCATATCTCAGTGTGAAAACGTGAATACCCATATCTCAGTGTGAACACATGAATACCCATATCTCACTGTGAACACATGAATACTCATATCTCACTGTGAACACATGAATACTCATATCTCAGTGTGAACACATGAATACCCATATCTCAGTGTGAACACATGAATACTCATATCTCAGTGTGAACACATGAATACCCATATCTCACTGTGAACACATTAATACTCATATCTCACTGTGAACACGTGAATACCCATATCTCAGTGTGAACACATGAATACCCATATCTCAGTGTGAACACATGAATACTCATATCTCAGTGTGAACACATGAATACTCATATCTCAGTGTGAACACATTAATACCCATATCTCACTGTGAACACATGAATACTCATATCTCAGTGTGAACACATGAATACCCATATCTCACTGTGAACACATTAATACTCATATCTCACTGTGAACATGTGAATACCCATATCTCAGTGTGAACACATGAATACCCATATCTCAGTGTGAACACATGAATACTCATATCTCACTGTGAACACATGAATATCCATATCTCAGTGTGAACACATGAATACCCATATCTCACTGTGAACACATGAATACCCATATCTCACTGTGAACACATGAATACCCATATCTCACTGTGAACACATGAATACCCATATCTCCGTGTGAACACATGAATACCCATATCTCACTGTGAACACATGAATACCCATATCTCACTGTGAACACATGAATACCCATATCTCACTGTGAACACATGAATACCCATATCTCACTGTGAACACATGAATACCCATATCTCAGTGTGAACACATGAATACACATATCTCAGTGTGAACACATGAATACCCATATCTCAGTGTGAACACGTAGATACCCATATCTCAGTGTGAACACATGAATACCCATATCTCAGTGTGAACACATGAATACCCATATCTCACTGTGAACACATGAATACTCATATCTCAGTGTGAACACATGAATACCCATATCTCACTGTGAACACATGAATACCCATATCTCACTGTGAACACATGAATACCCATATCTCACTGTGAACACATGAATACCCATATCTCAGTGTGAACACATGAATACCCATATCTCAGTGTGAACACATGAATACCCATATCTCAGTGTGAACACGTAGATACCCATATCTCAGTGTGAACACATGAATACCCATATCTCACTGTGAACACATGAATACTCATATCTCAGTGTGAACACATGAATACCCATATATCACTGTGAACATATGAATACCCATATCTCAGTGTGAACACATGAATACCCATATCTCAGTGTGAACACATGAATACCCATATCTCAGTGGGAACACATGAATACCCATATCTCAGTGTGAACACATGAATACCCATAACTCAGTGTGAACACGTGAATACCCATATCTCAGTGTGAACACATGAATACTCATATCTCAGTGTGAACACGTGAATACCCATATCTCAGTGTGAACACATGAATACCCATATCTCACTGTGAACACATGAATACTCATATCTCAGTGTGAACACATGAATACTCATATCTCAGTGTGAACACATGAATACCCATATCTCACTGTGAACACATTAATACTCATATCTCACTGTGAACACGTGAATACCCATATCTCAGTGTGAACACATGAATACCCATATCTCAGTGTGAACACATGAATACTCATATCTCAGTGTGAACACATGAATACCCATATCTCACTGTGAACACATGAATACCCATATCTCACTGTGAACACATGAATACCCATATCTCAGTGTGAACACATGAATACCCATATCTCAGTGTGAACACATGAATACCCATATCTCAGTGTGAACACGTAGATACCCATATCTCAGTGTGAACACATGAATACCCATATCTCACTGTGAACACATGAATACTCATATCTCAGTGTGAACACATGAATACCCATATATCACTGTGAACATATGAATACCCATATCTCAGTGTGAACACATGAATACCCATATCTCAGTGTGAACACATGAATACCCATATCTCAGTGGGAACACATGAATACCCATATCTCACTGTGAACACATGAATACTCATATCTCAGTATGAACACATGAATACCCATATCTCAGTGTGAACACATGAATACCCATAACTCAGTGTGAACACGTGAATACCCATATCTCAGTGTGAACACATGAATACTCATATCTCAGTGTGAACACGTGAATACCCATATCTCAGTGTGAACACATGAATACCCATATCTCACTGTGAACACATGAATACTCATATCTCAGTGTGAACACATGAATACTCATATCTCAGTGTGAACACATGAATACCCATATCTCACTGTGAACACATTAATACTCATATCTCACTGTGAACACGTGAATACCCATATCTCAGTGTGAACACATGAATACCCATATCTCAGTGTGAACACATGAATACTCATATCTCAGTGTGAACACATGAATACTCATATCTCAGTGTGAACACATGAATACCCATATCTCACTGTGAACACATGAATACTCATATCTCAGTGTGAACACATGAATACCCATATCTCACTGTGAACACATTTATACTCATATCTCACTGTGAACACGTGAATACCCATATCTCAGTGTGAACACATGAATACCCATATCTCAGTGTGAATACATGAATACTCATATCTCAGTGTGAACACATGAATACCCATATCTCACTGTGAACACATGAATACCCATATCTCACTGTGAACACATGAATACCCATATCTCACTGTGAACACATTAATACTCATATCTCACTGTGAACACATGAATACTCATATCTCAGTGTGAACACATGAATACCCATATCTCACTGTGAACACATTAATACTCATATCTCAGTGTGAACACATGAATACTCATATCTCAGTGTGAACACATGAATACCCATATCTCAGTGTGAACACATGAATACCCATATCTCCGTGTGAACACATGAATACTCATATCTCAGTGTGAACACATGAATACTCATATCTCAGTGTGAACACATGAATACTCATATCTCACTGTGAACACATGAATACCCATATCTCCGTGTGAACACATGAATACCCATATCTCACTGTGAACACATTAATACTCATATCTCAGTGTGAACACATGAATACTCATATCTCAGTGTGAACACATGAATACCCATATCTCAGTGTGAACACATGAATACCCATATCTCCGTGTGAACACATGAATACCCATATCTCAGTGTGAACACATGAATACCCATATCTCAGTGTGAACACATGAATACTCATATCTCAGTGTGAACACATGAATACTCATATCTCAGTGTGAACACATGAATACCCATATCTCACTGTGAACACATGAATACCCATATCTCCGTGTGAACACATGAAGACCCATATCTCAGTGTGAACACATGAATACCCATATCTCAGTGTGAACACGTGAATACTCATATCTCAGTGTGAACACATGAATACCCATATCTCACTGTGAACACATGAATACTCATATCTCAGTATGAACACATGAATACCCATATCTCAGTGTGAACACATGAATACCCATAACTCAGTGTGAACACGTGAATACCCATATCTCAGTGTGAACACGTGAATACTCATATCTCAGTGTGAAAACGTGAATACCCATATCTCAGTGTGAACACATGAATACTCATATCTCAGTGTGAACACATGAATACTCATATCTCAGTGTGAACACATGAATACTCATATCTCAGTGTGAACACATGAATACTCATATCTCAGTGTGAACACATGAATACCCATATCTCAGTGTGAACACATGAATACTCATATCTCAGTGTGAACACATGAATACCCATATCTCACTGTGAACACATTAATACTCATATCTCACTGTGAACACGTGAATACCCATATCTCAGTGTGAACACATGAATACCCATATCTCAGTGTGAACACATGAATACTCATATCTCAGTGTGAACACATGAATACTCATATCTCAGTGTGAACACATTAATACCCATATCTCACTGTGACCACATGAATACTCATATCTCAGTGTGAACACATGAATACCCATATCTCACTGTGAACACATTAATACTCATATCTCACTGTGAACACGTGAATACCCATATCTCAGTGTGAACACGTGAATACTCATATCTCAGTGTGAACACATGAATACCCATATCTCACTGTGAACACATGAATACTCATATCTCAGTATGAACACATGAATACCCATATATCAGTGTGAACACATGAATACCCATAACTCAGTGTGAACACATAAATACCCATATCTCAGTGTGAACACATGAATACTCATATCTCAGTGTGAACACATGAATACTCATATCTCAGTGTGAACACATGAATACTCATATCTCACTGTGAACACATGAATACCCATATCTCCGTGTGAACACATGAAGACCCATATCTCAGTGTGAACACATGAATACCCATATCTCAGTGTGAACACGTGAATACTCATATCTCAGTGTGAACACATGAATACCCATATCTCACTGTGAACACATGAATACTCATATCTCAGTATGAACACATGAATACCCATATCTCAGTGTGAACACATGAATACCCATAACTCAGTGTGAACACGTGAATACCCATATCTCAGTGTGAACACGTGAATACTCATATCTCAGTGTGAAAATGTGAATACCCATATCTCAGTGTGAACACATGAATACCCATATCTCACTGTGAACACATGAATACTCATATCTCAGTGTGAACACATGAATACTCATATCTCAGTGTGAACACATGAATACCCATATCTCAGTGTGAACACATGAATACTCATATCTCAGTGTGAACACATGAATACCCATATCTCACTGTGAACACATTAATACTCATATCTCACTGTGAACACGTGAATACCCATATCTCAGTGTGAACACATGAATACCCATATCTCAGTGTGAACACATGAATACTCATATCTCAGTGTGAACACATGAATACTCATATCTCAGTGTGAACACATTAATACCCATATCTCACTGTGAACACATGAATACTCATATCTCAGTGTGAACACATGAATACCCATATCTCACTGTGAACACATTAATACTCATATCTCACTGTGAACACGTGAATACCCATATCTCAGTGTGAACACGTGAATACTCATATCTCAGTGTGAACACATGAATACCCATATCTCACTGTGAACACATGAATACTCATATCTCAGTGTGAACACGTGAATACCCATATCTCAGTGTGAACACGTGAATACTCATATCTCAGTGTGAAAACGTGAATACCCATATCTCAGTGTGAACACATGAATACCCATATCTCACTGTGAACACATGAATACTCATATCTCAGTGTGAACACATGAATACTCATATCTCAGTGTGAACACATGAATACCCATGTCTCAGTGTGAACACATGAATACTCATATCTCAGTGTGAACATATGAATACCCATATCTCACTGTGAACACATTAATACTCATATCTCACTGTGAACACGTGAATACCCATATCTCAGTGTGAACACATGAATACCCATATCTCAGTGTGAACACATGAATACTCATATCTCAGTGTGAACACATTAATACCCATATCTCACTGTGAACACATGAATACTCATATCTCAGTGTGAACACATGAATACCCATATCTCACTGTGAACACATTAATACTCATATCTCACTGTGAACACGTGAATACCCATATCTCAGTGTGAACACATGAATACCCATATCTCAGTGTGAACACATGAATACTCATATCTCAGTGTGAACACATGAATACCCATATCTCACTGTGAACACATGAATACCCATATCTCACTGTGAACACATGAATACCCATATCTCACTGTGAACACGTGAATACTCATATCTCAGTGTGAACACGTGAATACCCATATCTCACTGTGAACACATTAATACTCATATCTCACTGTGAACACATGAATACTCATATCTCAGTGTGAACACATGAATACCCATATCTCCGTGTGAACACATGAATACCCATATATCAGTGTGAACACATGAATACACATATCTCAGTGTGAACACGTGAATACCCATATCTCACTGTGAACACATGAATACTCATATCTCAGTGTGAACACATGAATACTCATATCTCAGTGTGAACACATGAATACCCATATCTCCGTGTGAACACATGAATACCCATATCTCAGTGTGAACACATGAATACACATATCTCAGTGTGAACACATGAATACCCATATTTCAGTGTGAACACATGAATACCCATATCTCAGTGTGAACACATGAATACCCATATCTCCGTGTGAACACATGAATACACATATCTCAGTGTGAACACATGAATACCCATATCTCAGTGTGAACACATGAATACTCATATCTCAGTGTGAACACATGAATACCCATATCTCACTGTGAACACATTAATACTCATATCTCACTGTGAACACGTGAATACCCATATCTCAGTGTGAACACATGAATACCCATATCTCAGTGTGAACACATGAATACTCATATCTCAGTGTGAACACATGAATACTCATATCTCAGTGTGAACACATTAATACCCATATCTCACTGTGAACACATGAATACTCATATCTCAGTGTGAACACATGAATACCCATATCTCACTGTGAACACATTAATACTCATATCTCACTGTGAACACGTGAATACCCATATCTCAGTGTGAACACGTGAATACTCATATCTCAGTGTGAACACATGAATACCCATATCTCACTGTGAACACATGAATACTCATATCTCAGTGTGAACACGTGAATACCCATATCTCAGTGTGAACACGTGAATACTCATATCTCAGTGTGAAAACGTGAATACCCATATCTCAGTGTGAACACATGAATACCCATATCTCACTGTGAACACATGAATACTCATATCTCAGTGTGAACACATGAATACTCATATCTCAGTGTGAACACATGAATACCCATGTCTCAGTGTGAACACATGAATACTCATATCTCAGTGTGAACATATGAATACCCATATCTCACTGTGAACACATTAATACTCATATCTCACTGTGAACACGTGAATACCCATATCTCAGTGTGAACACATGAATACCCATATCTCAGTGTGAACACATGAATACTCATATCTCAGTGTGAACACATTAATACCCATATCTCACTGTGAACACATGAATACTCATATCTCAGTGTGAACACATGAATACCCATATCTCACTGTGAACACATTAATACTCATATCTCACTGTGAACACGTGAATACCCATATCTCAGTGTGAACACATGAATACCCATATCTCAGTGTGAACACATGAATACTCATATCTCAGTGTGAACACATGAATACCCATATCTCACTGTGAACACATGAATACCCATATCTCACTGTGAACACATGAATACCCATATCTCACTGTGAACACGTGAATACTCATATCTCAGTGTGAACACGTGAATACCCATATCTCACTGTGAACACATTAATACTCATATCTCACTGTGAACACATGAATACTCATATCTCAGTGTGAACACATGAATACCCATATCTCCGTGTGAACACATGAATACCCATATATCAGTGTGAACACATGAATACACATATCTCAGTGTGAACACGTGAATACCCATATCTCACTGTGAACACATGAATACTCATATCTCAGTGTGAACACATGAATACTCATATCTCAGTGTGAACACATGAATACCCATATCTCCGTGTGAACACATGAATACCCATATCTCAGTGTGAACACATGAATACACATATCTCAGTGTGAACACATGAATACCCATATTTCAGTGTGAACACATGAATACCCATATCTCAGTGTGAACACATGAATACCCATATCTCCGTGTGAACACATGAATACACATATCTCAGTGTGAACACATGAATACCCATATCTCAGTGTGAACACATGAATACTCATATCTCAGTGTGAACACATGAATACCCATATCTCACTGTGAACACATTAATACTCATATCTCACTGTGAACACGTGAATACCCATATCTCAGTGTGAACACATGAATACCCATATCTCAGTGTGAACACATGAATACTCATATCTCAGTGTGAACACATGAATACTCATATCTCAGTGTGAACACATTAATACCCATATCTCACTGTGAACACATGAATACTCATATCTCAGTGTGAACACATGAATACCCATATCTCACTGTGAACACATTAATACTCATATCTCACTGTGAACACGTGAATACCCATATCTCAGTGTGAACACGTGAATACTCATATCTCAGTGTGAACACATGAATACCCATATCTCACTGTGAACACATGAATACTCATATCTCAGTGTGAACACGTGAATACCCATATCTCAGTGTGAACACGTGAATACTCATATCTCAGTGTGAAAACGTGAATACCCATATCTCAGTGTGAACACATGAATACCCATATCTCACTGTGAACACATGAATACTCATATCTCAGTGTGAACACATGAATACTCATATCTCAGTGTGAACACATGAATACCCATGTCTCAGTGTGAACACATGAATACTCATATCTCAGTGTGAACATATGAATACCCATATCTCACTGTGAACACATTAATACTCATATCTCACTGTGAACACGTGAATACCCATATCTCAGTGTGAACACATGAATACCCATATCTCAGTGTGAACACATGAATACTCATATCTCAGTGTGAACACATTAATACCCATATCTCACTGTGAACACATGAATACTCATATCTCAGTGTGAACACATGAATACCCATATCTCACTGTGAACACATTAATACTCATATCTCACTGTGAACACGTGAATACCCATATCTCAGTGTGAACACATGAATACCCATATCTCAGTGTGAACACATGAATACTCATATCTCAGTGTGAACACATGAATACCCATATCTCACTGTGAACACATGAATACCCATATCTCACTGTGAACACATGAATACCCATATCTCACTGTGAACACGTGAATACTCATATCTCAGTGTGAACACGTGAATACCCATATCTCACTGTGAACACATTAATACTCATATCTCACTGTGAACACATGAATACTCATATCTCAGTGTGAACACATGAATACCCATATCTCCGTGTGAACACATGAATACCCATATATCAGTGTGAACACATGAATACACATATCTCAGTGTGAACACGTGAATACCCATATCTCACTGTGAACACATGAATACTCATATCTCAGTGTGAACACATGAATACTCATATCTCAGTGTGAACACATGAATACCCATATCTCCGTGTGAACACATGAATACCCATATCTCAGTGTGAACACATGAATACACATATCTCAGTGTGAACACATGAATACCCATATTTCAGTGTGAACACATGAATACCCATATCTCAGTGTGAACACATGAATACCCATATCTCCGTGTGAACACATG
Source organism: Romanogobio albipinnatus (assembly GCA_023566225.1). Taxonomy (NCBI): domain Eukaryota; kingdom Metazoa; phylum Chordata; class Actinopteri; order Cypriniformes; family Gobionidae; genus Romanogobio; species Romanogobio albipinnatus. The sequence continues at coordinate 62,540,731 of CM042240.1, read as the reverse complement.
AATACCCATATCTCAGTGTGAACACATGAATACTCATATCTCAGTGTGAACACATGAATACCCATATCTCACTGTGAACACATGAATACTCATATCTCACTGTGCAATGGTCTGATTAGCTTGAAATTACCAGTGATGGGAATAACGGCGTTATAGATAAACAACGTTACTAACGGAATTATTTTTTTCAGTAACGAGTAATCAAACGAATGACTATTTCTCCCGTTACAACGCCGTTAGCGTTACTGAGAATAAAATGCGGTGTTACTATAATTGAGCTCACTGAAGCGCTTTTCATCCGAACTGGCTCTCTGTCAGTCGGACCTGCAACATTTTTTTTTTCTCTGGTTGGTTGGTGTGTGTGTGTGTGTGTGTGTGTGTGTGTGCATGCGTGCGTGCGCGTGCATGCCATGCGTGTTGTGTTTTATGTTATGTGTATGTTATGTGTTAAATGTTTTATAATAATAAATTTATTCTATTTAGTGTTCAATTCATTCATTTAACATATTTAAGGTTGGGGGAAAGTTATTTGACATATTTGAACATTTGGGAATAAAAGTTACTTTCCCTGGTAATTAGTTACTTTTATAATAATGTAACTCAGTTACTATTTGTAAGAAGTAACTAGTAACTATAACTAATTACTTTTTTAAAGTAACGTACCCAACACTGGAAATTACAGGAGGTATTTAGTAACAAACACATCAATTGGTTAAAACATCAAGAAGGATAATACTTTTTTTCTTTTCTTTTTATAATCTGAGCTCAAATAGGTATGTTTAACCTATATTATTGTTTTTTACGACTTAGGATTATTAAGAAAATATACACGCTGTCTTTTTCAGAGTAAGCACAACGCTTTGCCTATTTACACGTGAAGGTTGTGTTTCTTCCAGCGCCTCCGGGCAGAGCGGCTCCTTTTACAGTAAATGCTGCTCCACACAAACTCAATCTCTGAAGTGTTTGTATCACAAAAAAGTCTAAATGTTTTAGAAGTATGAAATAATTACTGTTCTATTGGTTCTTTCACATGTCCTTCAGTGTTTGTCCTTGCAGCTTCTTCCACAAGGGCATCTCTCTCTTGAAGAGTTGAAGAATTCTCTTTCTATAAAAATTTCTTCACAAAGGATCATTGATTTCAGAAGAGTCTTTATTCATACCAACCCCGCAAAAAAATCCTGAGGGCCGTTGGCCACCGGCCCTCCTGCTACTTGAATTTTCTGTCATATATATACCATAGTTGTCTTCCTATTATGGTAACAACCACCTGGCTCACCATATTCTAAGTTCTTATTCTGTCCTGTGGCTCTAACGGGCTTTCTCAAAGTCAGCACACATTTGAACATAATAGTGTCTTTGCATTAGCCTTAAACTGCTAATTTTTCAATAATAAAATCTTCCACAACTGGCAAGACAGGATGAGTTGAAGGGTGTTTCAAGGCTCGTTTTACCCCTGAACAAAAATGACGAAATATCTAGTGTAATTTTTCATTTGATTTTCATAAACAAAACGAAAAATAAAATCAAAATCAAAACGTTTCTTACTTCTCTTAATTTCTCATTTTTAGAAATACGTTAGAAACTGCAGTTTTTAGCCTCCTCGTTAGTACGCTCCTTATTCTGTTTTCCACCCCATTTATCTAATATAAGGAAAATAAATCAGAAAGGACACAATCACAATTAACTGTACACTATTTGTAACATATTGCAAAATGTTAATTATTGATTGTTGCATATGTTTTGTTTGTTGAGTCTGTGGCTCTAAAAAGGTTTAATTATATTGACAAACGTTTATTATTTTTGCTCTTTAGAAAAATTGCAACAAACAAAAATGGGTCTGTCATTGAAAAAAGTTCTTAACCCTGTAAATGTTTCTGCACACAGAACAGAATCTCACTTTCTCTTTCTTTGGTAATTATTTTTAGCACATCAATGACCAACACGCGTTTAAATATGTATTTCAACTAGAATTTAACTGATATGTGTTTTATTATCTGTATGTGGTTGTCTATACACATATGTGACTTGAGCATGGGAGCAGGACTTTTATTTTGGAGTGGTGTTGTGACGTCATAAGGCCGCGCCGCGCTCGTGCATCTGTTGATATTCTGCTGAAGAAAGGTTTGTGTTTTCAGCTTTTAAAGTGTTTACATCAATGAAAACTGTCCAGACAATGTTATCGTTTTAACAAGAACCGTTAAATGACTGTTTGATTATTGAACATTATAACGCATTATCTAACATTAATGAACTTTATTTTGTGTGAGTAAAACCCAATCCATACATGAGGAACAGAAAAGATGCGTCTCATTTCTTTCAGTTTATCAGTTTCTATCATAAACATGAGTTCAGTCACTGGCGGGTAGAGATGAGAGAAACTGAGCTTCTGAAACTCATCACAGGGGTTTTCCTGCTCAACATGAAGTGGAGGTGGAAACATTTTCTGTGCTTTGTTCATTAAATAATCCTAATGAATGTAATCCTTTGTAAATTATCATTTTGCGTGTAAGATTACAGATAACACATTTAAATGTTTAAGTATTTATTCAAGTAAACAATCACAACAATCTGACCGGTGAAAAGGGTTTAAATGCATCATTGATATATTTCTCCATCACTATAGGATATCTATAGATCTGTGTTTGTGGACATCTCACTCTTTTATTTGTTCAACACAATCCAGAGTCCACTAAGGACACACTCCACTTCATTATAGAGAAAACAATACATTAATAAAAATATACAATCATAAGCTGGGCCGTTCCTGTTATACAGTGACTTTTCTGTCTCTATGATTTACTTATATTTTCTATAAAATGAGTCACATATTTATTTTTTAAAAATGGCTTAAATTACATATTTTGGTCTTCTTTATCACTTAAACAGATATAATAGACATTAAAAAAATACAATATTGTATTTAAACATCTTTTTATTGATATATGCATTCAATCGTATCATGTCCTCGTGCAAAGTATTCAACTTCCTCAAGAACTATAAACCATGAAATGATGATAATCTCAAAATATTTTTAGATTGTTATAGAATAGGCTAAACTTCATGTTATGAAGAATGTCTGCCCGGTCAAAAATATGTACAAACATATCTGTATCACAGTTTTAAATTCCAGTTAGTGTGCGTCTGATTCAGAGTCCTTGTGGTGTGTGTGATCTAACAGACACCCAGCACTAGCGAGTACAACATTGTTTAGAAGCCGCAATAAACTCCAGCAAGTCATTTTATGCAAATTCACAGCCCTTTATCTACAGATCAACTATTATTATGCAAAATATCAAATTGGAGAGTTTTACTGTACTGATATGTGCACAGAAATATATTATTTCTGCAATCCAGACTGCTAAAACTTTATGACTTAGTTGATTTTTACACTGTTCAACCAACAAAAATGACTAACTGGAAATTAAATTACTAAAATTAACTGGAAGAGAGGGGATGTATAACCTGAGGGGATGTGGTAACTTTAAAGTCCAGGTGGTGAGAACCACCAGGAAAAGTTTGTGTGTATCTGTGTGTGGTGTCAGACTTTGGAATGGGTTGGGGAAACGGCTCAAGCAATGCCCAAATATTTATTGATTTAAAGCAAGATACAAAGAAAATGTGTTGGCAAAATATAAGGCTGAAGGAGGCATCGTGGTGTTGTGATTAGTGATGATCATAATTGTTCTTACTATTTATATTGATATTATAAATGGAGATATAATTATAACTGAGCGGAATATGACTACATAGATAGTAAATAATGGAGCGTAAATAATAATAATAATAATGATATTATATGATATACATGACCACTATATTGTAATCTACAACAAAATTGCACTATAAATTCAGTCTTAGCACCGGTAATGATGTTATTATTATTGTGATGTAGTGGAGATTGTAATTACTATTATTGTCATTATTGTTATTGTTATTATTTTTATTATAAAACTGTGATTGTGCTGTGATATGAACTGTGAACAATATAATACGATGTGGGTATATTTTATATAGTATTACATGATTATTATAAATACCGGGATATATTTGTATATTTATGTTAATGAGGATTATTACATTGCATTATTGTGTTTATTGAGATGGTCATAATGTAATTGGGTATTTTGTATATAAAATATTATAATATCACATCAATTATTAGTAATTTAACAGACAATGACAGCAGCTATATGGTGTAATATAAATGAATTGGGGGTGGAAGTAAATAAGTTCTACTTCTTTCCACTCCCTTTCGAGCAAGTGTGTGTGTGTGTGTGTGTGTGTGTGTGTGTGTGTGTGTATATATGGGATATAAGCTATTATATTTTTTCTATGTATATTGTGTGTTATATATATTATATATACTGTATTTAATTATATATTATTTTTTACTTTATTTTTATTTTTTGTTGCTCGAAATAAACTTCAGTCAAATCAAATCAAATACGTAACCATAGACTGTAAAAGAAAAAAAAAGAGGTTGGTAATGAACATGATGTTTCTGTCAACTTTAATTTAACAATGTATATATTTTTCCGTCCCTCACACTAAGCTATGGGATGCTTTAGATGACTTTGTAGCAGCAAATCATTATATTTGAATGATTACTGAAGGATCATAAGCCGCTGATATTTATCTCTGATTATTTAATTATCATGTCAGGTCTAATCCAGGCATGAAATTTGATGGAAGTGGCCACCCTTGTAATTCTCTATGCAGGAAAAACCCTGTAACAGTGAATCATTCTGTGTAGCGATTGATTCAGTTGACTGGGTCGAATCACTTCAAACACTGACGACTCCTGCTGGTCAAACAGTGTAAATGCAATGAGAACAAACGTCTCGGTTACGTATGTAACCCTCGTTCCCTGAGGAGGGAACGGAGACGTACGTTAGTGACTAACAAATGGGGGTTTCGCTTAGAAGCCAATTACCTTCGAGAATTTAACAGCGCCCAATGGCAGTGCCAATGCCATGGGCATGTGGAATTTGCATGCGTAACTCCGCCCCACCTCGTGGGTATATAAGGAAGTACGCTGGCAACATCGCATTATGTTACTGCTGCAGGAGCCAAGACTGAACTCCACGTTTCAGGCAGCACAGCTGACGTGGCAGAGGAAACGTACGTCTCCATTCCCTCCTCAGGGAACGAGGGTACGTTAGTGACTAACAAATGGGGGTTCCAATACAACAACGCCACTCAACTGTCATCCAGTGCCCTGCGTAAGTGTGAGTACCCTGTCGTAAAACTAGTACGGACGAAGGACTCCCACTTATCACAGGAATACCAAGGTACACTGGGAAGCATATCCCAGTGAGGGAATGCCAAGATGCCTACCCGTGGGGAGGACTTCGAGAATACACATATGACCCGCTAAGGGCTGCATATGGAAGAACTCTAGGGTACCAGCCGAAGGTGGATTTTTAACCCAACCGGGAGCGTAGACCGCCCTGGTGGTTGATGTACGCTACTACGGCCGTGTTGTCTGTCCTGACTAGTACATGTTGACCCCTCAGCAACGCTCGGAAGCGGTGCAGTGCGAACCGTACTGCCAGTAACTCGAGGCAATTGACATGCAGAAGGCGCTGGGGTCCTGTCCAGGAGCCCGCGGCTGCTTGTCCATTGCACATGGCACCCCAGCCCGTGGATGATGCATCTGTTGATACAACAAGATGCTGGGAAACTCGTTCTAAGGACACTCCGTTCCGTAGTAGGGATGGGCATTTCAAGCAAAAATAATATTCGAAGATCGCTGGGAATTATTAGATTTTTATTCGAAAATCGTAACTCCTCCCCCGCATGCATGCATGTAAAGGCTGCACGCATATAAACAGAGAGAGAGACCATTCACACTCTCAATCTGTATGATAACAAACTGTTTAATTCATTAGGGAATAGGCTATATCAACTCAAGCCATATAATTATTGTAACATGCTGAAACATATGACTGTTATTTGACATCGCCCCAAGTTACCGCAACCGTTATATGCCACAAGTCTACAGTGTGCGCGTGAGGCGATGTGTTCTTCTTCTGCTGTCTCAGGGTGTTTTTACTCTGGCAGTTTAGTTTAAAATGGAGCGCGGTTCACATGAAAAATTGCTAATGTGAAAGCTTACATACAGAGCTTGGTGTGCACTGAGGTACCGAACCCGAGAACACACAACCGGAGTTCGGTTGCACTCGGAGCTGTGCCGCGATTGACGTGAATGTGCGATTCACTCGGGTGTGCACTTGTTCAGGAAGAAAAGTAACCAGCGCATGCGTTTTAGCCGATTACAATGTCATTAGTTCAATAACACACATGTAAGTGATGATAGTGTTGATGATTTACCTGAGATACGATCGCGAGAGCGAGCCTGCAGTGTATTCACGCATAGAGTGCAATCAGGGCAGCAAAATAATGGCAATTCCCCGTCTCCTCAAAAGAGTCTGTTTGCAAGCAGCAAAGCCGCCTTCCAGCGACACATACGGTAAACCCAAGTGTTGTTTACTCAGCTGCACATAATAGCACCAATTTAATTTAAAAAAGCCCAATATATTTGACCCGCGTTCTGTTTACTATCATGCCCGTGCACGTTTGTGATGACGTTAACGCAAACGCACTAGGGTTCAAGTTGAGTGTGAAACCAGACCAACACTGCGGAGGGAAGAATCACGCTCGGACCGCAGCAAACGTGCCTATTATAAACCCCCTGAGAGCTGACTGACAGCTTTAGGTACGTTATTGGCAGCGCCTCCCTCTCGTTACATGAACGCGTCACCACCACACCAAAAACATGGGGATTTTTTTGAGGACGATTATCGCACAAACTATTCGATAGTCTATAATTAAATCGACTATCGAATATTCGAAAATCGCGACCCATCCCTATTCCGTAGAAACTTGAGCTTCGACCACGAGGTGAGAGTCTGTAAGCAGGCCCGAGTCACTTGTACTTGGAGCGTGCCAGACCGTCATGCCCATCTCGGGACTCGAAGTCAGAGACAGAGACTGCGCGCGCTCGCTCGAAAGCTGCGCGCACATGGCGACCGAGTCGATATCCATACTGAGAAAAGAGATCCTCTGCGCGGGGCAAAGTTTGCTCTTCTCCCAGTTGACCCGAAGGCCCAGACGGGCTAGGTGATGGAGCACCAGATCTCTGTGTCTGCAAACCTGCTCTCAAGAGTGGCCCAGTATGAGCCAGTCGTCGAGGTAATTCAGGATGCGAACCCCGTGCTGCCGAAGGGGCGCAAGGACTGCCTCGGCAATCTTCATAAAGACGCGAGGGGACAGAGATAGCCCGAATGGGAGGACCGCTCACTGATATGCCCGCCCCTCGAAAGCAAACCGTAGGAACGGTCTGTGTCGAGGTAGAATGGAGATATGGAAGTAGGCGTCCTTCAGGTCGATCGCTGCAAACCAATCGTCCGGACGAACGCATTCGAAAAGGCGTTTCGCTGTCAACATCTTGAACAGAAACCGGTGAAGGTAACCGTTCAAGATGCGCAGGTCCAGGATTGGTCGTAACCCACCGGTCTTTTTGGGTACAATGAAGTACGGGCTGTAGAACCCGTAGTTCATCTCGGCTGGAGGGACAGGTTTGATCGCACCCTTCGCCAGTAGGGTGGCAATCTCCGCTCGCATGACGGGGGCATTGGAAGCAGGGAGGAACCTGCACGAACTGAATCGCGTAGCCGCTCCTGACGGTCCACGCGACCCAGCGGGACAGCCCTGGAAGCTGAAGCCAGACTCCCAGGAACTGCACCAGCGGGGTCATTCGGACCACAGACGTACCCGGTGTGGGGCAGCGAGGCAGCGTTACCGGCCCGGACATGGGAGGCTGTGGGGCGTCCCGGTGTGGGGGCACGGTTAACTGCTGCGTCCTGACAGAGGAGACCAGGGAAGGACGCACGTTCCACTGGGGTCTGCTCTGCCAGGAGGCTGGCGACAGAGAGGGATGCGAGTGGCGGGACCCGAGGGTGGCGGCCACCGTGATCACAGATCTCTGGGGGCTCAGGGATGGGAGTGTTAATTCTTTCTTTGACCAAAATAGGGTGCTGCTGACCCGGGGGCCAGCAGCTGAACAAAGGATGCTACCATCTCCTGGAAAGAATATCCCATCCCTGAGCCGTCCGTCTCAGGAGCGCCGCCTGGCGTTTAGCGGGGCGCGGGGCGGGCTGAGCGGATTGTGACGCCTTCCTACGGCGACCTCTGCCACCCGGCCCGGGTGAAGGCTGCTGCTTGGGCCGGGCGGGAGCCTTAGGAGGGCGTCCTCGGCGTGGAGCAGACTAAGAGCGACTGTGCTGGCGGTTGGGTGGAGGCAGCAGCTGGCCGCCGGGGCAGTACGTGTTTAATAGCCTCAGTCTGCTTCTGGGCGATTGAAAACTGTTGGGCGAAGTCTTCAACCGCCCCACCGAAGAGGCCGGCCGGGGATATGGGGGCATCGAGGAACCGGGTTCGCTCGTTGTCCCACATATCTGCCAGGTTCAGCCACAGGTGTCTCTCCTGGACCACATTTGTGGACATCAATTGACCCAAGAAGCGTGCGGTCACCTTCGTCGCCCGGAGAGCGAGGTCGGTGGCGGCACGCAGCTCGTTTAGGAGCCCCGGATCAACTCTACCCTCGTGCATGTCCTTGAGGATCCTGGCCTGGTAGACCTGGAGGATCGCCATGGCATGCAAAGAGGCGGCAGCCTGCCCCGCGGCTCTGTGCGATTTCGCCACCAAGGTTGATGTGAATCGACAGGCTTTGGAGGGGTGCTTAGGATCACCACGCCAAGTTGAAGCGCTCTGTGGACACAGTTGCATCGCAACAAACCGTTCAACTGGGGGGACCCCAGTGTACCCGTTGGCCGCGGCCCCATCAAGGGTAGAGAAGGCGGAGGAAGTCGCTGAACGGTCACGGGAAGACAACGGGGACTTCCAGGACCGCGCAAGTTCCTCATGTAGCTCAGGAAAGAAAGGTATTGGGGGCGGGGACTGACGGTTGTCAGCGCGCGCTCCCAAAAACCAATCATCGAGCCGGGAGCGCTCGGGACAGGGCGGAGGGTTCCACTCTATCCCGAGGCTCGCGGCTGCCCAAGACAACATGGCTGTCAGCTCTGGGTCCGACTCGGGCAATGCTGGAACGCCCGAGGGCGGCAGCACAGCTGAGTCATCATCCTCAGAGGACTCGAGCCCACCTTGTGATGCGGTGACCGACATCGCATCCTCCTCTGGAGCGCCAAACGAGATACGCGGGGGGGGCCGAAGCAGGCCCCGCAATCTGCGCCTGAGCACACGCGGGTTGCAGTGTGCTAGAGGGGGGTGTGGCCCGAGGCATGAGCGTCGGGGCTTTGTTCCACACCGTAACCCTCAGGTTACCCTGACCACCAGCCGAAGTACTGGGCCTCTGGGACTCAGTAGATCGGGGTGTGGTAGAGGGGACTCTCACTTCATTACGAAGTTCCTTGAGTCTCTTTCATGGTAATTTTTCATGTAAAGCATAAGTGTATAAATACAAAACATACTATATAATATGTGCTCTTTTAATAATTTGTAGTATGATTGAGTGTTTTTATGGGTAGTTTTATGAGAGTTTTTGTCCTTTACCAGTAACTGAACTAGAGCTGAGTGAGACACTCAGAGATTTAGTTGGGATGTGTTTCTATTTGTTAATTATTCTCATCTTAAACAGGACAAACACACAGAAAAGCTCCTGGAGAAGCGACTGAGATCCACGTGACACTATTATTATAAAGATGGAGTTTATTAAAGAGGAGAGTGAAGACATGAAGATTGAAGAAACATTCAGAGTGAAACCTGAAGAAACTGAGGAACAAACAGAGATGGCGTTTATTAAAGAGGAGAGTGAAGACGTGAAGATTGAAGACACATTGAGAGTCAAACATGAGGAACAAACAGGTTGGTTTCCTGCTCAAAGCTGAACTCACTCATTTGATCCTTGTTCAAATGTCCAGTCCTGGATTTCCCAAAATCTTCTTAACTCTACACCATTCTTAAGTTATACCATCTCTACAGAAATGAGTGATATTTTTGAAGAGTCCTAATTAAAGCATTTTTATCTTTCATGAAGTAGGATTCCTCATGTGGCCAGACATGTAGATATCACATGACCAGACAAATACTCATTACTATGATGTCACACATTAGATTAGGAACAATAATATGAAAGTATTTTGAGGAACATAACCCAATATCTTCTTTTTTTGTAAAGATATATACATACAAGTGTGAAATATGTAAGTGCACTGGGAGTATCAGCAGATTCCCTTTCTTCATCATAACAATTATCAAGATCAGGAAAGATAAACTAAATTAAGCAAATGAAATGCACAATTATAGAAATAAAATCTGTATTCATCACACTCTTTTGCAATTTAATTTATTGTGAAATTAAGCACACACCATTTATCTAGTTTAACATGTTAATTTTTCCATATCCAGCAAAGTAAACCATCAGTTTGAAGAGCGATTCTCACAAAACTGTATTTTCTGCAAGCTTTCAAGAAAAATAAATAATCAGACACTATAGTCTGTTACCAATCAAATTAAATTATTTACACTGAAAAATTACAACTGCATTAAATAATGTTATGAGATTATTTTAAATATTTTTGAATATACAAATAAGAAATGTTGGAAAGATGAAACTAAACCACCAGTAGGTGGCAGCAGGTGATGATTGTAATGAGTGAGTCATTGAGTCGATTCATTCAAATGGATGATTCATTCAAGAATTAGGCGGTCGTTTACGAATAGGTCATTGAATCTTTGATTCAACCGATTCATTCAAAACGCTGAATCATTCAGTAACACACTATTGCTGTGAGATGCATTACGTTTTTGTTGTGATCTTTGTTTGGAACTATTTTCGCTGCTGAAATAGAACAAAAACAGTCAATATTGCATCTGAAATGTAAGTGACTTGATGTTAATTAATTGTTTATGGAATTGGCGAATGGAAATCAGCGTCATTTTCAGTCGTGATGGTATTCAGGAAAACAACACTCTTGTTTGTGTGATGTTGCTTAACTGTATCTTATGTTATAAATATAAAAACTACACAATTTTTAACCGTGTATATTAACTGAGTTTCTTTGTATGAGCATTGCTCATTTATTTTCTCCTTGAGAGGCTGCGCTTTGGTGATTCCCTAGTTAGTTTTTGTTTTGACATTTTAACCAGGATACTTGTCCGTCGGGCAAGTAAAATTATTTTTCACTTGCCCCTTCAAAAAATCCACTTGTCCCGGACAAACATTAATGTAGAGCCCTGTTTTGTTATTCCTCCTGTAGTTTTTCGGCGTGAACAGCATGTCAGGGCTCGCAAAATTTTAAAATCCCTGGTAGCCCTTCGGCCATGCACTCTTGAGATTTTGGTAGCCCGGAAATAATTTAACTAGCTGAAATAAAAAAGAATAAAACCATTTTTATGTAGAAAATTGGACTGGAGTCGAAATATCAGTCAAAAATACAAACAAAAACACATGTATTTGGTTCTAACTGAACTGAAATTTCTATGAGGTAAGCATGCCTTCTTTTTTAGGTTAGCAGAACTGAAATACCGGTATAGAACCGCGCATTACACGCACACACACACACCCTACGCATTAGCAGAGCATAAACTGCACTTATGTTAACAGATTAGGCTTATCTTAACTTTAAGGTTAGTTTTATCATGTAAGCTACCTATATACTAGCCTGACGTCGTCATACTCAATTCTAGTCAGAATTTGAGTCTGATACTGCTCCGTTGGGCTGTGATTATGGGGCGTGTTTCAACCGAACCAGGAAAGACCTCAATTGGATAGACCTACAACCAATCAGAGCAACGGAGCGACGCATAACGTTAGTTGTCAAATGTCAACAGAACTCAACTGCACTGTGTTGCCAAGTCCACGGGTTGAAGCGACCCCAATTATGTGATATACAGACCCAGGAATGCAAATTTTAGCAGCCGTGCCAAAATAACACATATTTTACCCCCCAAATGCCTTTTTTTCCTGAGAACCCCCCTCACCCGGAAAGCTATTGGCCTTGTTTTTGGCTAGTTTTGAGTAGCAATCGGGATTGGGTGGGTTTTGTTGTAAAAACTTGGCAACCCTGTCTGCACGCACGCTGAAATGAGTAACGTTAGAAGAAAAAGATGAGCGTAAATGATCTTTGCCGGTGTTGTAAAAAATAATGTAAGGATACACAGAGTACTTACCAACACGATCGTCATTTCTGAGAGAAATAGTAAAGGTAAATGCATATACGAACAAGTTCTCCGTTTAGGATTAGAACAAATTCAACCCAAGCAAGCACCTTTGATGACGTGGATGATTACGTCACTGTTTATCATCTGTCCATCATAGTCTAAATTTCATTGGTCCTTTCATTGGTCCGAACAGTTTCTGTTCGGGCATAATTACTCCTCTACGGATCAAGTCCAGACCGAACTGCCCGTGCAAAAATTTTTGTGGGCGGGGCTAAGTTCGTCTGGCATCCAGGCTACCTATATACAGCATGTTATATGCATATGTGTTTGGGACTAGAGGATGACACAGAAGAGGATTTTCACTCCTGTCCCGTCCCACTCCCATAGAAAGAAATCTTGTCCCGTCCCACTCCCAGACCAAAGTTTAAAAAATAATCCCATCCCATCCCGCTCCTGGTAAATTGACTCCCACTCCCATCCCGCTCCTGTACCGCTCCCATATATTTTTTTCTTCAATTAGTGTTTAGTTAATACATAGATTTTGATTTAATCTGCTCTCCATCCTGTTTTAGACCAGCTGCTGAGCCCCTGTTTCTAGATTTTCTCCAGAAAATGGAAGATGGCAAATAAAAGAAAAACAGTACATAGTTCACACTATGTCTACAATAGTTTAATAAACCCAAACAGCACATAAAGATGCATTTTCCTCATTTATTGTTGAGTAAACAATACATTCATAGTTTACATTTATAGTTTTTTTTTATTACATGTTAACGATTTTCATCAATTATGCTCTTGCATAATGAGTCCATCTTAGTTATATGTTGCTGTGTAGGAACAAAAGTGCATCTACATTTTCTGGATTGAGGGTAGAACGCCTCTCCTCTATCAGTCTTCCCGCAACACTGAAGCTACGCTCAGAAGGAGTACTTGTTGCGGGGATAGCTAGCAGCCTCTTGGCAACTGGTACGAAGCGATGCTTGGCTGATTCTTTCCTGAATTTGCCTTGCAAGTGTGCCTCTTCAGACCGCTCGTCCCTGAATCACTTGCATACTTGACTAAGACTAAGCATGTCTTACAAGCAGCGTACATCGCACTATCACAGTCACATTCTACTCTCATAAACTTAATTAATATTTGAGACTTTCCGACCAGTTCTGTGAACTTAATAGACATGCCATTACTTCTGACTTTGCGCTGTAAATCATTTTTTGCCACATCGCTGTTAGCTCCCTCCATCACTGCTCTTGGAATTCCGGCGGGAAGCCGTGACAAAAAGCACTGATGGCTTCTGGGACGGCTGGGTCGTGTAGTTATTTTTTTAATTGCGTTACATTGTAGGCGTATTAAAAGGAAACTACAAAATGGTGCATTTACTTTTTTCTTTTTTTGTCGTCTTTGCTATTGGTTGATTCCCGCTCCCGTCTGCTCCCGTTAACCATTTATCCTGTACCATCCAAATCCCGTGATTAATAGCAAAGATGACTCCCATCCTGCAGGAATCCCACGGGAATCCCGTGACCCGTGGGATTCCCGAAAAAATGTCAGCCTCTATTTGGGACAGAGGGGAAATCAAAGCACGAGACAGACAGGGGTCGAAGGAGAACAGCTGAAAAAGTTACAGAATGGACAAAACTTGTCTATATTTGCAATACACAAGCTGCGGTTCAGCTGCGTGAGGCAAACGCTGCCAATGTGAAAGCACAACGGGCGCACGCTGCTCCTGCTCTCCATACGCACAGCTTCTGCGCTGCCTCCGCACTAGCCAAATTGTATGTGCGGTGTGAAACTGATCAGCTAAACTTCCCTGCAGTCCAATCGGCATGATCAAAACTTCCGCGATTTGTAATTTTCCTTTAAATAACAAGTCAAGAGAGTAAAAACGCACATCAAGAAAGGAATGTTATTTCACTATTTTAGATAGCCCGTCGGGCAGGGCAGTGATACATTTTCATAGCCCAACTGGAAAACACATTAGCCCCAGGACGTCGGGCTAGCGATTTTGCAAACCCTGCATGTGTTCTGATCAGGTCCAGATGGGCTTCGTCCCATACGATGAAACTCAGTTTCACTGCTGACAGTTCTGGCCTCAAGCCATTGAGAAAAATGTTGCGGGGTTCTGACAATTGAATTGAAGTGAACTGAATTGAAAGCATTTATTGAATTGAAATCATTTATGTCATTGTATTTGCATACAACAAAATTAGGAGAGCTGCTCCAGAAAGATGGTTGAAAGACATGCATATAACCAGACAACCATTACCACAAGACGACATTAACTGTAGAATATACAGTACCGTTACAGACTTAGTATTCACATTAACCTCTCACTTAGTGCATTTGTTTCAGTCCTAATATTTAAAGTTTTCACTTGGTGATAAATTTATATATTTGGCATTTTGAGTTTAGAGTCCGGAATGCCACTGGAAAGAAGCTGTCCCTTAGTCTTGTGGTCCTTGATCTTAAGGATCTGTATCTTCTGTCTGAGGGCAAAAGATTAAACGGGTGGTGCCCTGGATGTGATGTGTTCTTAGTGATGTTGCTGGCCTTTGAGAGATGGTGGGAGCAAGAAATGCTTTCCAGGGAGAGTAGCGAACAGCCAGTTATGTTTATTTTTTAACATAAACATCTTATATCTAATTGTATAAAGCTTTATAAGCGTTTTAAAAAAAAACCCTCTGATGACCGGCAGAGAGAGGGAGAGAGAGAGAGTGTGTGTGTGTAGCTAATTCATTTGTAATATAGTTTTTATACCACTACTTCCTTTATTTTTTGCGTGAAGTCAAAAAACTGGTTAGAGCCAGCAGACGGTTAAAAAAAGAAAAAAAAATCTCCGACAGGCAGAGACGCAACGCGAGTTGCATTCTACCAAGTACCACATCTGAACTAACCCCACGTTTACCAGAACTCTACTGGTTAATGTAAGTACTACAAACAAACTGAAATAAAAAAACAAACCTGAAGCTGAAGAAACCCTAAACGTTAACGGAAAAGACCCTAAAAGAGTGACTGAGGGAGAGACAGAGAGAGAAAGAGAGCCGTTCTCAGTGTTCTGTGTGTGTGTGTGTGTGTGTGAGTGAGCAGAGCGGGACACAGCAAATCTGTATGTGTAGGGGAGGGGCGCTGTGACTAGCCTATCACAGAACGCAGACACAGTCAGCTACCCAATGAGGAT
Source organism: Romanogobio albipinnatus (assembly GCA_023566225.1). NCBI lineage: Eukaryota > Metazoa > Chordata > Actinopteri > Cypriniformes > Gobionidae > Romanogobio > Romanogobio albipinnatus. The sequence goes on along the minus strand of CM042240.1, from coordinate 62,525,373 downwards.
TTTTATTCAATCCGAGCACAGATATTGACTCGTATTACTCGTATAATACTCGTACTCGGCAAAAGTGCTTTATCCGTACCGGATACTCGTTTCAGCCGAGTATCCGGCTCATATATATATATATATATATATTAGGGGTGTAACGATTCATCTACTACATCGATGTATCGATTTATTTTCCTACGATCTAACTACATCGATCTGTGCTCGGCAAGTTGGCCTTCCGGACGACATATATCGATCTAACATCGTTTTAAAAGGTAATCAATCGATTGTATCGATCATAGGAAATAACGCATTTGATTTAAGCACGTCAGACTTTAAATGGATGTTTTTTCTTAGCACTTTTAATGATAACGGCGTTAAACGTTACTCGATTCATTCTGCCTATCTGTGACATCAACGCACGCAGCAGCGCTAAGAAAACAAAACATAGCGGCGGATGGCAGAGGAGAAGCCAACCAGCGAGAAATTATCAAGCCACCAGGAGAAACAGCTACCTGTACTTTCAACCCTTGCTAAATGTTACCTGTGCATTCCTGGGACCAGTGTGCCAGCAGAGCGAGTTTGTAGTACTGCTGGCGACATAGTGAACGTACAGAGAAGTGTTCTGCGGTCAGATCATGTTGAATCAGTGGCGATTTTTTTAAGACTGCAAGGGAAGCTCGGCTTCCCTTATAATGTCACAAAATTAATGGTCAAATATGTACTATTGTATTAACATTTTATTGACTAAAAATGCGTTAGAAAACGTTCATCTCAAAGACGAGTTCGTTCAGAATCAGTTACATATAGCAGGTCGGCTGACTCGATTTCCTTCTCATACATTCCCGCAGCGTCACAGTGCATTTCCCTATTGAAGCCCAGCGTCCATTGACTTCAATGGGGCTGCTGTGAACTTTTTTTTAAGCGCTTCGAAACTAGACGGTCATTGGATAAACGCTGCGATTATGTCCCGCCCACGGACGCTCAGCGTCTCTGGGGGTGAATGGGGAGTGGGCTGGCCCGGACTCCGAGCTTCTGCGTGATGATTGGAGGGTCTGTCGAAAGACTGCATCTCCCTTTGACTGACAGCGATTCTGTACTATAAGGAATCACTGAAGCTATTCGCGCTCAGTCCCATCGCGGATTTCTCAAGTTCAGTCGAAATAAAAACTGCTGCAACCTATTTCTTTGATATTTGCTTGGCGAAATTGCTTGATTTTCATCATACATTTCACACAATTATACACCACATTCCTTGTTTCAGTTTTACAGAGTTTAATTTTTTTTTTTTAGATCGTTCATTCATTCATTCATTCATTCATTCATTCATTCATTCATATAACGTTAGTAGGCTAGGCTAGCGTCGTGGGTGAAACTTTCTTGAAAAGGAACGTAGGGCAGAATTTACTTTTAAATAAATAGACAATTTTATGATGTAGGCCGAAAATGAGCTTCCCCTCTCTGACAGACCAGTAGCCGCCACTGATGTTGATATTTTTGAAAAAGAAATATGTAGAGTCATTGAAGAGTAGTTGGTTACATTTTATCTTTTGTTAAATATTGTTTGTTTATTAAACTGAGAGTAGTAGCAGGTTTCGCCAGTTTATTCAACCTGAAGAAATGTTGGTTGCACTTTCTTTTTTATATTAATATTGTATTTGTATTATTTTAATGTTGAAAAACAACAGCAAAAGTAACAAAATCAAATCAAATCAAATCACTTTATTTGTCACACAGCCATGTACACAAGTGCAACAGTAGGTGAAATTCTTAGGTGCAGTTCCGAGCAACATAGTAGTCACGACATGACATGTACAACATTTAAAGCAGCATCAGATTACACATCTGATGCGCACACAATTACTCACAGCACAGTATACACTACAATAAACAATAAATAATTTACACAATGTGAGTGTAGTTCTCACAGCTTTAAACAATATACACATACTTACAATATACATATACTTTAAACAATATACACTAAACATACACTAAACAATATACATTACGCTATAATAATAATAATAATAATATACAATGTATAGTATAAATATTATTCACAGATTGAAAAATTGAAATCCAAAGTGCAATAGATGCTGTATGATAAATAAATGTGTATATAATGTGTGTGTATCTACAGTGGGTTGTGCGGAGTGATATTCTGTCCAGTGTGTGTTATGATCCTGATGGATCAGGAGTTAAGTAGTCTGATTGCTTGTGGGAAGAAGCTGTTCTGGAGTCGGCTGGTGCGTGTTCTGATGCTGCGGTACCGTCTGCCTGATGGCAACAGTGAGAGCAGCCCATGGTTCGGGTGGCTAGAGTCTCTGAAGATCCTCTGAGCTCTCTTCACACACCGCCTGGCGTAAATGTCCTGGAGGGAGGGAAGCTCACCTCCGATGATGCAGCTGGCCGTGCGCACTACCCTTTGCAGGGCCTTGCGGCTGCGGGCAGTACTGTTGCCGTACCAGGTGGTGATGCAGCCAGTCAGCAGACTCTCTATGGTGCAGGTGTAGAAGCGTGTGAGGATGTGGCGGTTCATTCCAAACCTCCTCAGCCGTCGCAGGAAGAAAAGGCGCTGATGAGCCTTCTTCACAACGGCCTCAGTGTGGACGGACCATGAGAGTTCCTCTGTGATGTGGACACCGAGGAACTTGAAGCTGCTGACTCTCTCCACCGGTGCTCCATCGATGGTGATGGGGCGGTGTTCTCTCTCATTCCTCCTGAAGTCGACCACCAGCTCCTTGGTCTTGCTGACGTTGAGGGAGAGGTTGTGCTCCTGACACCACCGTGTCAGAGTGTGCACCTCCTCTCTGTAGGCCGTTTCATCATTGTCGGTGATAAGACCTACCACCGTCGTATCGTCAGCAAACTTGATGATGGTGTTGGAGCTGTGGGTTGCCACACAGTCATGTGTGTACAAAGAGTACAGGAGTGGGCTGAGAACGCAGCCCTGAGGGGCTCCAGTGTTGAGAGTCAGTGATGAGGAGATGTTACTGCCCATTCTGACCACCTGGCGTCTGTTTGACAGGAAGTCCAGGATCCAGCTGCATAACAGGCTGTTTAAGCCTAGAGCCCGGAGTTTAATGTCAAGCATGGAGGGCACAATGGTGTTGAATGCTGAGCTGTAGTCCACAAACAGCATTCTCACATACGTGTTCCTCTTTTCCAGGTGGGAGAGAGCAGTGTGTATAGTGGATGAAATGGCATCATCAGTGGAACGGTTTGTGCGGTATGCAAACTGCAGTGGGTCCAGTGAGGGGGGGAGAACAGAGCAGATGTGGTTTCTGACTAGTCTTTCAAAGCATTTGCTGATGATGGGGGTCAGAGCAACAGGACGCCAGTCGTTTAAGCAGGTGGTTTTTGACTGCTTAGGTACAGGAACAATAGTGGACGTTTTAAAGCATGTGGGGACCACAGACAGGGAGAGGGACAGGTTAAAAATGTCCGTGAAGACTCCAGCCAGTTGGTGCGCGCATGCTCTGATCACACGGCCGGGAATGCCGTCTGGACCCGCAGCTTTACGGACGTTCACCCGCCGGAAGGATCGGGTTACATCCGCGACAGATACAGAGAGTGCACTAACCTCTGTATCCTCAGCCGCGAGTGCTCTCTCCGCGAGGGCGGTGTTAGTTCCCTCAAAGCGAGCATAGAAGGTGTTTAGCTCGTCCGGGAGAGAGGCAGCGGTGTTCACGGTGGAGTTTGTGTTCCCTTTATAGTCCGTGATGGTGTTAATTCCCCTCCACATGCTTCTGGAGTCGGTGGTGTTGAACTGTCCTTCAATCTTGTCTCTGTACTGCCGTTTTGCTGCTCTGATGGTTTTCCGGAGGGCATAACTTGCTTGTTTATGCTCCTCCGCGTTACCGGAGTTAAAAGTGAAGGTCCGCGCATTGAGTGCCGCGCGAACATCCCCATTTAGCCACGGCTTCTGGTTAGGGTACAGCCGAATTGTTTTAACAGGTACACCTACTATTAATTAAACCTGAAGAGAAGTTAGTTGCACTTTATTTTTGATATTAATATTGTAATATTAATATGTTGGATAACAAAAGCAGAAGAAGCAGGTTAACCTACTGTTGAAATGTTGGTTGCACTTACTGTGCTTTTATTGAAAATGTATTGAATATTGAAAATGAGAGCAGAAAAGGTTAACTTCCTGTTAATTCAACCTAAACTGTTGGTTGCACTTTATTCAAATAAAATTTGAATGCATTTGCCATTAATTGTTGTTTACTTGTTTGTTTATATCCATAATTAATTGATACCTGATTCCCTTACAAGAAACAACAGGAATCTAGGAAACTTCACCTGCACTGACCAGTATCCAGATATTTATTTCAGTCACACAATTTTTGGCTAAAAAGTTACTGAATCGATTTCAAGTCACTGAATCGTTTCGGATCGTATCGTTCTAATATAAAAATATATATATAAGCTTAATACAATTAGATATAAGATGTTTATGTTAAATACAAGGTGAATTCTAGTTTTATATATATATATATATATATATATATATATATATATATATATATATATATATATATATATATATATATATATATATATATATATATATATATATATACAGTGAACACCCTGCTATTTTGCAAGTTCTCCCACTTGGAAACATGACTGTCAATCTCCCTCGGACTGGGGCTCCATGCAAGATCTCACCTTGTGGGGTCTCAATGATCCTAAGAAAGGTGTGAAATCAGCCCAGAACTACACGGGAGGAGCTGGTCAATGACCTGAAAAGAGCTGGGACCACCGTTTCCAAGGTTAATGTTGGTAGTACACTAACTGTGCGTTCACACCGCCGCCGGCGAGAGCGTCAAACTTCGCTCTGACCGCCCTGCCATCGACGCTGTAGAAAGATTCGCGGACGCGCTGCCGCTTTGACGTAGATCGAATGCTTGGTCTTTTTTAAAACTGCATTTAAAGGGGCTGCAAAGCAAACAATCATGTTGATCGACGTTTGTGCAGACTGACCACAGGTAGGGTATAACTGTATAATATAACCTCATGGGATCATTTAAATGTTAAAGTTTTAAAAAAGCAGATCGATGGAAAGAACTTAACAATTATAGTTACATGTTTGCTAACGAAATAAACCAATTAAAAGCCATTTGTGTGGTGTATAAAAAATGTTGCGCGTCTTCTAATCAAACCCGCCACACCAGCAGTGATCAACCTCTCCTCTATTTTGCTGGGGAACTAATGTGGTCGGAACCAAAGTTTACAGCACTGTGTTCTCTGGAATCCTCTCAAGCGGAGCACTTCTATATTCCCATTGGTTGCCGCCGGTTGCCGCCGAACCGCGTCATAGCTCATTACCATAAAGTTGACCTGATTCCAACTCTCCTCGACGCCCAAATCGTCCAAGATGCGCCGGAGCTCGCCGCCGGGCTCCCACTGAAAATGAATGACTTCCGGCCACTTTGACGCTCTCGCCGCCGGCGGTGTGAACGCACTATAAGACGTCATGGTTTGAAATCATGCATGACACGAAAGGTTCCCCTGCTTAAACCAGCACATGTCAAGTCCCGTCTTAAATTTGCCAATGACCATTTGGATGATCCAGAGGAGTCATGGGAGAAAGTCATGTGGTCAGATGAGACTAAAATAGAACTTTTTGGTCATAATTCCACTAAACGTGTTTGGAGGAAGAAGAATGATGAGTACCATCCCAAGAACACCATCCCTACTGTGAAGCATGGGGGTGGTAGTATCATGCTTTGGGGGTGTTTTTCTGCACATGGGACAGGGCGACTGCACTGTATTAAGGAGAGGATGACTGGGGCCATGTATTGCAAGATTTTGGGGAACAACCTCCTTCCCTCAGTTAGAGCATTGAAGATGGGTCAAGGCTGAGTCTTCCAATGACCCGAATCACACAGCCAGGATAACCAAGGAGTGGCTCTTTAAGAAGCATATCAAGGTTCTGGCGTGGCCTAGCCAGTCTCCAGACCTAAACCCAATAGAGAATCTTTGGAGGGAGCTCAAACTCTGTGTTTCTCAGCGACAGGCCAGAAACCTGACTGATCTAGAGAAGATCTGTGTGGAGGAGTGGGCCAAAATCCCTACTGCAGTGTGTGCAAACCTGGTGAAAAACTACAGGAAACTTTTGACCTCTGTATTTGCAAACAAAGGCTACTGTACCAAATATTAACATTGATTTTCTCAGGTGTTCAAATACTTATTTGCAGCTATATCATACAAATAAATAGTTAGAAAATCATACGTTGTGATTTCTGTTTTTTTTTTAATAGATTATGTCTATCACAGTGGACATGCACCTACGATGACAATTTCAGACCCCTCCATGATTTCTAAGTGGGAGAACTTGCAAAATAGCAGGGTGTTCAAATACTTATTTTCCTCACTGTATATCTCTTATGCTCAAAATTTACATTACAATAGCACTTTTTAATTAGCTTTGATGTCAGGCACTCTGGCTCCCGGTAAACATTTGACTATGGTGTCTTGTTTAATGTTCTAATCAGAACGAAAGAGCAGTGTTTGATCTGCGACTATGCCGTCTCTTTGCTGCCTGGCTGCACCAGCTCTGTTTTTGTCAGAACTGAACAATGTACAGAGTTCACTAAGCTGGTTGCATCCAAAGCTGTGTCTAAAGCGATTGCATTCTTACTATTCTGATTTAAAGTTTGGATCATTGAATCCAAACTTGAAGTGCCTCAAGATCATTCACATCGTCAGAGGCTTTTGTAATGGGACGGGCGTTAAGGATTGCTTCAATCTCAGAGAGAAGAGTTTGAAAGCTTTCATCATCCATAGATTGTCGTCTAATGGTTGAATTCAACACCTTTTCACAAGCCGAATAAGCCTCTCCCAAACTCCACCCATGTGAGACCCGGCAGGAGGGTTGAATATCCACTTAAGTCCTCTTGATGACAATGCACGTTCGATCTTATGGTCTAACCCAGTTGCTGCTTCCCACTCAGCTCATACCATTATCTGATCTCAACTGGGAAACTCAAACCGACAACACATAAACTGTCCTATGGTATTAATACAGGAGTCTGTATTTAAAGCATAAGCCATCTCAAGATGAACAGCCCTGCTTGCCATGCAGGTGAAAATTGCCCCTCAGCGTTTAACAGTTTCTCGACCTCTCTTGATTTCAATGGGCCCAAAGTAGTCAACTCCAACGTTTGTAAATTGGCGGTAAATCAGGTAAAACTCTCTCTGCTGGTGGCAAGTCAGACATTTTTTGCTCTCCAACACAGTCCGAGATTATTTTCCAACAAGCGGAATTAGCGTTAGTTATTCGGTAATGCCTACGGAGAACTAATTTCTTCCTGTGTGGCCCAGTTGCTGATGTGCATACTTCAAGATAAGTTGAGAAACAGCCTGGTCCTTGAACAAGATAACTGGACGTCCATCAGGAAATCTCTCGCTGATAATGGTGAATTTCTGCTTTCAAGAGATCATCAGCAGTCAATGATTTGGCACCTATTTTGGCCTTCCTCTTTCATGCTGTATGAAATCTATTTGATTCAGTGCCTGGAGCATTCTTTGCACAAGTAGATGCCGGTAAAGCCCTCTTTGTTTCACAAACTGCATAAGCATCTCCTTGACCTTGAGCATCCATGCGGTCAATACACCGGTCTACTTTCAGTGCTGCTATACAGTGCAGGTTAGCCAGCCATCTGGCTGAGAGATGATCTGTGGAATATTATCATCCCAGCCAAAATTGCACTTGCACATTTCTTGGAGCACCTGTTTTACAGGCTGAGTCAATGGTGAAAGAAACCCCAAAGGGTTATAGATTTAATTAACCACAGACAACATGCCACATCTTGTGTGGACGTTCCTTTATGGATGACCTAAAGGTGAATTTCAATGCACCAGTGCAGACCAAGTACTTTCCATTGGCAGGTCATCTTTATCCAAGTCAAGCTCTTTGATTTGCCTTTGACCTCTGATCTTCTGGAATGCTGGACATGGTGACACGACTATAACTCAGCCATTGTGCCAGTTGAAATCCTACCTTAGCACAAGCAGCAATGAGACTCTGAGCCATATGGAGTGCTTCAGAATCAAAGAGGTTAAGGCTCCTGTCTGAACCTTGTAAGAACTCTCAACAGAGAGTTGGTGAGATAGGGGCCCTGCAGCAGCTGACCATTCAGAAAGGTTCCTTTAAAAACTGCACCGCAATCAAACATTACTAAGTAAAATTTTTCGGATGATTTACACTGTGGTGTGGTAATCTTCTTGTATCAACTCGTGAGGTGGTACTTCTTCTGCATAACCCTTATCAATTACATCAGACAGAAAGGATGTATACTCTTGCTGATATTCTCAATTTCTTTTCAACTTCTTTTGTAGACCCAGGGCACGCTGTTCCGCGACACTACGGTTGTTTGGCATGATGATATCAGGTGACATGATGATATCAGGTGACTTGAGACCAATCAACAGTTCAACCTCTGCATACTGGGAATTCTGATACTCCCCAGATATGGATAATCATTTAAGTCCAGGCATTGATTCTTGAGTATACAGCTCTAGTAAATCCATAAAAGTCTCTCCTTAATGGGCTTGAAATTTGAAGACCAGAGAGCATGTCTACAGACCAGAGAGCATGTCTACAGACCTTTCTGGGCCTAAAGTACGGAGCAGTATAGAGCTTCTTGTTCCTGTAAGATTCAGTTTTCTCATAAGATGTTCTATACAGAAACTGGCTGAACTTCCAGGATCCAAAAACGCATAGGTGTTGACAATCTTGGTACCTGACTTCGCCTGGAATGATAGACAAAACACACTCCTCGTTCCTGGCCCCAGTTTGACCACAAGCCTGCAAAGTGGCAAGAGCATTTTTTACTGTCAATGGTGATGGTTTGCTTTTGGTTTCTATGTGAAGCAAGAAGGGATGCCTTTGATTGCAGACTTCACAGATTAATGGGTTTCTGCTATCTTTACTTGCATGCCCAGTCTTTAAGCAGCCAAAACAAAAATCTATTTTCTTTCTCTGTGTGTCATGAACACCTTTCCAATGAATGGCAGCCAACACACATTTTACTGTTGACCTTTGGTTGAGCAGGACTAGTACAGGTAGTTTGTACTTCAGATAAACACAACTCTGAAACAGAATGAACAACTGCAAAAGTTGCAAACCCTTAATGGTAGATTTAGGCTTAGCTTTGGCATGAAATTAAGAGGATGTCTGTCCACTCTGTAGCTCTCCAAACAATTTTTTACTTGATGCTCAATAAACCTAATAATAATAATTACATTTATTGATGCTTAATAAACCTCACCAAATCAGAAAACTTGTCCCTGTTGCTGTAGCTCACAAGTTTTAAGAAAAGTGGAGGGCTGCTGCTTGTAAAGCAGTTTCATCACAATGAGCTGAAGGTTAGATGGAACATTCATTTCATCCATATGCTTTAAATCTTCCATTACATTACAACAGCTTCTCAGAAAACATCTTCACACTTTATCGCAGGCCAGTTCATGACCTTCTCCATATATACTGCTGTTACTTTAATTTTATTACCAAAATGTTCTTTGAGCAAAACCACGCCCCCGCCGCCACAGCAATAATAATAATAATAATAATAATAATAATAATAATAATACTGAACAGAGTGAGATGCACTTCAAGACCACATAATTTAGCAAACTGAAATCATTGTTGATTGCAGAGCAACATAATCATTCAAACTCAGGACGTGATTCAAACTTCGTTCCGTATCATCTCATCATGCGATAAATATCGCTCAAAGAAGTTCACTCACAGCGTTTCGTAGTGCTTCGAAGATTTCTCCAAATTCAACATTGTTCAGTGCAAGACTCTGCAACACATCAGGTAGGCAATCCACACTCCAGTAGTAGTCACTCACTCTGCCATATCCGAGAGCTGAAACCCTTTCCATTTACAGAATTCCTCCCTGCTTTCCAATGCACAAGACAATTCCAAACAATATCCTCTTAAGAAGGTTCTTTCTTTTGTAATAGCTTTCCTATAAGCCATGGACAGGTGGTAAGGAATTTACAATAAACTATGTCCACATAGCTAAATCTATTTCTTTGCACTTGTTGTCAATTTAGATGTATAGGCTGTTGTTACAGTGTTTAAAGCTGTGATTCTATGGTAAGAACCATATGTTCCCGCCACCTACTGATACAACCCGCAGGAAGTTTAAATATCATGTGATATTGCTGGTGATCCCACCTACACCACTGGTGCACACTGCCATCCAGTGGTTGAAACAGATTCTTACATTTGGCTCCTACAGCATGTTTGTACTCCTTTAACTTTGAGGGTGTGCAGCTGAAGCTTGACTTAACAAAATTAAATTGCAAATAGAATCGCAATCATAATATCTGTCATAATATCGCAATTAGATATTTTCCCCAAATCGCAAAGCCCTATATTCCAAACCACTTCAATAACAACTGTGGCAGTGTTCTGAACACATAGAATCAAAACATGATGCAAAGAGAGTTTGTACATTTTCCTAAAGAAATGTAACCCCTCTTTCTGTAGCTTACTGGGTATAGGATGTAACATACATGTTTCTGGTTTAATGTCTTTGTCTGTTGTTTTGTGCCATTGAACTGGGGTTAACTTGTGCCATTGAACTGGGGTTAACTGGGGTTTTTTTTGTCTCTTTTAGATCTGATGGCACTAAAAGTGGAGAGCCAAGAACTAAATAAAATGGAAGAAAAAGATCCGTATGGGCAACATCGTGATTTCATAGCTGGAGAAAAATCTTTTAGTTGCTCACAGACTGAAAAGGTTTCCTCACAAAAAAAGCCTGGAAATAGTTTAATTGAAAAACAGCACCTTAAAGTCCACAGGAAAATGAACACTGGGGAGAAGCCTTACACCTGCCAACAGTGTGGAAAGAGTTTCACTCAAAAAGGAACCCTTGAGGAACACATTAAAATTCACACTGGAGAGAAGCCTTACACCTGCCAGCAGTGTGGAAAGAGTTTCACTCATAAAAGAACCCTTGATGTACACATGAGAATTCACACTGGAGAGAAGCCTCACACCTGCCAGCAGTGTGGAAAGAGTTTCACTCAAAAAGGAACCCTTGATGTACACATGAGAATTCACACTGGAAAGAAGCCTTACACCTGCCAACAGTGTGGAAAGAGTTTCGCTCGAAAAGAACATCTTAAAGACCACATGATAATTCACACTGGAGAGAACCCTTACACCTGCCAGCAATGTGGAAAGAGTTTCACTCATAAAGGAACCCTTGACTTACACATGAGAATTCACATTGGAGAGAAGCCTTACACCTGCCAACAGTGTGGAAAGAGTTTCACTCGAAAAGAACATCTTAAAAGCCACATGAAAATTCACACTGGAGAGAAGCCTTACACCTGCCAGCAGTGTGGAAAGAGTTTCACTCATAAAGGAACCCTTGATGTACACATGAGAATTCACACTGGAGAGAAGCCTTACACCTGCCAACAGTGTGGAAAGAGTTTCACTCAAAAAGGAACCCTTGAGGATCACATTAAAATTCACACTGGAGAGAAGCCTTACACCTGCCAGCAGTGTGGAAAGAGTTTCACTCATAAAGGAAACCTTAAAATCCACATGAGAATTCACACTGCAGAGAAGGCTTAAGGTGATGATACACAGGGCAGCTTTTTGAGCAATGTTGCCATCAAAGGGCAACCGGGTGAGAAAGGGCTCACGACCGATCTAAAGTATCCAGATAGAAATGTGTTGCCCATTCTCAATGGGAAAGTGTACAAGCAACATCGCTCAGCTCATTGATGGCAACATTACCCAGCAACATTGCTCAAAAAGTTGCCCTGTGTATCATCACCTTTACACCTGCCAAGAGGTAATGACCCCTTCCTCTCAAAACATGACTGTGCACCAGTGCACAAAGCAAGATCCATAAAGACATGGATGAGCGAGGTTGGTGTGGAGGAACTTGACTGGCCTGCACAGAGTCCTGACCTCAACCCCGATAGAACACCTGTTGGGATGAATTAGAGCAGAGACAGCGAGCCAGGCCTTCCAACATCCAACATCAGTGCCTGATCTCACAAATGCGCTTCTAGAAAAAAATTCCCATAAACACAGTCCTAAACCTTGTGGCAAGCCTTCCCAGGAGAGTCGAAGCTGTTATAGCTGCAAAGGGCTGGCCAACTTCATATTAAATATGAACATTTCGTTTTTTTGGCGCACCAGAAATATTATTGTTACCTTTTAATATTAATATTGAACCACTGTTCTCTTTAAATATGTTTTTAGTACATTAATGGATCTTGAGAATGTAAATTGCTTTGCTCCCTATGGAGGCCTCACCGAGCCTTTGGATTTCAACAAAAATATCTTAATTTGTGTTCTGAAGATGAACAGAGGTCTTATGCGGCGTTCACACCGTACGCAAATAAATCGCGCAAATTTGGAGGCTTGAACATGACAGGGCATGAGGCGCATGACATTCACTACACAAAAGATGCGAATTCGCGTCATGGGAGGGGCTTCTGATAGGCGTTTCGTCTCGTTGAGAAATGGCTGACATGGGCTGTGTTTAAATTTTACTGTTAATGTGTTACAAAACTTAGTTTTAAGACTTTTTCAGGCGATAATGTAGTTGTTTAAAGCTCAAATCTGTGGTTTATTTATAAAAAGAGTGCCTATTTGAACATTTTATCTGGCATTTTCGGAGTTGTGAGATCCAGGTGATCAGCGGTGCTCCGCGCTCATTCACCCCAGCGAGGGCAGCCTTTCCTCGGCTAGTCCTTCTGCTGCTGGCACTGATGTCTCTGTGGTGTCTCAAGCTATAATTCGTCTTGTGTATATGTAACGGGTGATCTTTGGTCTCATGGATCTTTAATTTGTTCCCTGGCAAATCGTTTAGGCTGAGGGCAAAGTGAAGTTTCATTACTTTTTTATTTTTTAGGCTATTTAACTTTACATTACATTGTAAGCCTACTAGCACTGACTTTGAATGTTTGACTGAATTGTTTGCTTTATTTCATGTATAGCTTATTATACCTTTTACTTATAGCCTACTTTTGTATTATTGATCATACATAAACTTGCATTTAACAAAAAGACACTGGGTTCTGTTTCATGTCATTTAACGTTATCACAGTGATAATCATATGCACACTTGTGTGAACCAGATATTACAGTTTTTCTCGATTGCTAAAACACATTTCTTGAAACAGTCAACCATTTTCTCAGAACTGTAAACACAAAACCAAATATTCAAACTAAATTTCCAAAACCTTTGACTCTTCTGGCAAAATCAAACACTCGCCCCTAAACTATTTAACCTGTGCTCAAAATCAAACTATGCTTTCAGATCATAAACACAACCCATCAATATATAAACACTATGGAGCAATCATTAGACACAACACAAAAAAATGGAGAACACAGCATCCAGGGCATGTAGTTAAAGAAAATGTTGTTTGCTACTGTATACACAGTACGTAAATGCCATTTGCAATAAAGAAAATATTACAGTAACCATCACTTAGTACTGTCAAAGAAAATTATAAATGAAAAGCATAAACTCAAATGTTGTGCAACTGAAAAGTCTGTTTTACACAATTCAGTCTGCCTCAGCGTCGCGTCTTCGTGCTGGGTCTGGCCAGAGGACTTCATCCACCTCACAGGCAATGTTGTCCCTTGCCAGGCAACGGGGGAAAAACCCTCTGGTGTGTCGGATCCAGCCTTGACAACATTCCACACCTATGTCACCACAGGCCAATTCCATAGCCTCTAGAAGACTTACCCCGTTATATGGGTTTCGGTCATAGACCTTCCACCGCCACGCAGAGAAAAATTCCTCGATTGGGTTTAGAAAAGGGCTGTATGGTGAAAGGAAAACATTTAAGAATTACTTTTACTCAAGTGATTAATTTAAGATATAAGAGATTATCCCTTAAATACTGTATATTTGTAACTAACATAATTTAGAGATTTAGCATTTGGAGAAGTTTTCCTCTCAGTATTCACTGAAAAATATGAATTGAGAAAGGTTTATGATATTTTCATATTCATATTTTATGACATTCACAGCTAAATATGCTTATCAGGCAATCCGCTTTAAGAGACGAGGTGTATTGCCAGATAAAATATGTAACTAAAAAAATACATGATTGTCATATATGATTTGTCTGATTTCTACAAACAGTGTCTTTACTGTTTGCTTGTGTGGCATACGAGCGACATGCAACAGATACAAAATAAATAAATTGATAATCGACGACCGACTACGCCACCCCGGGGGCTTAATACCAGGGAATCGACCAAACCAAACAAGCACACAAGGCTCACAGGTTCGTATCGGTTGGGATCAGGCATGAGACATAGGTGGATTATACAAAATAGTAAAATCAGCTTTATTAACTGGAAAATTTGATAAAAAGGTCAATCAAACACGATAGATACAACAGTCATCACTTTGAAGGAGTGAAATGAACATTGGACACGTTCTTCCTGTAAGAATTGGGATCACGCACCCCTAGGGGATTCACTACTCTCCTAAAGAGAAAAACACACGTGCACTCACCGCACACACACACAACCTGACACCTCTGTGTGGCACAGCAAACACTCCACAGTACCACCACCAAGATGAGGGCCGCTACACTGTCTCCTTGCCATCCCAATTCTATAATAAAGAACACACACACGTAAGACATACACCACAATAAACTAATAGGTAAACAATAATATACACAAAGAGGGAACAACCCTCCACGAAAATCAAGAAAATTGCCTTTTGCATCACATATACAAATATTTCACCATCTTCTAGGGTGATCAGAATGCTAGGGGTGTGATGAAACACGAGATTGGCTCCACGAGACAAGATTTTTGCACAGTATTTTTAAGAAATCCTCAGTGACAAAATTCATGACCAGAAAAATAGTCTGCAGGTGCATTTTGAAATGTTTTAACTAATCATCTTAATGTCATTTCATTTCTACTTTTTGAATATGAATTATCAAATGCTTTGAAAGACAATATAAGGGAGAACGGGGTAATGTGAGACACCCCCTGTATCTAGTCAACAGAACATATTTGTGGTCATATGACCATTATGTTTTCAAGCCCCTCTAATTTCCCCTTGGCCATGAAGGAGAGGACGTCATTGTGCTGTGGCAATTTTTTTTCACAAAAATATTTATTTTGCATTTAAAAGTACATTTTCTTGCTGTCAACTTAATCAACTGTTATGCCAAAGCAAATTGATTCAGGTAGAAAAACTTATATCACACATGTTGATGAACTACCAACATATAAAACCATGTGATGATGCTAGCTGAAGATTAGCCTGAATTGCTAAGAGACGTCGTTTTTTCGAAATATTAATAATTATTCATAACTCATTATGATTATTCATTAGGATTAGTTATGAATATTTGAATACATTAAATAGATTAACTTGATGTAGCTACATTAACATTTCAATCAATCAGTTCCTCCTATGAACGTTCAGGATTTTTAATAGGACTAGTTGTTAAAGATCCCTAACTTTCAGCACAACAATTGAACGGGGATGTAATCTTGTGTGGGGTGAAATTTGCACAGATCTCGTGGTGCCACCCGTGCGACACATCTTCAGTTGTGTGCCCGACCTCATTGGGTGTTTCGGCCACTTATCACAAGACACCCTCTGCCGGGATTGGCCCACCACGAGTTGATCAGACCCGGGTGTGTGTCGCACGGTAGTGGCACCATGCAATCATTTGGCAGCCCATGTTGCGTCCATACGTTTCAGCCACAGCCAGTGACTCCTCCGTTCCGCTGCAGTGGCAAGTTCTTTGATTGCCCTCCGTTGGGACTGCCCTCTGATCCCTACTTCCTTCAAGAGCCTTGTGGTAGAACTGGCTACAAAACCTCTGCATCCCACCTCCACTGGCCACACCTTCACGTTCCAGCCCCACCCCTCTGCTTCAGCTGCTAAATTGGCATATTGCAGCCTCTTCCGCTCAAGTGCCTCGTCAATGGCATCCTCCCATGGGACAGTAATTTCAACGATGAAGACACGCCGGGAGGACTTGGACCAAAGGACATGGTCTGGGCGCAGGTTGGTTGCTGCAATTTCGGGTGGGAAGGTGAGCCTCTGGTAAAGGTCTACCCGCATTTCCCAATCCCGGGCTGCGTTCATTGGGCCAGATTCTGGGAGTGATGGCTTAGTCCTCTGTTTTTCCCCTTCCCGCATGAAGGTTGTTCTCCGCGGGATGATACTTTGGGCATTTAGAGGCGCGGCGTTCGTGGTTATCCTCTTGTTCTCAATTTCGGCAGCCAAACATCTCAGCACTTGGTTGTGGCGCCAGGTGTACCTTCCTTGAGTTAGGCTTGTCTTACAACCCACCAGGATGTGTTTGAGGGTTGCTGGGGATGCACCTGCACACAGGGGACAGGCTGGGTCCCCTCCATACCAAAGATGTAGGTTGGTTGGGGAGGGCAGGACGTCGTATGTGGCCCTGATGATGAGCCTTAGTCTATTAGCCTCCATACCCCACATCTCACTCCATGTGATTTTCCTCCTCTCCACGCCATCCCACTTCATCCAGCGACCTTGCTGGGCTTGGGAGACAGCCTTGGCACACCTGGCTGCTTCCTCCTGGTGGCGCACCTCCTCCACCACCATGTGCTGCCGTTCGGTTGGAGTAGCCTTTTGCCATGTTGGTGTTGCTGCTTCCAATCCAAGGCCCCCTCTGCCATGTTGGACCTGCCCCACTATATCCCGGTGTTTGAGGGCAGCCTTTGCCGCCGCAACCGCTGCCGACGGCTTCCATTTCCTCCCCGTTACTAGGGTAGGAGCAGCACCTCTAACGACTGGATCCCGGGATTCTGTTTGAGTCATTTCCAGCCTTGATTTGGCACATTTGTACTCCTCCACCAGGCTCGAGATTGGCAGAGAGAGGGCTCCATTGCCATACAGGCCAATGCTGGTAAGGCATCTCGGCAGTCCCAGCCACTTCCTCACTTGTGCATTCACTAATCTCTCCAGTCGAATGGCATGGGATAGCGTGACCTCATAGATAGAAATTGGCCACATGAGACGGGGCAGAAGCCCAAACTGCCAGCACCACAGCTTCAGCTTCCCTGGGAGAGCAGTGTTGTTGATCTTCTTGAGGCCGCTGATTGTTTCCTGCCTGAGTTGCTCCAGCTGCTTCGAGTCTTTGAGTTCTGCGCTATACCAGCGACCGAGACTTTTGATGGGCTTCTCCTGAACTGTTGGTATTGGCTCGTTGTTGACCTGGAACCTCTCGTTGGTAAGCTGGCCCTTAACAATGGAGATACTGCGGGATTTGCTGGGTTTAATCTCCATTCTTGCCCATTTGATGTTTCCTTGGAGTTTATCCAACAGGCGTTTGGTGCATGCCTTTGTTGTTGTTATTGTTGTCATGTCGTCCATGTATGCCCTGATTGGAGGAAGACGCAGCCCGCTCTCAAACCGCTCTCCTCCTACCACCCATCGGGATGCTCGAATAATGAGCTCCATCGCCATTGTAAACGCGAGTGGAGATATAGTGCAGCCCGCCATAATACCTATCTCGAGGTGCTGCCAGGCAGTTTTACTGGCCTGTACTGTCACACAGAATTGAAGATCCTGGAAATAGGCTTTGACCAGCCTTGTGATACCCTCTGGGACTTGGAAGAACTTGAACGCAGCCCAGAGAATTTCATGCGGCACTGACCCAAAGGCATTGGCGAGATCCAAGAAAACTACATGCAGGTCTTTCTTCTCCTTCTTGGCTGTCTGTATCTGGTGCCAGATGACATTTGTGTGCTCCAGACATCCTGAGAATCCCCTTATCCCTGCCTTCTGCACTGAGGTGTCGACAAAGTTATTCTTCTGCAAGTACACAGAAAGCCTCTGGGCCGCAACACTGAAAAATATCTTTCCTTCCACATTCAGGAGGCTGATCTGGCGGAACTGATCGATGGTTGAGGAATTATTTTCTTTGGGAATCAGGATTCCTCCTGCCCGTCGCCATGCCTTTGGTATGATTCCTTTTTCCCATGCCACTTTCATGAGCTTCCAGAGGTACTTCAAGACGCCTGGCGCATTCTTATAGAGCCTATATGGAACGCCATTGGGCCCAGGGGCTGAGGCTGTTCTTGCCCGCTTTACTGTGCTCTCCACTTCGCTCCAAGTTGGAGGTCTTGCTTCCATCTGATGCTCGGGTGGTTGAATTGGCGGCATATCATCCGGGATGCTGGCTGGCACAAACCTCTGATTGTCAGAGTAAGTCTTCCTCAGATGCTTCTCTAGTTCTCTTAAGGGTTCTCAGTATTAATCTTCTCTAGTTCTCTAGTTCTCAGTATTAATTATTAATTAATTCTAAGAAAAGGGTATTTTTCATGGCTACAGAAAAATAATTCTTTCTTTGAATTTACATAAGCGCTTAGAGCATTTAAGGGACAATTTGTTTGCAGGCAGGAAGTCAGGACCAAACATACGGGTGCTGGTCATATAATTAGAATATCATCAAAAAGTGGATTTATTTAACTAATTCCATTCAAAAAGTGAAACGTGTATATTATATTCATTATTACACACAGACTGATACTGAATTTGGGATTATCCTTAGTAGTCAGTTATAATCATCAAAATTAAAATAAATAAACATTTGAAATATATCAGCCTGTGTGTAATGAATTAACAAAATATACAAATTTCACTTTTTGAATGGAATTAGTGAAATAAATCCACTTTTTGATGATATTCTAATTATATGACCAGCATCTGAATAGCTAATCATGTAATAATGTGTGCCTAATGCCTCATCTGTCTTTCAAAATTATTATTAATATTAACAGCATTTTCACACGGCTCATGGTTTGTGTATTTAAAGCTTATCAGCTTTATAATGCAATAAATATTTATAACAATATAATCAATACACCTACACGTCCATTACTATTATTATTATTATTAAATACACAATTTATTAATATTGTTTTTATAAATTTTTTGTGGTTGAAGTGAAGGACTCTAAAAAGGCATACTACAAATTTGGGTAATACAAAATAAAATATGGGAAAGTTCTTAATAAGGCAAATGTCGACTACATAAGATGGCGCTGCCGTGTTCGGTCGCCGTTCAGGTCGCTCCGCTAAAACTTTGCTTTTAATTATTATTCTACTCTCTTTTACTCTCTATTTTTTCCAACGGATCATCTGCTTTGATCTGTTACGACAGCAAAACACTTCTGGAAATTGGTTACCGCTACACTGACCTGTTTCAGGACACTTTCTCCAATCTTCCATCTGAGATTCGCCGGGACGCCGAGTTGAACAATGGCCACTCGAGTCGACGGCGAAGATTCAAAAAACACCGCGGGAAACGCGCTGGGATCCGCAACAGACTGAGAAAAAGAGCATTCAGTCCTCCTCTCCCGAGCATTTTGCTCGCAAATGTCCAATCCTTGGAGAATAAGATGGACGATCTTAGAGCCAGGATAAGTTTTCAACGGGACATGAGAGACTGCAACATCTATTGTCTGTCCGAAACATGGCTCACGCCAGCGGTCCCGGATACAGCCGTGACGCCGTCCGAGAACTTCTCTGTTTTTCGGATGGACAGAACAGCCGAGGCCGGTAAATCTAAAGGCGGTGGAGTGTGTTTCATGATAAACAAGAAATGGTGCGATCCTAGGAACATCTCCATTCTTTCACGATCCTGCTCGCCTCACTTGGAACATTTAACTCTCATTTGCCGGCCTTTCTACCTACCGAGGGAGTTTTCCTCGGTCATCGCCACTGCCGTTTATATTCCACCACAGGCAGACACGGGGCTGGCTTTATCTGCCCTCCATGATGTGACCAGCGGCTTCATAAACAAACACCCCGACGCTGCTTTCATCGTCGCGGGTGATTTTAACAAAGCAAACCTAAAGAAAGTATTGCCAAACTTTCACCAGCATGTCTCCTGTCCCACACGAGGAGCAAACACACTGGATCATTGCTACTCTCCGTTTAAGAATGCCTACAAAGCTCGTTCACAGCCAGCTTTTGGCAAATCGGACCATGCCGCCATTTTTCTCACACCGGAATATAAACAAAGGCTCGTTCAAGAGCCCCCGGTGATGAGGGAAGTCAAACGCTGGTCATCGCATTCAGAGATCACGCTACAGGCAGCTCTTGATGACGTCGACTGGGACATGTTCCGCGCGTGTTCTGAAGACGTCAGCGAGTTCACAGAAGTGGCGCTCTGCTTTATCAACACACTGACAGAGCAAGCCACACAAACAATAACTATAACGTCCTTCCCTAATCAGAAACCGTGGGTGGACAGTTCAATCCGCACTGCAGTAAACACGCGCACTATCGCTTACAATGCCGGTCTCCTAACGGGGGATATGAGGGAGTACAAAGCTTCTTGTTACGCCCTCCGGCGTGCCGTTAAAGCCGCAAAACTCCGCTATAAAGACCGAGTGGAATCTCATTTCCAACTCAACGACTCCCGGAGGATGTGGCAGGGACTGAGGACCATCTGTGCTTTTGGAACTAAATCCTCTGCAGAGGTGAGAGCTGATCCGTTGCTGGTGAACGAGTTAAACTCTTTCTACGCTCGCTTTGATGGTAATCGCGGCAGCGCGACTCCGGCGAGTGACGCGTCGGAGAGAGTCCCTCAGAGCAGCAACAGTCACGTGATCTCTGTCTCGGAGGACGAGGTTCGGAGGGCACTCAAACGTGTGGATGTCAGGAAAGCTGCTGGGCCGGATGGTATTTCAGGTCGTGTTCTGCGGTCCTGTGCTGATCAGCTCGCAGGGCTCTTTACATCCATATTTAACGAGTCCCTTGCTACATCTGTTGTCCCCACCTCCTTCAAACGATCCTCCATCATCCCTGTACCTAAGATCAGTAAACCCTCTTGCCTAAATGACTATCGTCCAGTGGCTCTCACATCTTTAGTCATGAAGGTCTTTGAGAGACTCATTAAAAACAACATTTGCTCCTCCATTCCTGACACTTTGGACCCTCTTCAGTTTGCCTATCGTCCCAATAGATCGACTGAAGATGCCATCTCTCACGTCCTTCACTCCTGCCTCACTCACATCGACAGCAAAAGTGGGAACTATGTCAGGCTGCTATTTATTGACTATAGCTCAGCCTTTAACACCATAGTTCCCATTAAGCTAACACACAAACTCCTGGATCTAGGCCTGAATTCTTCTCTCTGCCTCTGGATTGAAGATTTCCTCACTGGCAGACCCCAGGCGGTGAGAGTAGGCCAGTTCACCTCCACCTCCATCACCCTGAGTGTTGGAGCTCCACAGGGCTGTGTGCTGAGTCCCCTGCTCTACTCTCTCTACACCCATGACTGTTTGTCCACACACAGCTCCACCTCTATCATCAAGTTTGCTGATGATACTGTTGTCCTGGGTCTCATCTCCAACAACAATGAGACGGCATACTTGGACGAAGTGGAGCAACTGACATCATGGTGCCAGGACAACTGTCTCTCTCTGAATGTTAACAAGACCAAAGAACTGATTGTGGACTTCAGGAAGAGACAGCATCGGCCATACTCCCCTCTCATGATCAGCGGGACACCGGTAGAGAGAGTGAGCAGCTTCAAATACCTGGGTGTGAACATCTCCGAGGATCTGACCTGGACTACACACATCCAGACACAGGTGAAAAAAGCCAGGCAAAGACTGTACCACCTGCGCCAGCTGAGGAAATTCAGGGTTTCACCAGCCATCCTGAAAACTTTCTATCGAGGGGCGATAGAAAGTGTCCTGACTCAGTGCATCACAGCGTGGTACGGGAACAGCACCAGTCACGATTGCAAAGCCCTGCAAAGAGTGGTGCGCTTATCCGAGCGCATCTCAGGCTCAGCTCTCCCGTCTCTGCAGGACATCTACACCAAACGCTGCAGAGGTAGAGCTACTAAAATCATCAGAGACATTAATCACCCTGCAAACTCTCACTTCACCCTGCTGCCATCTGGTAAGCGCTTCCGTAGCCTGATGGCAAAGACTGAAAGACTAAGGAGGAGTTTCTTCCCCCAGGCCATCAGACTCCTGAACTCAGTCACGTGACTTCACTTCACCCCGCACACGCATAAACATCCAGTTTTTTAACATTAACATCCACATACTGCCATTGCACTGCACTTTACGTTCCTATTGTTACTGCGTAACAACCTGTAATAAACCTGTTTGCACATCATACTCCTGTTTACACATTATACTTCTTTATAGGTATATATATATATATATATATATATATATATATATATATATATATATATATATATATATATATTTTATGTTAACCACTTATTTTTAAGTCTACAGTTTATCTCACTTATCATATCCACTTATTTTATATTTTTATTTTTATCTTATTTCCTATTTTTATCTTTTACTTGATTTATTTATAATTCTACTTATGTTAATACTTTTTATTCTAACTTTATTCTATTTCTATTTTAATTTCCCCTTGTGTTTCTTGTACTGTTATTTGCACTGTCCATGGAGCGGACCTGTTTACATTTCACTGCCAGTTGTATATTGTGTATATAACTGTGTATGTGACAAATAAAAAAAAATAAAAATCGCTATAATTTGGCTTGGAAAGGAGGACTGGGTTGACATCAAGTGGCAGACTGGAAACATATCCCACACTTCCGAAACGATGGTACCCATAAGTGGGGTGATTCTATGAAACATATTAACATTAAGATAGATGTGATGACATGTACTGTATAAGACACAACATGTGTTCATATGTCATCCGTACAGATGGCCAAGAGGACGATTGGCCACAGACATTGGACTTTGACTCGTCCTAACAATCTCTTCAAAATCAAAGAAGAATTATTTTCCAGTTTACAAAACATTGACTTCTGTTCCTTCTGTGGAAATGAAGACCTGCCAGAAACTATCTGTGGATGCTGTTTGGGTGAGATTTAAA
Organism: Romanogobio albipinnatus; assembly: GCA_023566225.1. NCBI lineage: Eukaryota > Metazoa > Chordata > Actinopteri > Cypriniformes > Gobionidae > Romanogobio > Romanogobio albipinnatus. The sequence continues at coordinate 62,502,479 of CM042240.1, read as the reverse complement.
CTTTAATTCCTAAATACTTTGATTCCTAAAGTGAACATTTTATTAATATAATTGACACATTTATCCCCTTATAGGTTCAGTGTGCAACTTGTGGAAGATGGTTTCACATACAATGCCTTGGAATGACAGCAGCACAAATACCAAGCAAAGATATCCCTTGGCATTGTGCATTGTGAAAAAGCAAGTAAAGAAGCTGTAGGAGAGTTTGACTGTCTCTTGTTATTGACAATATTTGGCTCTATAGAAAATGTCTCGGGATTATGCAAATGTTGTACTATAATCTGCAGGATTACATGTGTGTGAAAACACAAATTGTTGTTATTACACAGAGAAGTTTATAAAGTAGTGAAGTTTATATCACAGTGAAATCTTTGTATATTTTTTATAATAAGCGTGTTGCCTCCGATCATTCGAATATTGCACTTTAATAATTATTTAATCAACATCATCCCCAATAAACCCGTCTCCAGCCTGTTGCCTCCGGTCCTTTGAATATTCCAATCTATTATGACCTCTGACCTGTAAAGCAGCCAGAATAATAATAATAATAATAATAATAATAATACGCTGTTTGTTAATTGGCCAGAGGAGAACTGGCACCCCGACTGAGCCTGGTTTCTCCCAAGGTTTATTTTTCTCCATTAGGTCACCTAATGGGGTTTTGGTTTCCTTGCCACTGTTGCCTCTGGCTTGGCGTGCTCAGTTGGGGATACTATATTTTTCAACTAAACATCGAAATAAATCTAATTAATAAACTAATTTAACCATATAAACTAAATTACTCATCTAATTATTGATCTAAAGCCCACACTGTCACCGTATGGAAATTGAAATTAACTAATGACATCAAATGGCTATACAGCTGAATAAAATTAGGCTGCATTATTTTCCTGTTTAACTCTGTAAAGCTGCTTTGAAACAATCTCCATTGTTAAAAGCGCTATATAAATAAAGTTGACTTGACTTGACTAAGAAATAATTAAATTAATACAATGAACTGAATGCACAATTTCTTAAACTAAGTGTTGTATTATAACTATCAGGAGAGCACTGATGTGTGAACTGAATTTGGTGACAGTACAGTGTTACAGTGCAGTTATTGATTGTTTTTGTAGTAACACTTTTCGGGTTTTGAATTTTGCAGACGGTCCCTTCGGATCTGTCTCTCAGCCGTCTGTGCATAGAGGGCAATGTATTTTGTCCACTGCGGTGGAAAGCTTGTTTTGAGGAAAATTAGGTTCAAGGGCTGTTCTAGACCCTTTTGTCATTTCAGCGCCCCTAAAATGATCCAACTATCCCATTTATAGAAAGTATACTTTTCTACTTTTTAAATAAAAAATTAAAATAAAAAAATTGAGTTTTTCTTCTCTTTGCTATTCTGGGGTGCGTTTCCTGTACAACGGCGTAACTCACTGCTTAACTACCATAGTATGATGCATCGTTGAAGAAATCAACTAGCTACTGACGACTGCTTCCCGAAACCGTATTGTCGCAAATTTGTCGTTCAACCACGTTGGTTAATGATGTCACACAGGTGATGGAGAGATAACTGTTTGGAAATGGATCTGTTTAAGGTTGAATTAATGCTCGATTTTTTGCTATAAATTATGAACATAGCATCTGAGGATTTTTCTTAGTTTTATTTCCAGATAAGCAATAAAACAAAGACTAGAGTTTTTAGTTTTAGGTTTTTTTAAGCTTATTGCAGCCACAACATTAGCGTTACCAGCAACAGTACCAAGGGCTACTATAAAATCCTAGAACCGGCCAGGATTAGGTTGTAGCTGCTTGTCTGTTACTACAATTGAAAAGAGCTGCTATTTGTGTGGTAACAACGTTTAGCTCATGAGTTATTAATCTGGAAAGTTGAGTCTTTGATCCAAAAGGGAGTAATTCAATGCGCTCGATGGGCACTGGCGGCAGCTTATATACCCTCGGCCACATTCGCGAATTTTGCACGAGAGCAACAATCAAGTTTCGGTAAGTTTTTTCCGATTATGGGTCAAGCAGCAACCTCCTGCAATTTCTCTTGAGGCCAATACGAAAGTGACTTAAACTGCAATTCATCGACTGGCCACTAGAGACAGACTCCAGAAGGAGCAGAATCTCATTGAGCCCTCATGTTAAAATGCCCAAATTTACAGCATAAGAACACATGTTTACAGTCTGGGACAAATTGTGGTTTTGGTCTATATGGCTAATTTTGCCCTTCATGACGACTGTGAGGGGGGTGAACTTTTTATAACTATTAAAAATATTATATAAAGCATTAAAGTTCTGCATAATTAAGGGCGTGGTCACTTCGAGTGACATGTGGATAGCCATTTTATCTGCTGTCTGTTAGTCATCACGTCACCTCAGCTCCGCCCACGTCCCGCCTCTTTGCCTATTTTCTGTTATCCGGGAGTGGCGCGCAATGATACACTGCCAAGATGGCAATGGCCAGCTCGACCCTACTTTAGGCTTCAAAACTGCTCTTCAGAATCCTATGGGTGACATCATGGACACTACCCATATTTTTTTACAGTCTATGGTATGGGTCTGTGTCAACAAGAGTGGAGCGTGCGTGACCAGAGCGAGAGGTCAAATGCACGCCCATTAACACGCTTTTCACAGCTTTAGGGAAGTCGTCGGCTGCACTGCACAGGTCTCAGGACCTCACAAAATCAACAATGTCACCAAAGATGTGTGTTTTTGGTTGTCAGGACAAGACAACCCTATACAGCTTCTCAAAGAACCCAGCGTTAAGGGGCCAGTGGATGGAGTTTATTTTTTCCGGAACAGCAACAGAGTTGTGCAAGTGTTTTTGTTTGTTCCCTGCATTTCAGCGACGATTGTTTTATAAACAAGCCCCAGTTCAACTCCGGATCTGCAGACATTGTTTAATGCTGAAAGAGGGAGCGGTCCCAGTGATAAAGGTTAACGGTCGTGCGTTGGAAGCAAGCGGCGAGTAAAACTGCTTCAAATGTCTTTGTGCTGTTGGCTATCGGCCGTAAGTGCACAAGTAAACAACATGATCACGTATAGTTAATGTCAAAGATCACAGACGGCCTCAGATTACTGTCGTTCAACATTCACTGCTAATTAAAACATCACACTCTAACTTTATCTGGACAAACTCAGTATCATTAGACAGAATAAAGACTTCAGCTTTGATATTTGACCACTGTCTATGATAAAACTTGGTTGCAGTGACATTCATTTATTAATTTATGTCAGGAGTGCATAATAACCGATCTGTAATGAACAATATTTTGAATGGAATATCACATGCAAATGCATTCTCTCTCGTCTACATTGGTTACGTTGTGTCCACACATCTCGCAAATAACAGATTTCAGTTCAGCTCTTAGTTCAAAAGTGCACATATTTGGAGAAATATTGATTTATCACGTTTGCAAAATATTGTCATACAGAATACCATTTCTATTAATTTCTCACTGAATTATCCAATCTCCATACAGCTGAAACATGTACAGAGCTCTCTGTCTCCACTTCCTGATTTGTCAGATATGATTCATCATGCTCTAGAGCTGTCAATCATTTTACGTGCTCAATCCTGCCCTCTGCTTGACGCTCTTCTGTGTGTTTACTTCCTCATTTTGTCTCTGTGAAGAACAAACCAATTCTACATTTCTACGCGTGAACTAAGAAGCTAATAAACACACGATTATTATGGCATAAGGTTTTTGTGTGATTTTTTTCATGTGATTTCGGCTATTTTATATCAATAATGGATGTTTACATTATAACGGCTAGCAGGTGTAGCGATTAGCTCCATATAAAATGCTAAATATAACATGTTTTAATATCACCATATGAATGAAATCCCCATTATATTGCGACAGGAAGCTAATACAAACACTCGATGGTACTCAAAGGTGCTTTTTCTATAGAAAGACTTAAGACAAAAGAATAAGGATAAAACAATAATGAGGATTAAGTCTCATACTCTCAAAGGTGGAAAACGATCGTCAAGTGAGGACATTATAGCATGAATTGAGTTGTTCTCCTCTCCAGACATTAGACAAAAGACTACAAATGGGTGTTCTCTAAAAATCTTCTCTAAAAAAAATCCTGACATGGTCTTAGAAAATGTTTCATAAAATTCACAGTTTTGGACATAACAGTCTCAGATTTGAAATAAACCATGAGCACACTTGTGGCTTCACTCTAGTCGTGGTTATAAATTGTTATACTAGGTCATGAAGAGCTGGACAGGTGGAAAACCTGTCATTTCCTAGCGTTATTTCCTTCTATACACATTGGAGGTTGTGTTAAAGGGAATACTGCCAGATGACATGTACCTTTCCTTTAGTGTGGCCATCACAATCTTAGTATTTCCAAGTTTTGTGCGGGAACCGTTTATTATATCTGATGCTTTCACAAATGCAGTTTTCTCACTTATTTTGTTACTGAAAGGAAAATGCACAGCACATATTTACATAGTAATTTAACTGCCACACGGGATATTCACCAGAGACTGATCAAATATTATAAAATTACTTTGCCGTATTTCAGGGCCTTGAGTGCTGGTGAAAGGCCTCTCTATAATCTAAACTCTTGTGTGAACCTCAAGGTTGGATTTGTTTCTGCAAGTCTTTCCAGTGATGCCACATGAAATGATTCTCTCTCGTACGAGTTATTACATAAACCCAAGGTTTTTCTGTCTCCAACTCATTCCAGACTGATGACATATAAAACCGTTCTCTCATAAGTGAATCCTCATGTGGTGCTTAAATGTGTCTCTATATCTGAAACTCTCTCCACAGTGATCACAAATGAACGGCTTCTCTCAGTGTGAATTCTCACGTGGCAATCAAGACTTCCCTTTTGGTTGAAATCTTTTCCACACTGTTGGCAGGTGTGAGGCTTCTCTCCAGAGTGGATTCTCATGTGCTTTTTAAGGTTTCCTTTTCTGTTGAAACTCTTTCCACACTTTTGGCAGGTGAAATGCTTCTCTCCAGTGTGAATCCTTATGTGGTCTTGAAAGTGTCCTTTTCGGTTGAAACTCTTTCCACACTGTTGGCAGGTGAAATGCTTCTCTCCAGTGTGAATTTGTTTGTGCCTCTTAAAGTTTCCTTTGTTATTGAAACTCTTTCCACACTGAGGGCAGGTGTAGAGTTGCTCTCTGGAGTGAACTCTCATGTGGACTTTAAGGTTTTCATGTTGTTCAAAACTCTTTCCACACCGTCTGCAGGTATAAGCCGTCTCTCCGGTGCAAGTTCTTAAGTGTCTATTAAAGTTTTTTTTAAGAGTGAAACTCTTTCCACACTGTTGGCAGGTGAAAGGCTTCTCTCCAATGTGGGCTCTTATGTGGTCTTGAAAGTTTCCTTTAAGAGTGAAACTCTTTCCACACCACCTGCAGGTGTAAGCCGTCTCTCCAGTGTGAGTTTTTATGTGCCTGTTATAGTTTCCTTTATGAGTGAAACTCTTTCCACACCACCTGCAGGTGTAAGCCGTCTCTCCAGTGTGAGTTTTTATGTGCCTGTTATAGTTTCCTTTATGAGTGAAACTCTTTCCACACTGAGTGCAGGTGAAATAAGTTTCTGTCTTTTGAGCTTTTTCTCGTGAGGAACTCTTTTCAGTCTGTGAACAACTAAAAGATGTTTCTTCAGTTATGAAATCATGTTTCTCATGTTGATCTTTCTCTTTTATTTCATTCAGATCTTGACTCTCCTCTTTCAACGCCATCAGGTCTAAGAAAAAACAGACGAATCAAATGTTACCTGCATGTTTTAACTTTTATGTTTTGATGATGTTTAATTTCATATGATTAAAAAATAAATGAAATTAATGGTTTATGCCTTCTTTTGATTAAATACACAACAACATTTCTGATAAAAATACACAACACAATTTCTGAAGGAAAAAATAGATTGAAATGTATCCTTCGGATGAGACGTTAAACCGAGGTCCTGACTCTCTGTGGTCATTAACCCCCTTGAGTCGACTCACCTTTTTTCTTATCAGTACCAAAGAGACTCAAATAACTTGAGTTAAATAACGTTTTTTATCATTTCTTCAGGCCAGCCAATGCGTTCTTTGGTAAATTGTAACCTCTTCAGCACATGTCGTTTTTTCAACAATGGGACTTCACGTGGGCGTTGTCTAATTGTTACAGTACTCACAGGTAACTTTAGACTTTCTTTGATCTCCCTAGAGCTGATCTTTGCCATTTTGGCTATTCTTCGATCCATTTGGAATGGTTGTTTTCCGTTTTCTTCCACATCTGTCTGGTTTCATTTGATATCCTCTCTAATCAACTTTTAATCAAAGTACGCTGTTCTTCTGAACAATGTCTGGAACAACCCATTTTACTAGAAATGCACAGGACAACATTTGCTGCCTTTGTCCTTAAATAAGGGCCACTTGTTTGACATCAGTTTCTTCACAAAATGAATAATTGACAAGCAGCTTATTAAAAAAAGGTCCACTGTTGAAGCAATCATTAGAAAATGGAAGAAGCTAAACATGACTGTCAATCTCCCTCGGACTGGGGCTCCATGCAAGATCTCACCTCGTGGGGTCTCAATGATCCTAAGAAAGGTAAGAAATCAGCCCAGAACTACACGGGAGGAGCTGGTCAATGATCTGAAAAGAGCTGGGACCACCGTTTCCAAGGTTACTGTTGGTAATACACTCATGGTAAGACGTCATGGTTTGAAATCATGCATGGCACGGAAGGTTCCCCTGCTTAAACCAGCACATGTCCAGGCCCGTCTTAAGTTTGCCAATAACCATTTGGATGATCCAGAGGAGTCATGGGAGAAAGTCATGTGGTCAGATGAGACCAAAATATAACTTTTTGGTCATAATTCCACTAAATGTGTTTGCAGGAAGAAGAATGATGAGTACCATCCCAAGAACACCATCCCTACTGTGAAGCATGGGGGTGGTAGCATCGTACTTTGGGGGTTTTTCTGCACATGGGACAGGGCGACTGCACTGTATTAAGGAGAGGATGACCAGGGCCATGTATTGCGAGATTTTGGGGAACAACCTCCTTCCCTCAGTTAGAGCATTGAAGATGGGTCGAGGCTGGGTCTTCCAACATGACAATGACCCGAAGCACACAGCCAGGATAACCAAGGAGTGGCTCTGTAAGAAGCATATCAAGGTTCTGGCATGGCCTAGCCAGTCTCCAGACCTAAACCCAATAGAGAATCTTTGGAGGAGCTCAAACTCCGTGTTTCTCAGCGACAGGCCAGAAACCTGACTGATCTAGAGAAGATCTGTGTGGAGGAGTGGGCCAAAATCCCTCCTGCAGTGTGTGCAAACCTGGTGAAAAACTACAGGAAATGTTTGACCTCTGTAATTGCAAACAAAGGCTACTGTACCAAATATTAACATTGATTTTCTCAGGTGTTCAAATACTTATTTGCAGCTGTATCATACAAATAAATAGTGTAAAAAATTATACATTGTGATTTCTGGATTTTTTTGTTTGTTAGATTATGTCTCTCACAGTGGACATGCACCTACGATGACAATTTCAGACCCCTCCATGATTTCTAAGTTGGAGAACTTGCAAAATAGCAGGGTGTTCAAATACTTATTTCCCTATATATATATATATATATATATATATATATATATATATATATATATATATATATATATATATATATATCGTCGCTGTCCGATGAAAACCACGTATGTCCATTTTGCCGATTTTGAGATTTTTCGACGGATTGAATGTCCAGGTTCATTTCCGTATACAGTATACGTCACATATCTAAATGGCCAATGAAAAGTTGTGAAATCATGTCATCTGATTTTCATGTATATCCATTTGGTGTCAAAGCTGTCAATCACGCCGCGTATCTCCCGCCCTGTGGAAGCATCTCGCCGGTCTCGCTGGTATCGTGAAGTTGTTTCATCGAAGCTCAGCACTGGATAGCCGATAGTACGACATTGAAGCTCTCCGCAGTTTAGTTCTAATCTAGTTCTTCACAGATTAGTTTGCTTGCTAGTATGTAAATAAACTCGGTCTCTTTGATAAGATTCAGCCTTTTTTTCTCAGTCAAACTGATCAAATTATAGCCTGTAATGCTACTGTCATGATTGTCACTAGAACATGCCTCACTCATACTGCGATCACCGCTTGCCAGAGGCTGAGAATATCCAGTATTCCTCTGCTGAAACGCGACTTTGCCATTCTAATTAATGATCGGAAGAACGCGTATCGACCACCGTTACTGTAAAATATGCACGTATGTCCATTTAAACTCAATTTTGGTCAAATGTGGATTATATCATTACACTGGCAAGAATATGGTTACATGTAAAGATGCCGTACCAAGTATGACAACGCTACATTCAACTGCTTTTGAAATACAGTGTTTTTTTCACTTCCTGAAAAGTAAGCGTTTTGGACATACGTGAGTTTCATCGGACAGCGACGATATATATATATATATATATATATATATATATATATATATATATATATATATATATATATATATATATTCTGACTAGAATTGACTATGACAACATCAGGCTAACATGTTAGCTAAAACAGAGAGAGCTTTTGAGGATGAGAAAAAAATCCCTTATAGACAACAAATGTAAAGCTGATCAGCCACATTTCATGCTTTGCTTTATGCAAAACACAGATTTTGTTAGATACTGTTATTTAGTGTAATTAAGTGACATAAATGAATGGTTTTCAAATCAGAAGTAGATTTAAGTAGGGTTTAATATCACACAAGTACACTCACCTAAAGGATTATTAGGAACACCTTTTCAATTTCTCATTAATGCAATTATCTAATCAACCAATCTCATGGCAGTTGCTTCAATGCATTTAGGGGTGTGGTCCTGGTCAAGACAATCTCCTGAACTCCAAACTGAATGTCAGAATGGGAAAGAAAGGTGATTTAAGCAATTTTGAGCGTGGCATGGTTGTTGGTGCCAGACGGGCCGGTCTGAGTATTTCACAATCTGCTCAGTTACTGGGAATTTCACGCACAACCATTTCTAGGGTTTACAAAGAATGGTGTGAAAAAAGGAAAAACATCCAGTATGCGGCAGTCCTGTGGGCGAAAATGCCTTGTTGATGCTAGAGGTCAGAGGAGAATGGGCAGACTGATTCAAACTGATAGAAGAGCAACTTTGACTGAAATAAACTCGTTACAACCGAGGTATGCAGCAAAGCATTTGTGAAGCCACAACACGCACAACCTTGAGGCGGATGGGCTACAACAGCAGAAGACCCCACCGGGTCCCACTCATCTCCACTACAAATAGGAAAAAGAGGCTAAAATTTGCACAAGCTCGCCAACATTGGACAGTTGAAGACTGGAAAAATGTTGCCTGGTCTGAAGAGTCTCGATTTCTGTTGAGACATTCAGATGGTAGAGTCAGAATTTGGGGTAAACAGAATGAGAACATGGATCCATCATGCCTTGTTACCACTGTGTAGGCTGCTGGTGGTGTAATGGTGTGGGGGATGTTTTCTTGGCACACTTTAGGCCCCTTAGTGCCAATTGGGCATCGTTTAAATGCCACGGCCTACCTGAGCATTGTTTCTGACCATGTCCATCCCTTTATGACCACCATGTACCCATCCTCTGATGGCTACTTCCAGCAGGATAATGCCCCATGTCACAAAGCTCGAATCATTTCAAATTGGTTTCTTGAACATGACAATGAGTTCACTGTACTAAAATGGCCCCCACAGTCCCCAGATCTCAACCCAATAGAGCATCTTTGGGATGTGGTGGAACGGGAGCTTCGTGCCCTGGATGTGCATCCCACAAATCTCCATCAACTGTAAGATGCTATCCTATCAATTAGAGGTCGACCGATAGTGGATTTTACCGATACCGATAACTAGGTTGGGCCGCACTTGCCGATAACCGATTAATCGACCGATAGTTTTTCGAATGGATACTGGATTAAAAAAACCATAATTAAAACAGTGCTGAACTTTGAAAATGTGCTAAATTAAAAACATAAATATGAATATTAAAATGAGAAGTTCTAACATAACAAATTCTTCAGAAAATAATTTAAATATTACAGGTCAAATGTGTTTCTTTACTAATAATCTAGAAACATGCATACATTTCATAGGTAACACTAAGCAAGTCCCTGTGCAACAAGGATGTATTAGCTCACATGAACTATATGCATTATGCATACATTTTTACAGCATGTATTAATATGAGCAATACAATTGTACCTTGATCATTCATGTTAGTTCATAGTGCATTAACCAAGGTTAACAGATAAAAATTCAAACAATTTAATGTTGAAATTAACATACTAACGATGAACAATACTTCCACAGCATTTATTAACCTTAGTCAATGTTACAAATGGAATCTTATTGTAGTGTTACCATTTCATACAAATCCAAACAGTCTGCTTAGCCTCTTAGTCCTCTCAGCCTCGTCGACAAACATACACACTGCTTTTATTTACCTGTTAATGCAGCATCTAGTCAAGAAATTAATTACTTTATAATGATTTGGCCACAAGTACTGTAGTGTTCTGTATTCATACCGTTTCGCTGGCGTGTTTTAAACATCTGAAGTGTCAGCGATCTCCGTTCAGCGCGCAGCCTCACGTGGTAATGTAAACACACGTGAGGTTTTTTTTCCACCTCTAGCGTGCTATATAATGCCAGCAGAGCAGACCCTTCTCAGAGCTCTTGTACTGTGTAATAACAGCGCACACGTCTCAGCCGCTCCAGCAATGGACGCAACACGGGAAATCTATCGGTGAGGATTTTTGGCGATAACGATTGTTCCACCAATCAACTATTGGTGCTGATTAATCGGCAAAACTGATGAATCGGTCGACCTCTACTATCAATATGGGCCAACATTTCTAAAGAATGCTTTCAGCACCTTGTTGAATCAATGCCACATAGAATTAAGGCAGTTCTGAAGGCAAAAGGGGGTCAAACACAGTATTAGTATGGTGTTGCTAATAATCCTTAAGGTGAGTGTATATTAAAGGCTATTGCTGTATTATTTTTTCCTTTTTAAATTTTTTAATTTAAAGTGTTGTAATAACAAATCGACATCAGATCTTCACAGATTCACTTGAAGCAGCATTAGTGTTTTAGATTTGTCTGGAAACCTGTACATTAATTTCTATTGCTTACACTTACACTTTTGCAATCACAGACAGACACCTGGCACGCTATTGGCAGGTTTAACACGATGACGGATGGAGAAGCGATGGGTCGTTGCCAGTTGATCACGCCTCTTATGGTCTGATTGGTTGAAGGACTATCCAATTGTGTACAGAGTCATTTGAATTATGACGGGTAATTGGTCGGGTAATAGCCAGACAAGTTATCTAGTGTAATTAAGTGCCATAAATGAATGGTTTTCAATCAGAAGTAGATTTTGGGTTTAATGTCACACAAGTAATTATAAAAGGCTATTACTGAATAATTTTTCCCAATTTAATGTGTTGTAATAACAAATGGACATCAGATCTTCACAAGTTCATTTGAAGCAGCATTAGTGTTTGTCTGGTAATGTGATCTCATGTCTGCCCACATGAGGCGACCCAATCCATGTTAAATAATAACACTTATATGACATTCTTCAAAAATCGAATTCAATTTTGTAGAGCTGGACATTTTAATAAAGATCAAATGAGTTCAGCTTTGAGAATGAAACCAACCTGTGTGTTCCTCAGTTTCTTCATGTTTCACTCTCAATGTTTCTTCAATCTTCACGTCTTGTCTCTCCTCTTTCTCTGTTTGTTCCTCAGTTTCTTCATGTTTCACTCTCAATGTTTCTTCAATCTTCACGTCTTGTCTCTCCTCTTTCTCTGTTTGTTCCTCAGTTTCTTCATGTTTCACTCTCAATGTTTCTTCAATCTTCACGTCTTCTCTCTCCTCTTTCTCTGTTTGTTCCTCAGTTTCTTCATGTTTCACTCTCAATGTTTCTTCAATCTTCACGTCTTCTCTCTCCTCTTTCTCTGTTTGTTCCTCAGTCTCTTCATGTTTCACTCTCAATGTTTCTTCAATCTTCACGTCTTCTCTCTCCTCTTTCTCTGTGTGTTCCTCAGTTTCTTCATGTTTCACTCTCAATGTTTCTTCAATCTTCATGTCTTCTCTCTCCTCTTTCTCTGTTTGTTCCTCAGTTTCTTCATGTTTCACTCTCAATGTTTCTTCAATATTCACGTCTTCTCTCTCCTCTTTAATAAACTCCATCTTTATGTAGACGTGGATCTCAGTCGCTTCACCAGGAGTTTTTCTGTGTTTGAAAACTCTGTCCTGTTTAAAATGAGAATAATTAACAGAAACAAATCCACACAAAATTTCTGAGTGTGTCTCAATCAGCTCTAGTTCAGTAGATCAGTTAATGGACTTAAATTACCTGATGAGACAAAAACACTCAAAACTAACACAACAAATTAATACAAATCCTTACTATACTTAGCATTGTAGCTATTTAATGATTTGTAGCTTTTTAATGATTTATTTCACTTGTTCTCCCGTCTTGATTCAAATAATGTCTTTATGTTCTTTATTGCAGATTTCAGACCTATCTGCATAATGAAATCGAGATAGAAATAGAGCGCTTCGAATCTCTTCGGTTCTCTCATCACTCGCCAGAGACTGAATACATGTTTGAACTGATTCACGATAAAGAGCGAAATGAGTTTATTATGTTACTTTACTCACACAACGCTGATAAATGTTAGATAAAGCAATGCAATTGCATTTAATAATACATAATTCATGTATATCATTCATCATCTGTTTTGCTTTAAACACTTTAAAAGCTTAAAACACAAACCTTCCTCCAGCAGAATCACAACAAATGCAGGAGTGCGGCGCAGCCTTATGACATCACTCTTAGATACCAAAATAAAAGTCCCGTTCACTGCTGAGTCTAAAATCACAGAAGTGCATAGAAATTCACATAAAAAATCTATTAAAAAAGATGACAAAATTCAGAGTTGAATGTATCATTGAAATACATTTAATAACACATAGGTAATTTACCTTTCTGTAATGTTGTAAGGAGACATGGTAACTTGATCAAAACAAAAATAAGTTTCTACAATGTTGTGAAAAAACTCATACACTCAAACAAACATGTTTGTTTTTATCACATTTGTCACTGTTTTAATTTTAATATAGGGATTATCTGGTAAAAAATAGTAGACAGACATTTCTCTTGGTGTGGTGATGTGACATCGTAAAGAAATAATTACTTAGTAATAAGGAATATGAGACAAAAACAAATTGTTATGAATTTTTTGCACCGGACTGGATTATGTATAAGGATATAATCTAATAAATCTATGAATTCTTTAAATGAACTGAGGAGGGCAGCATTACGCCACTGATAGGTCTTGTCTGACGCAAAAAAAACAAGAAGAAGAAGAAGACGACGACATCATAAAGCTGCGCTCCTGCATCTGTTGTTTATTTTAAGATTGAATCTGTTTAAATTTATAGAAACCGTTCAATGTTTTACGGTTTTTACAAGCAATGTGAAATTTGTTTATTTACTATTGAATGTAACATTGTAATGCTTTATCTAACTTTAATGAATGATATTTTGAGTGAGTAAATCGCATCCACACCAGTAAAAAAAGTCTAATTTCTCTCCCTCTATTGTGAATCAGTTCATCATAAACACGAGTTCAGTCTCTGGCGAGTAATGATGGAGAAACTGAACTTTTAGAAACTCAGAGTCAATTGAATCAAATACTTTGCTAAATGATTCATTGATTTGAATCGCGACTCGTGCTGCTCGTGTGGAACTACCCATCCCTACTGTAACGATTATGGTCGCAGACATTGAATGAATCTTCCAAATGATTCATTAGATGAACAATCCCTTTCACAAAGCCTAATTCAGCTCCAGACCCCAGGAAATCGATCATTTATCACAAGGCTCCTTTCTGCCTCGGGCTACCACGTCTACATCACAATTACGTGATTTCCTATGGACTTTTGACCAAAACTTCACAAAGAGGACAAAAGACTTGTTGTGATCGCAAGACAAAGAAACAAACAAATCTCTGTCTTTTCAATGGCTGCTAAATGAACTCCAAGCGACACAGTTTAAAATTCTAAGCAAACTCCTAGGAAATGTTACATACTAGAATGTATAAGATTATGATTATTGGACTTTCACTCAAATAGCCTTCGACATAGTTTGTTAGCGTGTTTACAACTGATGCACGTGACTATTATGCATGTATATCATTCCCAAATTCATGCAATTATGTAACTATTGAATGAGTGGATCAAAAGACACCGTTTTTGATACCCTTGTGCTTGTATGGATATGATAAAACAGATGAGCTGAATGAAATCTTTATAGAATTAATAATGTCCTTATAGTAAGAAATTAGGTCTAACTTTACTCTCTGCTTAAGAACAGGAAATTAAAGGAACAAATCTTATGGGAGGGGGGAGACCTAGTCACCCCTGAACCCTAATTGGCCAGAATCCATCCAGGGCAAGTTTTTGAGTTTAACCTCTCACAGACGAAGAGTTGTGTTCAGTGTTGTTCGCGAGACGTTCACCGCTGGGTGTTCACGCGTGTTCACGTTGGTGTTCACGGAGTGTTCACGTTCTGTTCATTGTTCAGTCAAGAGCTGTCCGCAGCTCGGTTCCGGCAAAGCGACGATCGGACGATCGTGGCAGACCATCAAAGAAAATGGGTTAACAGATTTCATTCAGGCCATCTGCTCTTCTCTCACTTTCCTTTCTTTTGCTTAAAGTTTATTTTCTTTTCGTTAAGTCGCGGGTTCTGTTAAGTTTCGCCGCAAAGTTACTCAACAAGTTTCCAACAGCGACTTCAACCAACGCCCGCAAGACTTTCATCCTGCCGCCAAACACGCCACGTGATTGGCTTCCCAAGACGTCGATCAAAGACACGACCAGACCTTCAGCGAATCAAAGACCCGAGGGACCCCCTCTCCAGCCAGGAGGAAAAGGGAACCCCCCCCTTTGTCAAAGACACACGTGAGACAAACGCAAATAATACCTCTAGATTTCAAGCTGAAATGGTGCATTAGATCAAATGTAATAACCCGCCTAAGAAACGATAGGAGGATAAATTACTGATCAATGGTTTCTTCAGGTCATGTGTCATAAATGTATATTGCTTGGGATTTCATAATTTCTTTCTCTTAAGACTTACTCTTTCCTCACTTTCTTCCTTTCTGCAACGTATGAATGTGCGAGTGCGTGTGTTTATGTTAGACATTAGTTTGATGTGTTAGAGTAATCAATAAAGTTTCGTTTGTAGTCAAAGATAACTGTTCTTGTGTTATGTGCTTATGAATTTAATGTCTTGAACTGCCGATCTAAGTTACCTGGCTGTTAAATAGTGTTTCACTATTGTACGGATATTAATATCCGCTGCAGAGTTGATATTTGCGGCCCGTTCAAATGAACGTTGGAAGAGTCATTTGCCCGGCTGTACATTAGACTCTCGCAAAATTCCCTATGAATTCATTCATTCATTCATTTGAGCTACAGAGACTTGTTTCCCTTTAACAGACTCCCCTTTAAGTTCTTACATATCGGTGGACGAATAAGTTAAGGTGTAAACATTAATTCTGAATTATTTATAAATTATAGTGTAATTCGAGTCTCTTTCATTTTGATTCAAATTCCCCGTTGAGTTATTATTTTATCTGACTCATTGTCGCTACACTACATACAGGTGCATCTCAATAAAGTACACTGTCATGGAAAAGTTCATTTATTTCAGTAATTCAACTCAAAAGGTGAAACTAATATATTAGTATAGTTACTCAGAAAATATGAATATTGTGAAAGGGTTCAGTATTGTCGGCTCAAAGTGTGACACGGTCATCTGATAATTAATCCAAAACACCTGCAAAGGGTTCCTGAGCCTTTAAAGGGTCATGAAACCCTAAACCACATTTATTGAGATTTTAACAAAAGTACCAAAACCTGGCTCAATGACCATGGGATTACTGTGCTTGATTGGCCAGCAAACTCACCTGACCTGAACCCAATAGAGAATCTATGGAGCATTGCCAAGAGAGACATGAACAATGCAGAAGAGCTGAAGGCCGCTATTGAAGCATCCTGGTCTTCATAACACCTCAGCAGAGATTATTTTGACGATGCTGATTGATCATCTCTACAGTGGACACACATATGCACATTTCATACTGATTACATAATCTGAGAATATTGTTTTCCACTTGAATTGTTAAAATGACAATGGACGTAGTGTAAGCATTTTAAGCGGAGAGAGGTGCTACACTTTCTTCGTAAGTTCAATACAGAAGGTGGACTGGCGGAAGATAGATATTTTACTTTATAACGTTATAAATCTGGATATTTTTCTTATACAAATGCATTGATTTGCTTCAGAAGGCCTTTATTAATCCCCCAGAGCCGTGTGGAGCACCTTTAGAATGGATGGATGCACTTTTATGGGCTTCAAGACAGGGAAGACCTAGGACATTTATTAATGAAACTCCAAATGTCTGAAACTAGAATGTCATTTATACTAGGGTGAGGGTGATTAAATCATGGACTCATTTTTCATTTTGGGTAAACGATCTATTTAAGCAAATTTACCTGCCATAAAATTGTATTTACCACCCATGAAAATATTTTTGCAGAACAGGCAGTTATGACTTATACTAAAAAACACAAATTCTCCTTTGAGTAAAAGTTACTGTTGAACTGTTGCACTTAAAAGTACATTTTGTTTTACTTCTATTTAAGCAGATGACAAATTTTACAGATTTATCTGCCAATTTCTGTCATATTTTCAGTGCTGTATATGTGTAACTACACCAACCTAAAGCAGTCAACCGGATTTTTTTAAATATGTAAATATAAAATCCAATATGCTGTGTTCTCAAATGCCATATATAAAGAAAGGTTTAAAATATAAAAATGATACATCTGGCTCTACAACCCTACAACTATAAGCTGTAATGTTTCTTATTTCACTTGTTCTCCCGTCTTGATTCAAATAATTGTGTTATTTCTTGCAGATTTCAGACCGATCTGCATCCGTCTACAGTGTGAACGCCGCCAGTGCACCGGTTACTGCATATGGAGCGGGATGAGAAGTCAAAAACTGCACCATAGCAGACAGCACAGGGACTATCCCAATCTCACTGTACACCCGCATATCATTCATCCTCCACAGAACCGTGAGCTACAACAGCCTCCTCTACTGATATAACAGCAGACGTTGAAGGAGCTGTGGGAAATATAACAAAGAGGTGCCCAAAATGTAACAGTCCACAAAACTTAGACCTCAAACAAACGTTCCATCGCTGCCAAGAGTGCAAGATGAACAGAAAAGCCACATCACCTACATCACCACATGCAGCAGACTCCTGACGTTCAGACAGAAGTTGAACTAACTATAACCAACTCAGTCCTAAACAACTTCTTCACAAGCCTACGAGACATTAATACTACACCAATCAGCTTTCAGTTTCACTAATGCTTCATCAAACCAGTTAGTAGTAGTGGTGAAGAAATCAAAATTCAAATAAATATCAAATATTTATTGAGTCCTATAATGTCCTACAAGACCTTCTCGTTTAACTCTGCATGGAGGACACTTGATATACAGCAGCCTACAGAGGGGCCGGTCCAGCATAATTCAAGGCCAGACACAGATGATAATAAAAAAGTACTTTGAAATTAAAATGAATAAGAGTAAACCAGAACCAGAGTCCTGTGAATACGCCTCACTTCAAACTGTAACGGTCTGTAATATATATATGTGTGTGTGTGTGTGTGTGTGTGTGTGTGTGTGTGTGTGTGTGTGTGTGTGTGTGTGTGTATCAAATGAAAAGGTGAAATGTTGATGAAGTGACTCTGCGAGCAGCTCTACAGATGAAGTTCATGTGCTCATGTATAGCGAGACAGCAGACGCTGAAATCATCACGAGCTTCAAAATCTGTGACGTTGCGCTTTATAGAGTAAATCCCATTTGTGACTGGATTCTGTGATTTCATCCGTGTTTCTGCATCGCGGACATCATTTGGCTCTGTGTGGTATTTTCAGTATTAAAGAGAGTTCGTTTTTGAGTTATTTATTGCTGTGTTATGAAGTTATTATCATTAGTGTATGTATGGTGTGCAGTTAATAAAGGACTGCACTCAATACACTCTACACAGCTCTCTCTATGGCCATTGAACAAACACAGCAGCTGTTTCAGCAACGCACCGCTGTGGCGTTTTTTGAAAAACACATGACGGTTTTGTTCAGTGTTCAGAAAATGTCCTTGTTTACAACCTTGTTTCATTCCAGTGTTGTGCCAAATTCTGTGACCTACAGATCATGTGACCTACAGATCATGTGACCCTACCCTCATTACTAGGGTCACAGAATTCGAGAAGGGTCTGGCTGCAGACTGTGGGCGAGTGGAGCTCCACTCTCAGATAGGAAATACGTCACCTCCACTTGGAAAATTCGCGGGGTTTTTACATTCCACATAACGTTACTTCGCTGTGGGGAAACATAAGCGATTTTCTCCCCTTCTATTCAGGTATTAAGTCTAATCATTTTTTAAAATATAATGTTGTATAATGTTTGTAGAGTGTGCAGGTGTGAGTATTATATCGATTGCTTGTTAATTTAAATGTTTTAAAGTTCTTTAGTTAAGAGATGCACAAACGCAAATCTCCATTTAGAGCATTAATGGCGCGAGACCACATATAACGTTAGATAACATTTTAGTGTTGGTGTGTTGTACGTATGTTCGTATTTATTGTTTAATTCTGGTTATTTAGTGCTGATTGTTGATTCACGAGTATTGAGAATTGTAAATGTGAAGAGAATTTGAGGAATCTAACGTTATCTAACGGTATGCATTTTCAGTTAAAACAATTAACTAACTTTGTACGGTTTATTAATCCGTGGGTACAATTTGTTAAACTGAGGGAACAGATTTAAGAATTTGTGAGTACTGTTTATAAACTGTGGGGACGGATTGATTTTTTGTTGTTGTTGTTGTTTTGACTGTTTTCATTCACGTTTTCTCACTCACTTTCAGAGCTAGGATTAGCATGAAGGATGCAGCAATCTTTACATTTTAAAGGTATGTTGCCACCCTTAAAGTCAAAGGCTTTTTCTCACGTTTTTTTGTCCTATTTTTTTTTTATTCTGTTGTTTTACTTTTTTGTTTCAGGGCAAATTTCAAACAGATGCAGATTACCATGCCGTTCTGTGGGGCATTACCACTGCCCCCACTGTTGACGGACAGTTATACGAAGAGTGGACATGGAAAGGCATTTGGTCTTATGTTATAATCAGCTGACCTCACAGTCTATGCAGCCTGACCTGCCTCGTGCCACTCCATCAGCCGAGCCTTACCTGCATCGTGCCACTCCATCAGCCGAGCCTGACCTGCCTCGTGCCACTCCATCACCCGAGCCTGACCTGCATCGTGCCACTCCATCAGCCGAGCCTTACCCGCCTCGTGCCACTCCATCAGCCGAGCCTTACCCGCCTCGTGCCACTCCATCAGCCGAGCCTGGGCCATCACAAGACCACTTGTATGCACGGCAACCGGTGCAGGGTGCAGCAGAGGTTTATGGGAAGTCTGTCAGGTGTCCTCATTGCAATCTTAGTTTCCTCAAGAAGAATTATAACACACACCTCTTGAGGAGATATGCTGATTTGTCGACATCACTCAGGCCTGTCATCTGCGGAGTGTTACTGTCGATGAGACAAATGGCATATTTTCTGTGCAAAAAACTGGACATGGGTTTTCTGTGCCAGTCCATGTCCAGAGAAAAACATGGGGAACAATACATCAAGTTAGATGTGAGCTAGAGGAATGTGTGCAGTATCAGTTGTTTGCTCAGCGGAGTGGATTAAGCTACAGTTTGTGCTCTCACATTCGCTCTGTAGACTACTGTAGCGAGATCGCTGCAGAGACATTTCTCGGAGAAGACATCCTGAGGGATATGATGGCAGAAAATTTTTATGTGTGAAGAGGCAAAAGGCTGCTTGTGCAGCGCATGTTCCTCTTTGTGTGCCTGTGGACTTTGGTGGTTCTCCATCACAAATATGCCTATCGATTCATGAGCCAAACATTCATAGTTTTAGCCGACTTGGGAGGATAATGGTCACCTACAACACCCAAAGCATCTGGCATTGTCCCTGCACGAAGCCACGGACATCTTGTCCACACATAAACATCTCAAAGTGGCATCTTTTTCAAACCCAAAGAGACCTCTTCAAGTCAGAGGTGCCCACAACACCGAGCTCAGAGCGTTGCAGTCTCCTGGACAACACTGGTATCAAGAGAAGTGTGCAGTACATTTTCAAAGAAAAAAAAAAATCCCAGAAACACTGCCAAATGTGTCTTATGTAACAATTTGTCTTTTTTTTTTGTAGTTCAAGTGTGTCATATATATATATTACCTTTTCTTAAAAAAACAAAACAATTAAATTTACTGGAAATTATTCTTCATTTTACTGTGGTTGATGTGTATGTTATTTTGCTGTAAATACAAAATTCTGATTAATTATTTCATAATATAAACAAATTTTACAGTATGGTCCCTTGCAGTTATTGTGTGTTGTCAAAATAATTTAAGATTTTTGGTTGTTTTTTTTTACATAAAAACAATTAAAACCTAATTTGTGGAAATTATTCTTCATTATTTTACATTGGTTGATTTGTACATGTTATTTTGCTTTAAATAGAACATTCTGAAATGATTTTTACTATAATATTATTAAATATTAAATATATAATATTATATTCTTATAATATTATAAATGTATAATATAAGTCATAAAACGTAAAAGCTTAGTATACCGCTTCGATATTTTGCGTGAAGATTAGGTCATTTATACATTTATAATCGTTTATATCCGCTCCGGCGCTGTGGAGGTGACGTATTTCCGCTATTGAGTGGAGCTCCACTTGCCCCGTAAGTCTGCAGCCAGACCCTATTGCAGAATTCGACACAGCTACAGAATGAATCAGCATTGAATGAATAGTTTACTAACTCATTAAGAGCCCCTCGCTGCCACCTACTGACACAATGTGTAACCTGCTGTGAAAGCGCTGAAAAACAGCTAAAAAAACACACCGTTTCTCAAAATCAGGTCTGACAATATTATAAAATATTATTTATTGACCAATAATAGCCATTATAAACGTTACATATGTAATATATTAATAAATAAGTTCTAAATTGTATTTTGTATTGTAATTAGATTGCAATATGATTATTATAATAATTACAATAAAATGAATTGTAACTAGTTTAAATGAGGAAAAGGTACATTTTACAAACGAACGCAGTTTTTTTTCTGTTATAACATCTGTGCACTGAAATAACTTGGATTTTGTCAATGTTCTTATATTTAAATTTGCCAGCCATTGCTTGATTTGTGCTGTTTATTTGTACCATTTTGTTTTATTAGCGTATTTCTATTTATCTGTTTACCTTGTTTAGAATGAAAACACACCGTTTCTAAAAATCAGGTCTGACAATATTATAAAATATTATTTATTAACCAATAATAGCCATTATAAACTTTTCATATGTAATATATATTAATTAATAAGATCTAAATTGTATTTTGTATATGTGCACTGACATTTTTGGAATGTTCTTATATTTCAATTTGCCAGTCATTGCACTTCATTTTGTTTTATTGGTGTATTTTTCTTTATCTATTTACCTTTTTAATTTAATTTTGTATTATTATTAATGAGATCTCTGATTGTAGTCCTTGAATTTTTTTTAAAAAAAAGTCCTTGTAAGTCCTGGACTTTCTCTACGAACACTGAAAAAGCTGTTATCATTGAACACTTTTGTTATTTCAAACTTATTTAGATGTTGGGCGAACAGCAGATATTACGCATTATATTCTTATTCACTGTTCACCTTTGAACCAAAGAAAGACTGAGGTTAACATTAACTCCTCCATTTGTGTTCAACAGAGGAAAGACAGTCACACAGGTTTAGATTGAAATAATGTGAGGATGAGGAAATGACAGATTTTTCTTATTTTGTGCGTAAATACACTGAGTGACTAGATTTGTGTGTAGTATCAATTATTAGGCCAACATATGTTAATGTAGTCTTATAAAACAACAACCAACAATCACCACTTAATACATTAAAGGGGTGGTAAAGCACACTCTTTCGAAGGCTTGATTGTGTTTGTGGGGGGCACTGTCACATGTGTTCATGCTTCGTTTTTAAAAAATTGCATTATTTTTCATATATTTTACCTTTATTCTACACTGCTCTGTCCCTCCTTGTAAAAACGGTCTGATGGTTTCCGGATTCTATGAAGCCAGTCCCTCAAAAATACGCAATGGGCTCTGATTGGTTAGTTGGCCCAGTGTGTTGTGATTGGCTAACCGCCCGCCTAGAGCACGTTTATCAGAACGTCACACCCCTTACCTTCGCCGGTAGCCTCAAGCTAAGCCTGTGCTTCGGGTACAATAGCATCAATAAAACCATACCAATTTGAGCCCGAATCAGACCCAGACAATTTTAGTGAAGATGATCGAGCAGAACCTGTTCAGTCCTCAAGAGTAAAGACTGCGGATCTTTAGTGATCGATTTGCCAAATATCTGTTGCAAGAACGAACACTAAACATTGGCTTTACTATAGTATCCAAATCAAACACAGAACCATGTTTAGCATGCCTGTAGATAAGCAATACATAAAAGCTCTAATCAAAGAATAATTTACACTAATGCCAAGTTTGCTGTTGAGATTTTAAAACGTTTGTAACATTAGGTGTTAGTCGGATAACGTTAAGTATGAATGAGCATTTAACAAACTGGTTTGCAGAGCCAAATGAGCGTTGTCATCTGTGTACTTCCTTGCTACAACATAGACTACAATTAACAACACAAACTATTAAAGGAAAACACATAGACGAAAAATAAATCCTACTTACAGGTTGTGGCCTGTAAACAGCTTCTTTTAATCCATCTTTCAGGACAAGCCGTTGTGCGAATCCCGCTTTCATAGCGCTCGTGAAGATTGTGGAAGCTTTGCTCCGTGAGATGAGCCGCGGTCATCCGCGCGCGCCCGTCTCTTGCGGCGTTCACACCGGACGTGAATAAATCGCGCTATTCGCGCGAAGGTGGACGCTTGAACATTTTGAGTTTACTCGCTTCATTCGCGCGTGACATTCACTTCACAACAGACGCGAATTCGCGTCAGAGGAGGTACTTCTGCCAGCGGCTCGTCTCGGTGAGAAATGACTGACATGGGCTGTGTTTACGTCTTTTTTTGTTAAAATGTACTGTTAATGTGTGACAAAACGGAGTTTTAAGACTTTTTCAGTCGATAATGTAGTTGTTTAAAGCTCAAATCTGTGGTTTATTTATATAAAGAGTGCCTAATAGTACATTTTATCTGGCGTTTTCGGCGCTTACACTGGCTGGTTTATCTCTTGCATCTGAACCGCAGCTCCTGTATAGCAAATACAGACGAATATTGTCCATTATGTCACATTTTCTGGTCTTCTCCTCTGACCCCTGTCTGTCTCGTGCTTTGATTTCGTCGGCATTGGCATCAACACTCTCCAGCCTACTAACTAGCCTACCACAACAACTATTCCTCGCTGCGATTCAAAATGGCCTCGCCCCCCCTTATTTCATATTCTCAGAGGAGGGGTTTATGTAAATATTGGGGCTGGTGATGTCAGAGACCCTGGAGGACTGTGTAGTAGTCCCTACTGGCCGTTTGCTGTAGTCCTTAGAAATCGATTTCTTTAAAAGCAAATATCTCCCTTTGCTTTAAACTTTGAACGTTGTAACTTTGCAGATTTTGTTTATGCTCAAACAGCAACATTACACATTAGCTAAAGTTAGAAAAGTCAAATCGTGGTTTACCACCCCTTTAATATTAAAATATACTTTCAGGGAAACACATTAATACAATACAATATGAAGAAATAATTTATTTGTGTATCATATATAAACAGGACATTTATTGAACTGACAGATTTTAATATATATATATATATATATATATATATATATATATATATATATATATATATATATATATATATATATATATATATATATATATATATATATATATACTGTATATAATAAAAACTGGAGCAGGTGTGAATGGGGTCTGTGTTCACTCATTAGTGAGCGATTTCAATCACTACATAGGCAGCAACTCACACAAATGAACCTTGACATTGAAGAATTACTTTGGATTTCATTAAAATTCGGTAAAATATTACATTTTGTATTTGGGCCAAACCTTTTAGCAATAATAGTTGGTATTTAAGAAATTAAATTTACATATACAAACATTTTATTGCTTCTTTTACTTTTGATTCTTGAAATATATATATTTTTACACATTTTACACATATTTTTAGACTCACATGACCTTATGTCCACATTAAAACACACTGACTGTATGCGTTTCAATTGTATAAACTCTGGTATATGACCTCATACACTCTTTTTAACATGTTTGTTTTATCACACTTGTCACTGTTTTAAGTTTAATATAGGGATTATATGGTAAAAAAAAATAGTAGACAGATTTCTCTGCACATCTGTGATTGTAGACAGCTGAGTGTGAACGGGACTTTTATTTTGGTGCGGTGGCGTGACGTCAAAAGGCTGCGCCTCTGATGTGATTCAGTCTATGGATTCAGCTGGAGAAAGGTTTGTTTTAAGCATTTAATCTGTTTAAATCGATAGAAACCGTTCAATGATTCACAGTTTTTAAAAGCAACGTGAAAATAGTTTATTTACATTTAATGTAACATTGTAAAGCTTTAACTAACTTTAATGAATGATATTTTGTGTCTCATTCACACCAGTAACAGAAAAGCTGCGTCTCATTTCTCTCTCTATCGTGAATCAGTTCATCATAAACACGAGTTCAGTCTCTGGTGAGTAGAGATGGAGAAATTGAGCTTTTCGACACTCCGAGTCAATTGAATCAAATACTTTGCTAAATGATTCAGTGATTCGATTCACGACTTGTGCTGCTCTAACATTGTAAATGAGCGAGAACAGCAAACACTAACGTGTGTTATGACAACTTAAACAAACTACTAATGTTTTAATGACAGTGTAAATCATTTAAATACAATCTGTAATTCATTAAATAGCAAATATCATAAATGCCATGACGTGTCTATGTAGTAATCTGTATTTTTAATCCATTAATGGGTTAGTTCACCCAAAAATGAAAATCAGCCCATGATTTACTCACCCTCAAGCCATCCTAGGTGTATATGACACATGTATATAAAACTTATGTTTTCCCTAAGTTGAATACGGAAGACAATTCACCAGAAGCTAGATAATTTACTTCATAAAGTTTTAAATATGGATATTTTTCTTACACAAACGCATCGATTCCCTTCAGAAGGCCTTTATTAACACCCCGGAGCTGTGTGGAGCAGTTTTATGATGCATAGATGCACTTTTATGGACTTTAAAAACAGTCGCTGCCTTTATAAAGCTCGTAAGAGCCAGGTCTTTTTAAATATAACTCTGATTGTGTTCGTCTGAAAGAATAATGTCATACACACCTAGGATGACTTGAGGGAGAGTAAATCATGGGCTTTTAATTTTTGGGTGAATTGACCCTTTAACTCTCTCTGACCAGAGACTGAACTACTGAACTAGAGCTGATTGAGACTCAGAGATTTATTTTGGATTAATTCTTCTCATTTTAAACAGGTCAAACACACAGAAAAACTCCTGGTGAAGCGACTGAGATCCACGTGACACAATATTATAAAGATGGAGTTTATTAAAGAGGAAAGTGAAGACGTGAAGATTGAAGAAACATTGAGAGTGAAACATGAAGAAACTGAGGAACAAACAGAGAAAGAGGAGAGTGAAGACGTGAAGATTGAAGAAACATTGAGAGTGAAACATGAAGAAACTGAGGAACAAACAGAGAAAGAGGAGAGAGAAGACGTGAAGATTGAAGAAACATTGAGAGTGAAACATGAAGAAACTGAGGAACACACAGAGAAAGAGGAGAGAGAAGACGTGAAGATTGAAGAAACATTGAGAGTGAAACATGAAGAAACTGAGGAACAAACAGAGAAAGAGGAGAGAGAAGACGTGAAGATTGAAGAAACATTGAGAGTGAAACATGAAGAAACTGAAGAACAAACAGAGAAAGAGGAGAGAGAAGACGTGAAGATTGAAGAAACATTGAGAGTGAAACATGAAGAAACTGAGGAACAAACAGAGAAAGAGGAGAGAGAAGACGTGAAGATTGAAGAAACATTGAGAATGAAACATGAAGAAACTGAGGAACACACAGGTTGGTTTCATTCTCAAAGCTGAACTCGGTCATTTGATCTTTATTCAAATGTCCAGCTCTACAGTAATAGAGAATAATAATCATACAACGATTTAATCCTGAAGTAGCCTAAACAAAAAAAAATTGACATCCCTGAACATAAATAGCAGTAAGTACACAACAAATCAATAAATAAATAAATAATTCAGGGCTCCAGACTAACATTTGAGAGCAGTAGCACTGATGCCACTAACCTCTACAGTAGCACTGAGACATTGAGTAGCATTTATCATAAAGCGTTGAGTAGCGTTTATCATAAAGGCAATTTAATCATAAAATTACTATTATTTTGCATTTACTAGTGCAGGTACTAATAACAGGGTTCTTGCAGGTTTCAGAAAGTCAAATTTAAGACCTTTTTAAGACATTTTAAGACCATAAAGATTGAAATTTAAGACCTATACGACGCATTACCAAAATTATTTAAATCAAAGAAATAATAAAAAAAGCAATAAAGCAATGACGTTAGTAACCCTCCACAGCCAACAACGAGCCAAATGCCCAAAACCTTAGGCCCAAAATGAAAATAGGCTAAAACAAACTTGCCCTCAAATAGAATAGATTACAAAACAGCATATTAATAGCCTAATAGAGATTGAACAGGGGATGCACTAGGGAGATAGGATAAACTAGGGATGCACGATTTGGGGAAGATATCTAATTGCGATTATTCTGGTTAAAATGCAAATGTTTTTTTGTTTTTTTTACAAATGAAAAGTGTATGCATATAACATTTTATATATTAATGTTTATATATTAACGAGACTAATAATAATGATTATATTCAATAAATACAAATATTTAACAAAATTAGAAATACTACTATTACAATAACATTTTAATTATTAAAAAATTTAAAATAGAGTATTTAAGAATAAATATATCAATATAATAATAATACTAATAAAATAACATTTATATTTTACAGAAAACTTATTTTACAAAAAAACCTGCTGGGTTACCTGTTAATATGCAGACAGCCTATGACTAAAAATCATTAGAAAGGTCTAAAGATTTATTGTAAAAAAGAAAATAAAGAAATTCTGTGCTTTTTATCTGTGATATAAATTTCTTAAAGTCTATGTATTTAATATTAAATATGAGCCTCTTATGCATCCACTGTGGGGGAAAAACTGTACATTGGAGAAAAACATATGGATTGTCATATACATTTATTTAGAGAGAAGTATTATTTTTCATATTTGTTACCCAAACTTTCATTCATACTGGAAGCCAGAGGGCGCCCTCGAGCAGAAACTCCACATTTGCCTTAGAGAAGTAATCGTTAGCCCTAATCTGAAGCTAGCGATGTAGGATAAACTGAAGATAGAAACGCTTTGACTGATGAAATGAAGACAATAAACACGACTGCATCAAGCTATGGTGTATTTGAGTTCTTCAAGCCTTCACTGTTGTCATAATAATAAGGTATGCAGTGCTGATTGAGTGCAGACTTTATCACTCAAATCAAATCAAATCACTTTATTTGTCACACAGCCATATACACAAGTGCAACAGCAGGTGAAATTCTTAGGTGCAGTTCCGAGCAACATAGTAGTCATGACATGACATGTACAACATTTAAGCAACAACAGATTACACATCTGATGCGCACACAATTACTCACAGCACAGTATACACTACAATAAACAATAAATAATTTACACAATGTGAGTGTAGTTCTCACAGCTTTAAACAATATACACATACTTACAATATACATATACTTTAAACAATATACACTAAACATACACTAAACAATATACATTACGCTATAATAATAATAATAATATACAAGAAAAAACTCCACATTTGCCTTAGAGAAGTAATCGTTAGCCCTAATCTGAAGCTAGCGATGTAGGATAAACTGAAGATAGAAACGCTTTGACTGATGAAACGAAGACAATAAACACGACTGCATCAAGCTATGGTGTATTTGAGTTCTTCAAGCCTTCACTGTTGTCATAATAATAAGGTATGCTGTGCTGATTGAGTGCAGACTTTATCACTGTTTAGAATAATATAAAACAATGCATGTCTGCCTCATTCTGTCCAGAAAAATACAATGTTATTAAATGTAGACGTATTTTGCGGGCAGGTAATTGCATTTATCACGAGATTTGTAGTTTTATCACCGAGTACGTGTACCAACACCCCCAGAAAGAACTACAACACACCGATCAAATGTGCTGAGGGCGACTCTAGAGCTCCGTTTTGAGCTCCGCTTTCGCGATTCGATACTTTTTTGCTACAGTGTAATGTTAATAACTTTCTGCGCCAGCATTTCTGGAAATGAACGAGGATAACACTTTTTTTAAGACCTAACTAAATTAAATTTAAGACCTCGGGTGAAAATCTGGCCGTTTTTAAGACGTTTTAAGGCCTTAAATTTAAAAAATAAAATTTTAGACATTTTAAGACTTTTTAAGACCCCGCGGGAACCCTGTAATAATATTACAGCCTGGTTTCACAGACGGGGCTGAGACTAAACCAGGGTTAGGCCTTAGTTCAATAAGGACATTTAAGCTTTTATAAACGTGTCTTAGAAAAAAAAAACATTAATGATGTTGAGACAAAACTGATTTTTTTCTCACACAACCTCCAGGGTAAATTACCTACTGTTTTTCATCAGATTCAGCAGTCCTCTGAGAAATATAATCCTGTCCGAATGCGTATGTCTGTGATTGCTGATGTTGTATTATCCTAACACTTCTCCTCATATGTGTTTTTGACCTACCTGAGTTACCGTTTGCACACAGGTCTTCAGCATACTTTCATTTGATGAACTGAGAAATCAACTTTCCCTTGAGCTTTTGATATATAAAAGGTCATGGTAATATAAGAATATCCTGTAAGTTTCAGAGCTGAAAACTTCTTTGTTAGTCAAAGAAAAGCTTTTATTGACACCAGGCCCAGAAAACGATCGCTCTCAGAATGTGCCCGGCTATGACGTGAGAGTGTAGTGAAACACCGCCTCAACAGAAGAAGAACAACACCTGATTCTGCAACCCCGCCCACCGACTCGTGCCACTAACATGACAGCATCGAATTTCTAAACATACCACATTCATTCGGATATATTAATATTATGAATGCATGGATGAACTTTATTTTTAATAAATATCCAGCTCACGTGGGGAACACTTTGCACGTATGTTCATTTAACCATGGATTCGTTTGTAAACAAGAGACTGGATTTGCAGACAGGATGAGATTACATGAATGAATGAAGCAACACACTTATGTGAGTAAAACATGTTTTTATGTGATAGTATTGCATTGTTACAGATCGTTTGATATAGATCTTTTGATTGTGTACGTGTCTAACTTAACATACCTTAGCATGCGGTCAAAGGCTGGAGAATCCTTTATTTGTGGTTCTTGATGCGCGTTGTTCACTCTCTTGACTTGATATTTGAAGGAAAAATAAAATTGCGGAAGTTTTGATCATGCAGTCGGCAACGTACTTGGCTTGTGTGTGCGGTTTGCACTTATATCCACCGATCGGGCAGGTCAAGTAATAAAAAATATAATTCCAATCAATCACGGGTGGATGAGAGATAAATCATTGTGTTTGATTGATAAAGACATTTTGTGAACTCTGTGGGACACTGTTTTCCCACATGCTTCAAAACAATCCCTCACGGTGTACTCGCGGGGAGCCAAAGCTCATTAAATATGCAAATCTCCAATCTTACCGTGGGCGTTTACTTCCAAATCTTCAGTGCGGCACGGCCATAAAATCCGAGCGTGCAGGAGAGGGCCTTCAAAACCAGGGTAGAAAATAGCCTATTACTTATTCATTATGATGTTTTTTTTAATGTAAAAACCATGTGAACGTCATAAGTTGACCTCAGACAACAGTATAAAAAATAAAAAAGCCAGTTCATGACCCCTTTAAATAATAATACAAATGTTTTTTATAGTGCCTTTCAAGAACCCATGGTCGCTTCACAAAGTAGTACAATAGTACAATCAATTGACAAACAACGTTACAGTCAGCCTACTTATTATTAGAATTAACCCTCTAGGCGCCACGGTCGAGTTTACTCGACAAGATGCGGCACTGAATAAAACGGCCGATTTTGTCAAATAGGGTGTCAAATTTCGTTTGACCTCCCCTCCACTAGATGTCAGACATGTCATACTTCATCCCGACACAAAAAAACGTCATGCTTCTATTCAAAATCTTCGAGCAAGAGCGCATTGAGTCAGTGCGAACAAACGCGGAGCTAGTGTGTGCGTGAGCCATCTTATCAGAGCAATATTGTCAACGTCAGCGAGTATTTGCATTAGATTATTATTTTCTAATGGCATCAATAAAGCTTACCCACAATGAAGTGTTGGGTCTTCTATTCGCGGACCCTGATTCTGAAGGGGAATATCTGATGACGGTGATTCTGAAACTGAAAGTATAGTACACCAAGCACAAACGGTGAATCCTTTGCCCAATGTAGATGGTCATTCGCCCAATGTCAGTGGTGGGAACACAGTGGTGTTTCGCGGGATCGGAGTGTTCATCGCGAAGTTATCAGGCGTGTTACGCCGGCTTCACACCGCACGCGTTTTTGCGTTGGCCGGGCAGTGGTGCGCATGGAGAGCGCGAGTCGCGCGCGGCAGTGTTGCACTGGCAGCATTTGTCTCACGCAGCTGAACTGCGTGTATTGCAAATACAGTTAGTGGGCAATGTGGAGGCAGGGTGGGGAGTCACAATGACAATGACAGTAGTCCGAACTGTGCAAACTCAGCGGGCGTGCGCGCGCGCGTGCGTCTGTCTCTCGTCTTGTCTCGTATCTCACTCATGATCTCTGCCTTGCCGTGGCAAGTGAGCTTTTGAACTAAACAGGTATTGTCTACTTGTGTTTGTGTGTCATATGAATAATATATATGTGCCCCATACATGGAATCAGAGTGCCTACTTTATGTAGTAGGCACTCCGCTGCATGCATTCGGTTTGTTTCTACCATTTATTAGTAACGATTTACACAGTTTGTTTACTATTTACTATTTACCTGAGCATTCAGTATTGTGCAATATAGCATACAGAAGGTGAGGGACATTTTTGGGGGAAAGAAGTTCTGCATTTTATCATTTAAACATGTGACTTTTCATCAAAATTCTATAATTCAAGGTGACCACCACCATATGACGTCATAATATGCAAATTAGATGGGACAATGTAATCCCTACATAAACTTTGGGTCATCCTTAATATTTCTCTAATTTACAGAAAGTCTCTATCGTTTATCACTTTTAAGATATAGCCTTTTGAAATTAAGATGTCAAAATCGAACGTTTTAGGAAAAAACCTCTGGCGCCTAAAGGGTTAAACAAGCAGATGGAGACAACAAATAACAGATACATCTGTTTGGCTTTGATTATCATCTCTATCACGGACACACTCATGTGACATTGCAGTTCTTCATTATCATGAAATATTATCATCTGCATGCGTTTTAAAGCCATATCACTCTCGACCTTACAGTCTATGTGTAACGGAGGCCAGCTAGTAGTTGCTGTGTTAGTAAACCTCACTCCTCTGATCTCGAGACACTATAGCGACTGACACTAGAGGTTGCAGCCTTTAGCCTCCTTGTTAGAGCATCCCACTCTCATGCCGGTGGACCCGGGTTTGAGTCCAGCTTAGAGCGTCCCACTCGAACAGGAGGGGTTACATATGCTCTCAACTTGAGCACACACAGCCGACACATGCGCACAGAGAGCGGGATGTCTGTGGGTCCATGAGTAGGCTAAACTAAACTAGTTCTCTTTCATGTGTTATTGCAATTAAACTGTCAAATGCACACAAGTTTATGTCGGAAACACACAAAGTTCACATGAAAACAGTTGGCTATGTCAAATCAAATCACTTTATTGTCACTCTACCATATGCACAAGTGCAACAGCAGGTGAAATTCTTAGGTGCAGTCCGAGCAAACATAGTAGTCATGACATGACATGTACAACATTTAAGCAACAACAGATTACACATCTGATGCGCACACAATTACTCACAGCACAGTATACACTACAATAAACAATAAATAATTTACACAATGTGAGTGTAGTTCTCACAGCTTTAAACAATATACACATACTTACAATATACATATACTTTAAACAATATACACTAAACATACACTAAACAATAACAGTATACATTAAGCTATAGTAATAATATACAATGTACAGTATACAATATGTTCACAAATTGAAATCCAAAGTGCAATAGATGCTATATGATAAATAAGTGTGTATATGATGTGTGTGTATCTACAGTGGGTTGTGCTGAGTGATATTCTGTCCAGTGTGTGTTATGATACTGATGGATCAAGAGTTAAGGAGTCTAATTGCTTGTGGGAAGAAGCTGTTCTGGAGTCGGCTGGTGCGTGTTCTAATGCTGCGGTACCGTCTGCCTGATGGCAGCAGTGAGAGCAGCCATGGTTCGGGTGGCTAGAGTCTCTGATGATCCTCTGAGCTCTTTTCACACACCGCCTGGCATAAATGTCCTGGAGGGAGGGAAGCTCACCTCCGATGATGCATCGGCCGTGCGCACTACCCTTTGCAGGGCTTTGCGGCTGCGGGCGGTACTGTTGCCGTACCAGGTGGTAATGCAGCCAGTCAGCAGGCTCTTTTGGTGCAGGTGTAGAAGCGTGTGAGGATGTGGCGGCTCATTCCAAACCTCCTCAGCCGTCGCAGGAAGAAAAGGCGCTGATGAGCCTTCTTCACAACGGCCTCGGTGTGGACGGACCATGAGAGTTCCTCTGTGATGTGGACACTGAGGAACTTGAAGCTGCTGACTCTCTCCACCGGTGCTCCATTGATGGTGATGGGGCGGTGTTCTCTCTCATTCCTCCTGAAGTCGACCACCAGCTCCTTGGTCTTGCTGACGTTGAGGGAGAGGTTGTGCTCCTGACACCATCGTGTCAGAGTATGCACCTCCTCTCTGTAGGCCGTTTCATCATTGTCAGCGATGAGACCTACCACCGTCGTATCGTCAGCAAACTTGATGATGGTGTTGGAGCTGTGGGTTGCCACACAGTCATGTGTGTACAAGGAGTACAGGAGTGGGCTGAGAACACAGCCCTGAGGGGCTCCAGTGTTGAGAGTCAGTGATGAGATGTTACTGCCCATTCTGACCACCTGGCGTCTGTTTGACAGGAAGTCCAGGATCCAGCTGCATAACAAGCTGTTTAAGCCTAGAGCCCGGAGTTTCATGCAAGTATGGAGGGCACAATGGTGTTGAATGCTGAGCTGTAGTCTACAAACAGCATTCTCACATATGTGTTCCTCTTTTCCAGGTGGGAGAGAGCAGTGTGAATTGTAGATGAAATGGCATCATCAGTGGAGCGGTTTGTGCGTTATGCAAACTGCAGTGGGTCCAGTGAGGGAGGGAGAACAGAGCAGATGTGGTTTCTGATTAGTCTCTCAAAGCATTTGCTGATGATGGGGGTCAGAGCAACAGGACGCCAGTCGTTTAAGCAGGTGGTTTTTGACTGCTTAGGTACAGGAACAATGGTGGACGTTTTGAAGCATGTGGGGACCACAGACAGGGAGAGGGACAGGTTAAAAATGAAAAAAAAAATGTAAAAAAAAAAATGTCTGCACTTATGCAGCAAACTACAGAAATCCTGTGTGTATATTAGATCTGTGTAACGTTACTAAAATGGTAAATGGACTGCATTTATATAGTGCTTTTTAACAGACCAATGGCCATCCAAAGCGCTTTACACATTGCCTCACATTCACCCATTCACATACCGACGGTGGTGTCTGCCATGCAAGGCACCATCCAGCTCGTCGGGAGCAGCTGGGGTTAGGTGTCTTGCTCATGGACACCTCGACACTTGGTCAGGTGGAGCCGGGGATCGAACCACCAACCTTCCGGTTTGTAGAAAGCCGCCCCAGTACTAAATTGAAAGCAGTGTAATATACAGTACCTACTGCTATATCTGCTGTTAATATGAATCAAATAGGGCTGAAACAAACGCAACGAAAGGCAACAACTGCATATGCTGCAATCCAAACAAAGATGTTATTTAAATCAGCATTTGTTTTTAAATTCAGTGTAAAGAAAAAAAGTCTTTACTAGAGAAATTAAATAATAAAACCAAAGTATATAATTGTTCCAAAATGTTCAACTAAGATACTACAGCAGGTGCTTTTTTTAATCAAATTAAGTCGATGTACAGAACTGATAGTATTTCATTTAAAAAATGCATGCATGTTCTTCTTTACAAAAATAAGTATTTCGGCTTTGTCACAAGATGGTCTGTTTCGTTTTCATCTGATCCAACACGTGAGAAGCTGAGCTGAACAAACGTTCACTATCTACACTTGTGCAGGGCGTGGAGAGGTAAGCTTGCGAAACTTCAGCTCGTGCAGGAAAGGGGGCTCTTCATTCCCCGTCTCTTCCCTCAGTTCTCAAGGTTCCGTTTGTAACACACAAGTGACATGTTCGCGAATGATTGCAATATAGGCGTATGTGCACGCGGGCGCACTTCCGGACAATTCGGCAGAAAAATATAAAGAAAACAGTCCGGTTGCCAATCGCGCGCTAGAAGCGAAAACCGGCCAGTTCCGATTTTTGCCCGGTCAACCGGTGCATCCCTATGTTAAACGCTAATGCATTTGCTTGAAGCTTAAAATAATCAATTCTCATGTTTTGGGCACTTGGATTACATACCTTTCCCGCATCAACTCACTCTGTTTCCACTCCACTATTTCTAGATGCACATTTTGTTTATAAAAATGTGTTATTCAGTGCTGTAATTTGGCGCGACTGGTGGAAGCTGGGGGTTTATTACAGCTCAGACCACATATACTTAAATGCTTATCACTTTTAGCAGTGTTATGTAACGTCAAAGGGTTTCTTGGAAAATTACACTAATATTTTGTATTTAGAACACTGTATGTGGGTATGGGAAGCTTTTCAATTTGGGTAGGCCAAATCCAGGCGGAAATGGTCCCAGAGTAATTTAGTGTAAATAAGTTACTTTGTGTAAAACAAATGCCAAAGTGATGCATGTCTCCAGAAAGTAGAGACTCTAAGCTTTCAAATGGTACTGCTTATGAGGTCAGAGCTCCTCCACAGACATTTACAATTTAAAGTATATACTTGATGATATCACCCTGTACAGGGTCTGCAGAGTTTAAGAGGTTAAAATGGATAATATTCAGTTCTGGGAGTGCTGGAAAAGTGTGACATTCAATCTATAACCCCTGAAATGAACAATGTTAAAACATTGGACTATTTCCGCCACACGGTTACTGTTAGTGCTACTATATTAGATCCATGGTGAATGCTGGTGAAAATTTGCATTTTATACTTCTTATACCTTACTATACCTCTTGATGGGCCCAACATTTCATTCAGTAACGTTAAAAAGCTTTGCTGAATAATGTTTGATGATTGCGTTAGTTTGCATGTACTTGATAAATCTTCTATCGCTTGTTTCTGCTGCTTCTTCTTCATCTTTGTTTTGATCCAGAGGTTCTGTACTGATTCAGAAGATGTCATAGCGTCCCCTACCATATACCAGTGAAAACATAAACTTTTGGAAAATCTCATCAATGGCAGGAAAGTTATACAGGTCCTTCTCAATAAATTAGCATATTGTGATAAAGTTCATTATTTTTCATAATGTAATGAAAAAAATTTAACTTTCATATATTTTAGATTCATTGCACACCAACTGAAATATTTCAGGTCTTTTATTGTTTTAATACTGATGATTTTGGCATACAGCTCATGAAAACCCAAAATTCCTATCTCAATAAATTAGCATATTTTATCCGACCAATAAAAGAAAAGTGTTTTTAATACAAAAAAAGTCAACCTTCAAATAATTATGTTCAGTTATGCACTCACTACTTGGTCGGGAATCCTTTTGCAGAAATGACTGCTTCAATGCGGCGTGGCATGGAGGCAATCAGCCTGTGGCACTGCTGAGGTGTTATGGAGGCCCAGGATGCTTCGATAGCGGCCTTAAGCTCATCCAGAGTGTTGGGTCTTGCGTCTCTCAACTTTCTCTTCACAATATCCCACAGATTCTCTATGGGGTTCAGGTCAGGAGAGTTGGCAGGCCAATTGAGCACAGTAATACCATGGTCAGTAAACCATTTACCAGTGGTTTTGGCACTGTGAGCAGGTGCCAGGTCATGCTGAACAATGAAATCATCTCCATAAAGCTTTTCAGCAGATGGAAGCATGAAGTGCTCAAATCTCCTGATAGCTAGCTGCATTGACCCTGCCCTTGATAAAACACAGTGGACCAACACCAGCAGCTGACATGGCAACCCAGACCATCACTTACTGTGGGTACTTGACACTGGACTTCAGGCATTTTGGCATTTCCTTCTCCCCAGTCTTCCTCCAGACTCTGACGCCTTGATTTCCGAATGACATGCAAAATTTGCTTTCATCCGAAAAAAGTACTTTGGACCGCTGAGCAACAGTCCACTGCTGCTTCTCTGTAGCCCAGGTCAGGAGCTTCTGCCGCTGTTTCTGGGTCAAAAGTGGCTTGACCTGGGGAATGCGGCACCTGTAGCTCATTTCCTTCACACGCCTGTGCACGGTGGCTCTGGATGTTTCTACTCCAGACTCAGTCTGCTGCTTCCGCAGGTCCCCCAAGGTCTGGAATCGGTCCTTCTCCACAATCTTCCTCAGGGTCCGGTCACCTCTTCTCGTTGTGCAGCGTTTTTTGCCACACTTTTTCCTTCCCACAGACTTCCCACTGAGGTGCCTTGATACAGCACTCTGGGAACAGCCTATTCGTTCAGAAATTTCTTTCTGTGTCTTACCCTCTTGCTTGAGGGTGTCAATGATGGCCTTCTGGACAGCAGTCAGGTTGGCAGTCTTACCCATGATTGCGGTTTTGAGTAATGAACCAGGCTGGGAGTTTTTAAAAGCCTCAGGAATCTTTTGCAGGTGCAATTTTGATTCAGATGATTAGGTTAATAGCTCGTTTAGAGAACCTTTTCATGATATGCTAATTTATTGAGATAGGAATTTGGGGTTTTCATGAGCTGTATGCCAAAATCATCAGTATTAAAACAATAAAAGACCTGAAATATTTCAGTTGGTGTGCAATGAATCTAAAATATATGAAAGTTTAATTTTTATCATTACATTATGGAAAATAATGAACATTATCACAATATGCTAATTTATTGAGAAGGACCTGTATATGGGTGTTATAGATTTTAGATAAAAAGTTTTTAAAATTAAAACATGTCTTGAAACAAAGATGCTGTGCTTTATTGATGGACAGTAATTTTAGTTTGTGATTTAAAGCTCTTCTAACAAGCTGATGATCTTAAAGGATTAGTTCACTTTTAAATAAACTTTTGCTGATAATTTACTCACCCCCATGTCATCCAAGATGTCCATGTCTTTCTTTCTGCAGTCGAAAAGAAATTAAGGTTTTGGATGAAAACAGTCCAGGGGTTTCCTCCATATAATGGACTTCTGTGGGCTCCAAACGGTTCAAGGTCCAAATGACAGTTTCATTGCAGCTTCAAAGGGCTTTAAACGATACCAGACGATGAATAAGGGTCTTATCTAGCCAAACCATCAGTTTCTGTGAGAAACCGAGCAGTATTTATGCTATTATTTTACCTCTTAACAGGAGAAAAGCGATCGTCTCTGAGCTCCGCCATAAGTTCCGGCAAGTGAGGTCAAATTTAATCGTGGTCATAGATATATCGATAGTAAATGCCTCATTCTACTGATCATTCTAGATGGTAAATGCCATCTACGTATACATCTATGACCACGATCAAATTTGACCTTACTTGACGGAACTTATGGTGGAGCTCAGAGACGATCGCGTTACTCCTGTTAAGAGGTAAAATAATAGCGTAAATACTGCTCGGTTTCTCGCAGAGACTGATCGTTTGGCTAGATAAGACCCTTATTCATCGTCTGGTATCGTTTAAAGCCCTTTGAAGCTGCACTGAAACTGTCATTTGGACCTTTTACCGTTTGGAGCCCACAGAAGTCCATTATATGGAGGAAACCCCTGGACTGTTTTCATCCAAAACCTTAATTTCTTTTCGACTGCAGAAAGAAAGACATGGACATCTAGGATGACATGGGGGTGAGTAAATTATCAGCAAAAGTTTATTTAAAAGTGAACTAATCCTTTAACCAGATGTGATAAATAAGGGAGACATACAAAATGTCCCAAAACCACTGGGTATATTGAGTATAAGATCTGTAGGCAGGATGAGCAACTCTGGTCCTGGAGGGCCACTATTCTGCAGACTTTTGCTCAATCCTAGTGCTGGGCGAAACCGGTTTCTTTCGGTAAACCTGTTTTAATTTTGCGACCGATATGACCTGCCATATCGGTGCGTAGCTGAAACAGCTTCTGTATCTATTCAGTAGCCATGAAGAGCGCTCTAAGTGTTGTTACGACCAGCTCGTTTGAAGTCGCAACATAAAAAGGGGGATCAGACAACAAAGTCTAATAAGTGAAAAGTGTTTAATTAAATTGAAATAACATAATGAATAATGAAAAATAAACAGAAGTCTATGGATAATAAGAGAATAAGTAAACATACCACAAATAATGTATGCTACACAACAGAAGAAATGTAAACAGAAGAAAATGAGAAAAAAATCTGTAAAATCTTACATACTGCAGGAGACACCTCTGGGAATGACCATCCCACAGAGAGTGTCTGCCTCAAATGATACACACCACCATTATATACACACTCTAATTAATCACCAATTAACAGAAGAACCAATCAGAAACTTCCTCCATCCTGCCCAATAGGAAGTCGTCACAGTGTATAGAGAGCAGTCCTCTATTAACTGCATATGTGGAGCTGCACGAATGGAGCTTACTCTATAAAGTGGCAGGTCACATAATTTTCAGGATGTATAGATCAAAAGTGACTGTACAATAAATCAGATACTAATACGGACTAGTGTCTGTGAATATTAAAGCTCAAAGACTGCTGTTGAAATCTGAAGTGGGTTTGTTCTGCCATGTCTGTGTGAATGAGCGCCGCAGTTTAGTCTACTACTACTACATGTACTGTTCAGCATCTGCGGTCTCACTATACGAGGGCACATGAACATCATCAGTAGTGTCACAGTCACTTAATGAACATTTCACCATTTAATTTGATAAAACTATCGAGATTTGTTGTTTCACATACACAGGAAATCACAGGTCTTCACAACAACCAGTCAAAATAAAAAACAATTCTAACATGAACAAACTAATATATTTATATTGTACATTATTAGAGGGTACTTTGAGTTATAAATAAGTAAATAAATGAATTAATAAATAATGTACAGTTTGTTAAAACACAAACTCAAAGGTCTTCATTCCAAGCCGGAAAAATAAAAGCTACCATAGAATTATTACATAAATTGCACAGTAAATATTTGTAAATAATCATTTATAATAATTAATACAATTTTAATTTCTAAATGGTTATAAATGGTATAAAAACTGTGATGTACCGTGAAATCACCAAAATCTTGAAAACACCTGCAAAATTCAACCCAACCCCCAAATTGCTTGAAATGAAAGGCAGGCAT
This sequence comes from Romanogobio albipinnatus, assembly GCA_023566225.1. NCBI lineage: Eukaryota > Metazoa > Chordata > Actinopteri > Cypriniformes > Gobionidae > Romanogobio > Romanogobio albipinnatus. The sequence goes on along the minus strand of CM042240.1, from coordinate 62,462,604 downwards.
CTTTAATTAAAGTTGAACTCTGCAAGGCAGTGGCCCTCCAGGACCAAAGCTGCCCACCCTATGATAGGATAAGTTATATATCATACTATCCTATACCCTGCTATTGATGGTTTAAATGTCTAAATAATTGTATGTATGCTTTTGCCCTAGATCTCATGACATTGAAAGAGGCAAGTCATGAACTTGATGAAAGGGAAGAAGAGAAAGACCATTATGATAAACATCATGATTTCATGACTGGAGAAAGATCGACACAGGCTAAAAAGACTTCCTCACAAAAAAGAGCTCAAAAGACAGAAACAAAAAATTATTTCACCTGCCAACAGTGTGGAAAGAGTTGCAGAAATAAAGGAAACCTTAAAGTCCACATGAGACTTCACACTGGAGAGAAGCCTTACAGCTGCCAACAGTGTGGAAAGAGTTTCACTGATAAACAAAACCTTAAAGTCCACATGAAAATTCACACTGGAGAGAAGCCGTACACCTGCCAACAGTGTGGAAAGAGTTGCAGAAATAAAGGAAACCTTAAAGTCCACATGAGACTTCACACTGGAGAGAAACCTTACAGCTGCCCACAGTGTGGAAAGAGTTTCAATCAACAAGGAAGCCTTATAGCCCACATGAGAATTCACACTGGAGAGAAACCGTACACATGTGATCAGTGTGGAAAGAGTTTCAGAAATAAAGCACAGCTTAAAGTTCACATGGGAGTTCACACTGGAGAGAAGCCCTACACCTGCCAACAGTGTGGAAAGAGTTTCACTCTAAAAAGAAGGCTTATAATCCACATGAGCGTTCACACTGGAGAGAAGCCTTACACCTGCCAACAGTGTGGAAAGAGTTGCAGAAATAAAGGAAACCTTAACGTCCACATGAGAGTTCACACTGGAGAGAAACCTTACAGCTGCCAACAGTGTGGAAAGAGTTTCAATCAACAAGGAAGCCGTATAGCCCACATGAGAATTCACACTGGAGAGAAGCCGTACACATGTGATCAGTGTGGAAAGAGTTGCAGACACAAAGGAGACCTTAAAGTCCACATGAGAATTCACACTGGAGAGAAGCCTTACACCTGCCAACAGTGTGGAAAGAATTTCAATCGAAAAGCAAACCTTAAAGTCCACATGAGTATTCACACTTGAGAGAAGCCTGACAGCTGTACTCTGTGTGGGAATGGCTTCACACAGAAAGTAAGCCTTGTGAAACACCTGAATATTCACACTGGAGAAAAGACATTTACATGTGATCAATTTTGAAAGAGTTTAAGATGTAAACGGACCCTTGATTCCCACATGAGAATTCACACTGGAGAGAAGCCATTCATATGTGGTCAGTGTGGAAAGAGTTTCAGATTTTAAGACCGCTGGAAAGATGAACTCCCTCGAGTCGGCCATCGCGATCAACTTTTTTTCTTATCAGTGCCAAAGAGACTCAAATAACTGTCGGGTTTTTTTAATCATTCAGGCAAGTGTTATACATCATTATAATCTGTTAAGTTTCTATTTTTTGTGTGTACAGTCACAATAAAAACAAAATGTTTTGCTTTTTGCAAAATAAAGAAAACAAACATGATGGGCGTTCTGCAGCCTCTCTGTCAAAGACGTTAATTCAGAAAAGGAACTCTAGCTTAGTGAATACTTTTCTCACAAACATGAGACATATGCAGACCTGCCAACATGTACGCATTTTTCGTACTCGGCATGCATTTTGACCCTTTGGTACACTTGTACGATTTGCTGCTCTCTATGTACGCATTTTGTTGCATCTCGCATTTCGCCGGTTTCAGTACAATCTATGACGTTGATTCTGCTGCTGAGCCACAGAGTGTAAGTGGAGTGTAAAGCTTTCGGCCAATCAGAGCGCTTCATTTTAACCCTCCGCTTACATGCCCCTCCTAGCCAAAGGCTTATATTTTAATCAAATTTGTGCGGCTGGCGGTTGAACCAATCAAATGAAAAAAATATACATTGTTAAATATTGTTACAGTGCACTAAGCAAACCTGCAAGCCATGAGCCCAGCTGTCAGTATGGAGGAGACTGCCTAGGTTATTTTGTTATGATATTAGTTATATTTTAAAACAGCCAGCCATTGTAGCCTACCACTCGGGAAATAGGCATTTAAAAAAATAGACAGATTATGGAGTGATATAAAAATGGCATCGGGCAATGGCAGCGCGAGATGTTCAGAAGAACGCAAGAGCTAAACTTCTACAAGCTCAATAACATCCACAGCAAAAAAAAAAAATAAGGTAAGAAAAATAGTCGAAAAACTTCACTTTTTTCGTGCCCATCACTTATTAGCAGATGTGCAAGTTTTTGGGTTGTTATGGATAACTAAAATGTGAACATGCACGTTGCACAGTTGTGAGGTGGACTTTCAGCGAATTTCAGTGAATTAATAGAGTTGATGTTTCTATAATATCAAAGCTCCATAATTTGTTTCTTGTATGATTTTGTTAGGCCTGCTGGTATAAAATGAATTAACGTAACTGTTGTGTTGCGTCGCGTCTCGCCACATCCAATGTAGAAAGCATTGCTTTCGTTTGAGGGTGCTTAACTCGCACCAGGTGTAGACAAAAAGTTCCCTCTGATGCAGGGAAGATGAAAAATGGGGATAAAGACAGAGGTAAAGTGATGAACAGTTTATGTAATTGCATAGTATTAAGATACTAGTAAATTAATGGCAGTTATTTTTACCTTAAACTTTATGCAAACAATTGTCCTGGGTTGTCTAGAGGCACCAGACAGACAATCTTGTCAATTTTTTTTAAATGCATGTAATGTCAGTTTTTTTTAAACGCATGTAATATCAGTTTTTTATTAATGTTTTTACTCTACAGTTGTGTAGTTGTGTTAAATTTTATAATTTTTTATTTATTAATTAAAATTCATATTTAATTTGATTAAATATTGTATTAAATTTACATGTAAATTAGTAATAATAGGCTATTTATATAATAGCAACATTTTATGTCAAATTCAAATAAAAGAGCTACTAAAATAAAAGACCACAGTTTAGTGGAAGATTGCTGCCATCGACTGGAAAACAAACACTTTTGCTAGTGCTAGTGAATAGTTTGTTATTAATCTTGCTATTTGTGTTTAGTCTGTCTTTGGTTCTATTTTTGTATGACGTTTAACCATCATCAGCCTTTTTTGTTTATAATATCCTGAACACAATGATGGGGGTGCCGTAACTGTATAACATTTATGGTCTACTTGTATTTGGTTATGGAGTAACTAATAAATTGTAATTGGTGAAAGTATATTGTGTATCTTATGTATTTTAGTGTTAGGTATCTTATAGATTTCTTACTGGTGGGTGGACAACGGTGGAGCGTACATTAGCGTTGGGCTGTCGGGTGCGCTGGGGGCCCGCGGTGGGGGGTGTACTGGGGGGTGTACTTACACTCCCTCCAGGAGCTTACGTTCTGCCAGTGAACGACGCCTTGTGGTGCCATCCCAAAGAGGCATGAAATCACTCTCACGGACCTTTTCCTGGACCTCACCCACCCTGTGGAATGACCTGCCTATCTCAATTCGAGCAGCCGAGTCTGTAGCCATTTTCAAAAAACGGCTAAAGACACATCTCTTCCAGCAGTACCTTACCAATCAAGATTAGCACTTAACATTCTATTCATTTTCTGTCTGTCTGTCTGTCTATTAAAAAAAAAAAAAAAAAAAAAACCTTCTGTCCTATGTGTTCTGTACTAGATTAACTGAGACTTGTTACAGCACTTACGTACTGTTACATACTGTTGCCCTTGACTGTTCTAGCTGCTTCTATTGCTCTCATTTGTAAGTCGCTTTGGATAAAAGCGTCTGCTAAATGACTAAATGTAAATGTAAATGTGCTCATAAAGTTTCTTCAAGGTTGGCAGGTCTGCATATGTCTAAACAAACGCTGAAATGTCAGGTTTTAAACAATGTAAACCAAATCGAAAACAAATATTCTGTTTATGTCATTTGTTTGAAAACAGAGAGATGTCAGTCTCTATTGAGATTCAAATACTGAGGCGATCCATGAGAACAGATAGAAGCCCACATCAACTCAAATGAACACATCAAGTGTAGTGCTATACTTCAGCTACATCGTTTTGAGACACGTTGAGGAATAATCCTGGAATAATAGTATAAGACTGTTTAGACAAGATTTATTTGGCCTGTTTTGGACAGATTTTAACGTGTGGCCACGCCCAAGGAGCACGCTCTCTATTGAGATTCAAATACTGAGGCGATCCATGAGAACAGATAGAAGCCCACATCAACTCAAGTGAACACATCAAGTGTAGTGCTATACTTCAGCTACATTGTTTTGAAACACGTTGAGGAATAATCCTGGAATAATTGTAAAATTTATTGTAAAAGAGCCTATAGTGTCACATCAATAAAGCTTTTATTCGCAAATGTCTGCTCAGATGCTATAAATATAGTCAAACATATTTTGTTTCATTTTGATGTTTAAATATTTATATATATTTATATACCCCATGTTATTTTTTTTATTTAATATCAAAGTTTTTCAGAAATGATTCTGGAGTTTTGTTTTTTTAGGAACTTTAAAGTGAATTTTACAACATTCATCATTACCAATTATTCAGTTATTTGTATTTACTGAATTGGGTTCAGTGTCACAATATTATTGTTTTTTTTAATCATGAGACTTCTGCCTGATTGCTCCTGCCTGATCGATTGCTCCTGTCTGCCTCCTGCCGTGTCTGTAGCTCAAGTCTGTAGCTCTGTACAGCCTTGCTTACGCTTGAATCTTTATTTTGATATTTCCTCTTTGTTCTACTGCTAAATATAACTTACTCATCACCATATATTGTTTAAAAATTGACATCGCTAGCTTTTAATCTAAATCACCACCACACTTTAGCATTTCGCTAGCCTGTTAGCTTGTTATCCCTGCACCTGGGTGTGCTCTGTTTGACAGAAACCTGGTTAAAACCTGACGACTACATTACCTTAAATGAGTCCACCCCCCAAGATTTTTGTTATAAACATGAGCTGCATCTGAAAGGTAAAGTGGGAGGGGTTGCTGTAATTTATAATAATATCTTCAGTATTACTCAGAAGTCTAGTTTCAAATATAATTCCTTTGAAGTTTTGGTGCTTTATGTAACGTTATGTAGTGTACATGATCAAACCCGTTTAACATTTGTGTTAGCTACTGTATACAGGTCACCAGGGCATAATACAGACTTTATCAAAGAATTTGCTGATTTTCTATCAGAGTTAGTACTGGCCGTAGATAAAGTACTAATTGTTGGTGATTTTAATATCCATGTAGACAACGGAAAAGACGTATTAGGATTAGCATTTAAAGATACACTAAACTCTATTGGAGTTAGGCAACACGTGTCAGGACCCACTCATCGCCATAATCATACTTTAGACCTAATATTGTCACATGGAATTGTTGAAATATTGATACTTCGAAATTCTGCAGCAGAGCGATGTCATCTCAGATCATTACTTAGTATCTTGTATACTTAATTTAGCTAAGGTTGCAAAGCCGCCCCCTCGCTTCAAAAATAGCAGGACAATCACTGCCGCTACTAAAGATTGCTTTTTAAATAATCTTCCTCATCAGTATCATCTCCTCAGCATCCCAGATAGCTTAGAAGAACTCAATGTTGCAACAGAAACTATTGACTCTCTCTTTTCCAGTACTTTAGACACAGTTGCTCCTCTGCGATTAAAGAAAATAGTCCAACACCGTGGTACAACGAGCACACCCGGGCCCTTAAAACAGCAGCCAGAAAAATGGAGCGCAGCTGGAAGAAAACAAAACTAGAGGTATTTCGTAATTCGTGGAAAGAGCACATGATCACATACAGAAAGGCGGTAAGAACTGCTAGATCTGCTTATTTCTCGACTCTCTTGGAAGAAAACAAACACACCCCAAGGTATTTATTCGATACAGTGGCTAAATTAACCAAAAATAAATCTTCAACTTCTGATGATTGTAAACAGCACAGCAGTAATGACTTTATGAACTTCTTCACATGTAAGATTGATAATATTAGGAAGAAAACTTTAACCATGCAGCCGTCTACTACAGTATCACATCAGACAGAGCATTGTAGTGTCACTGGGGGAAAATTACACTCATTCACTGCTATAGGAGAAGAAGAATTGGCTAAACTCGTTAAATCATCAAAATCAACAACATGTATGCTTGACCCTGTACCGACTAGGCTATTAAAAGAGATGCTACCAGAGGTCATAGATCCTCTTCTTAATATCATTAATTCATCTTTGTCATTAGGATATGTACCGAAAACTTTTAAGTTGGCTATTAACTAACCACTTATTAAAAAAACGCGACTTGATCCTACAGAATTAGTCAATTATAGACCAATCTCAAATCTACCCTTTCTGTCAAGAAAGGCCTTGAAAAGGCCGTGTCTTCACAATTAGGTTCAATTAGGTTCAACTCGAGCGAGATTCTGGGTTCTAATCTGCCCTTGTATAATTTTTTTTCTCATCAAAACCGAATATCATCAGCGATTGTATATCAAGCATTTTGTTTTGTGATTTCACCGGAACAAATAGAAAGTCTCTTCAACGGCGTCAAGCGATAGATTAAAGCGCTCGTCCGTGTGAAGAATGCACACAGTGCACGAGCCACAAGAGAAATCCGCGCCACTTATAACAGCGGCAACAAGCGCCAGATCGGCCGCCTCTTATTTAATAAACAAATTAAATGATGTTCTGCTAGTTAACTGGAAAGATTTTGTATGTGTTTGGTAGTTTCATCCGTGCCTCGAGATGTTTCAAAAAGTAGAGACAATAGTGACCCTGGCAAAAAGTGATGGGGACATGTCCCACCCGTAAATTACGCCTATGTTACAATATCACAAGCAATAGGCTAATCGACAACAGTTATGTTTTTCAGTTACAAGCCAAAAAAGTTGCTGTCGTAACATCTTCAACCTTTTTGGGAATGCTGTCTGCTAGATTTATGCATCATCTTTTGTGTCAATTTCTTACACTTAATCAATACATTCATGAATTCAGTATCAAAATTCATCTTTTAAATGTTGAGAAAATACAGAAACAGCATCTGCAATGGCATTAATGCAGCTCACAGTGGATTAATAATTACTTAATAGCTAATTAATAACGAACACGAACAATGCTTTATTTTAAACATAAAACGTTGAAATAATTAAATTGAAATTATACTTTTACTCTGAAATTAAAACCACCACTAGGTGGCAGAAAATCACTTTTATTGAGTGAGTCATTGAGATTCAACCCATTCAAACAGCTGATTTATTCAGGAACGAAATGTGCTAAAACAAAAGCAATTTGCTTAAATTAGAAATTGTAATCTGATGTGAACAAGGAACTAATTGTTAAGAGATCAGAAAATATTATTTAAAAAAAGGTATCATTCAAGAATCGAGTATAGTGAGAAAAACTGTAATAAGAAATGTCTTGAGCATCAAATCATTTTATGTATTATATTTGAAAATACTGTTACTTTTAATTCTAATAATTTAAATTATATATATATATATATATATATATATTTAAAAGCATTAAAAAAATCTGTGTGGTGGTGAAGTTCAAGTATACAGACACAGCCTTAATGATTGTGAAATAAAAAATATTTATAAAATAACATGCAATTATAGTGTTGGGTTAGGGTTACAAACAGTTTGAACAATAAAGAACATATGGGGGAAAAAAACTGAACAACAATGAACATTTCAAACATAACTATATACATGTATTATTAAAAACTATTCATTAATTAGTGTCTTGAAGTTGATTACTTTTATTTACATGGGTAAGGACCATCTTCATGGGCAGCTGCTTAATGATAACTTCAATACTCCCGGAGTACAGATGGGATGGGACCATGAATATGGAGTCACAGCTGCTAAGGATATGGCAGGTATCCTCTATTTCTGTGACCCCTATGACCTCAATCGCCACCTCCACAGGCTCAACCTCCTCGATCTGGATTTAAAAAACAGCAATTATAATTAACAGATTACAGACATTATAGTGTGTGTGTGTGTGGACTGGTAATCCCTACGTTATGGGGACAAAATGTCCCCACAAAGATGGCAATATCCGAAATCCTCATCCTTGTGGGGACATTTTTAGGTACCCATGAGGAAAACATCTTATAAATCAGACTAAGTGATGTTTTTTGAAAATGTAAAAATGCAGAATGTCTCCTGTGATGGGTAGGTTTAGGGGCAGGGGCAGTGTGTGTGTGTGTGTGTGTGTGTGTGTGTGTGTGTGTGATGGGTAGGTTTAGGGGCAGGGGCAGTGTAGGGGGATAGAATATACGGTATGTAGTGTATAAAAACCATTACGCCTATGGAAAGTCCCCATAAAACATGAAAACCCAACATGTGTGTGTGTGTGTGTGTGTGTGAGAGAGTGAAATTAACAAATTACAGACATTATAGTGTGTGACAGATATATAGATAGATGGATGGATGGATGGATAGATTTATCATAAGTACCTTGATTGTTGTGTAATTTGAGGACTGCAGTTTGCCATCTCCGCTAGGAAAAACTGTTGCACGAAGGTGGCTCAGATGTAGGATGTCACCTTCGTGCAGCTCAAACAAGGCCTGGTCCCTCCAAAGAGAAACCTCTAGGACCTTTTGTCCACACCTCAGCTTGAGGTCTAAAATTGGGACCTCCGTCCGGGTCATCCTTGGTTTCTGCAGCTGCAAAAGTAAAGCGCAGTGGTTCAGTACAATACCAAGTAAAGTATAGTATTTCTTAATTTCCTTAGAGTTTGCCATTTCTAATTGTAATGTATGGCAAATTTTACAAACCCAGTTTAAATAAATTTAAAAGCAAAAAAATATATAATGCATAACAATGTGCATCCCAATCCATTTCTCACTTATTGATTTTCACACATCATAGATAGATCACTCACTTTTTCCACCTTGCCTTTTACACTGAGATACACACTCCTTGAAAACAGGTCCTCCTCCTCACCAGTGGCATGCTGTGATGGTGGGCAGAGGGCATCTAGGGCAGCTCTCTCCGCCTCTTCTGATACTACCAGAGGAGCTGTTCTAAATTTTAGGCTGGTTTTTCCAATAAAAATAAAGACCTGCCCAGGTCTATCAGAGATGGTAAAATTTTTAACGATATATGATGCCCCCTCCTCAAATTCAGGAGTAGAGCCATTCTTCTTGTGAAGAATGGCCCTACTCCCATCTGTGAGGGCACATACTGAGTATGTGTTAAAATTTCCAATGTCGATTTTTCCTCCACGCCTTATAAATGTTGCAGCTTTTCTTGTCAACTCTGTTTGGACACATTTCACAACAATTGTTCCAGGCCTTGTGTATGGATGTGCCATTCTGAGGGCAAGAAAAAAAATGTCTTAGTAATAACAACTATTATTATAATGAATAATAATAGTAGTGGGATGATGTCTAACGGTGAATCAAAAAATATACTTACTTGCTATGTCAAGGTTTTTCAGTGTTGTTAGATGCTGTTGACAAAGCAAAGAAAATACAACAAATTATTAAATATGAGTCAAACATTGCATGTCTTAAATCAAAATGTTATTTATTTTAATTAATGATGATATTTTGATTTTTGATTTTGAATTTAATTACTTCTAACATTTCCTTTTTCCCTAAATGTTTTATTTTCATTGTAAAAGTTAATGATTGATTAAGGAAAAAGACTAATTACCCATATTTTACATAAATGTATTTATTAGTAGTAGCCTAGTAGTAGTAGTATCAGCAGCAGTAGATTCATGTAGTTTAACTATAGTTCTCTAGAGCGAGGGAGCTCGTGCGCTTGCAGTCAAGCCTTCTGAGAACCGCTCCCTTAGCGCAAATGACGTGAAGCAAAGCTATTGTTTGAACATGTAGAATGACGTCACGCACATATAACGGAAATAACTGCCATTAACGGTATCAACGCAAAACCATTGTTTATACAGTAAATGTACGACATTTATCATGTAGGCTACCTTTGAGGTACATTTGTTTGAATTATGGTCCATAATTTTTATGACCTATGGGCTATGGAAAAATATGGGAAAGCGGCTGATATTTATTTTTTGTTGTTAAAATTACCATGTGAAGAACGCTATCCCCTCTGATTGTTTGGGTAAGGGTTGGATATATATAATTTTCTATTATTGTCTCCATATTGTTAAATTGACATTTGTAGTGGGATTGTACATTTTAAAAGTCATTTAAATAAATTGGTTTGGTAAAAGTACTTGCCTCAGGAAATCTTTGTCCACCGACTGGTCTGAATGAAGTCCGTCTGTGCTGTGAATGAAGTCCGTCTGTGCGCGTCCAGGTCACGGACACCGCTTTATATACCCTCCGTTTCTTTCGCGAGCCTTGCACGCGAGTGATCATTTAACCATTTAAAAATAAATGTAAATATTTATTTAAAATAATACATTTAAAATGTACTTTTATATCATCATGGCTTTTTATATTTCCCAGGCAAATAAATACATAAATACAATTATTTGATGGTGATGACGCTTTATGGTACTTGCGCGTGAGTAATAATTTAAGTCTTAACCATTTAAAAATAAATGTAAATATTTATTTAAAATAATACATTTAAAATGTACTTTTATATCATCATGGCTTTTTATATTTCCCAGTCAAATAAATACATAAAAACAATTATTTGATGGTGATGACGGTTTTCAAGTAGGCTACCATGAGGCTAACCGTGTGAGTAATAATTTAAGTCTTAAACATTTAAAAATACATGTACATTTTTTTTTTATTAAATAAAAAAAATAAAATGAGGTGATGGTGAATAGGCTATGCCAAGGGAGAATCTAAGTTGATGTATTTCTCTAATTTGTCTTAAAAAAAATAAATATATATATTGCGTATGTATATAGCGTGTTGCCTCCAGTCCTTCGAATATTCCGATCTATTATGACCTCTGACCTGTAAAGCAGCCAGAATAATAATAATAATAATAATAATAATAATAATAATAATAATACACTGTTTGTTAATTGGCCAGAGGAGAACTGGCACCCCGACTGAGCCTGGTTTCTCCCAAGGTTTATTTTTCTCCATTAGGTCATCTAATGCAGTGTTAATTTTGACAGCAAATTTTGATTTAGTTTTAGTCATAGTCTTTTGACTAAAATGCCATTTAGTTTTAGTCATATTTTAGTCACCTGAATTGTTTTTAGTTTTAGTCTAGTTTTAGTCGACTAAATATCATAAGATTTTAGTCGACTAAATCTACAGTAGATTTAGTCGACTAAAATCTAATGAGTTTAGTTAAATTTTAATACATTAAGCATTTAAGCATTACATAACCGACTGTCACTTGAACTGACATTTTGACATCATTTTGTTTTTGACATTAAAAATACACGAAAGAGCTCAATTCACTTTTTTGTTTGTTTTTTAAAAACATCTATATAGTTTTTATAACTTTGTATTTCTGTTTTAGTTAGTAGGCCATATCAGGTTAAGCTAAAGCTTCAAATAAGTTTGTTTATTTTATTTTTTTTATTTCAGTTAGCATTTATTTAATTTCAAGTAATGAAGATTTTTTAAATGGTTTTAGTTAACTATTATAACCCTGATACTTTATTGAATATGTGTCAAATACTGGTCTTTCCTCCTGAATATGAATTAAATGGGAATGAAATTAAATACAGTTTATTGTGTAACCAAAAACGAATATATAATGCGTGACTTTCAATGATAAACAAGCTCGAAATACACCGGGACTATTATTTTGAAATGTCTGCGCCTCTATTGCAGTGGCAGCTGCTCATCAGTGTTGCCAAGTCCGTTGTTTTCCCGCAGAATTGGGCTACTTCAACACTATTGCCGCGGGCTGTTTTTCATGTCCGCGGGCTGAAGCGACCCCAATTATATGATATTTAGCCCCGGGAATGCCAATTTTAGTAGGCAACCATGCCAAAAAAACAAACACATATTTAACCCCCGAAATGCGACATTTACTGGAGATGCCCCCCTGAAACGAGATTGGGCTTGTTTTGGGCTAGTTTTGAGTAGCAATTGGGTGGGTTTTGTTGTGAAAACCTGGCAACCCTGCTGCTCATTCAAGTTCAGATGAGGAGATAAAATATGTGTTGTTACAGCCGTCTAAAACACATTACTATATAAACATCGTAAAGTAAACATTGTCATTATTCATCAGCATTAGTTCATAAACAATTGCCTGGCATAAATGTGTGTTATTCATTGATTGTGAGCCGCTCTGGAGCACTGGATTGGGGATGCGGGGGTGAGCCTGTAGAAGCGCAACAGTGCCATGTTCTCCAGCGGTTAGATCAGCACGTCCAAATCAAATGTGTCATCTGTTACACAGGACATCAGTTCTGACTGGATCTCTTCCCTAATCGTCCCTCTCTAACATTTTCGTCTCGTTTGTATTTGTTGACGAAAATGACAGTTGATTTTCGTTATAGTTTTTGTCATCCAACACTAATTTTTATTTAGTTATCGTCTCGTTTTCGTCAGTGAAAAAAGGTCGTTGACGAAAATTATGATGAAAATTATTCGTCAACGAAATTAACACTGACCTAATGGGGTTTTGGTTTCCTTGCCACTGTTGCCTCTGGCTTGGCGTGCTCAGTTGGGGACACTACATTTTTCAACTAAACATCGAAATAAATCTAATTAATAAACTAAATTAACCATATAAACGAAATTACTGTTCTAATTATTGATCTAAAGCCCACACTGTCACCGTATGGAAATTGAAATGAACTGATGACATCAAATGGCTATAGACCTTAATAAAATTATGCTGCATTATTTTCCTGTTTAACACTGTAAAGCTGCTTTGAAACAATCTACATTGTTAAAAGCGCTATATAAATAAAGTTGAATTGACTTAGTGTGGCCATCACAATCTTAGTATTTCCAAGTTTTGTGCGGGAACAGTTTATTATATCTGATGCTTTCACAAATGCAGTTTTCTCACCACTTTTATTTTGTTACTGAAAGGAAAATGCACAGCACATATTTACACATTCATTTAACTGCCACACGGGATATTCACCAGTGCGCTGCCCCTAAGCAAAAAAATAACTTTGCCGTATTTCAGTATTTCAGGGCCTTGAGGACTGGTGATAGGCCACTCTATAATCTTGGGCAGTCATGGCCTAGTGGTTAGGGAGTTAAACTGGTAACCCAAAGGTTGCTGGTTCGATTCCAGAACCGGTGAGAAATGACTGAGGTGCCCTTGAGCAAGGCACCTAACCCCTAATCGCTCCCCGGGCGCCACACAAGGCTGCCCGCTGCTCTGGGTGTTTGTATACACGTTTGCAGTGTGTGTGTGTGTTAACTACTCACTACTCTGCTCCTAATGTGTGTGCATTAACTGGATGGGTTAAATGCAGAGGTCAAATTCCAAGTATGGGTCACCATACTTGGCTGTCACTTCACTTCTTCACTTCTTCTTCTAAACTCTTGTGTGAACCTCAAGGTTGGCTTTATTTCTGCCAGTGATGCCACATGAAATGATTCTCTCTCGTACGAATTATTACATAAACCCAAGGTTTTTCTGTCTGCAACTCATTCCACACCGATGACATATAAAACCGTTCTCTCATAAGTGAATCCTCATGTGCTGCTTAAAGGTGACTCTATATCTGAAACTCTCTCCACAGAGATCACAAATGAACGGCTTCTCTCCAGTGTGAGTTCTCATGTGGCAATCAAGATTTCCTTTTTGGTTAAAATCTTTTCCGCACTGTTGGCAGGTGTAAGGCCTCTCTCCAGTGTGAGATCTCATGTGCATTTTAAGGTTTCCTTTTTGATTGAAACTCTTTCCACATTGTTTGCAGACGAAAGGCTTCTCTCCAGTGTGAATCCTTACGTGGCTTTGAAAGTGTGCTTTTTGATTGAAACTCTTTCCACACTGTTTGCAGACAAAAAGCTTCTCTCCAGTGTGAATCCTTATGTGGCTTTGAAAGTGTGCTTTTTGATTGAAACTTTTTCCACACTGTTGGCAGGTGTAAGGCTTCTCTCCAGTGTGAATTTGTATGTGTCTGTTAAAGTTTCCTTTATGATTGAAACTCTTTCCACACTGAGGGCATGTGTATGGTTTCTCTCCAGAGTGAACACTCATGTGGAATTTAAGGTTTTCATGTTGTTCAAAACTTTTTCCACACAGTCGGCAGGTGTAAGGCGTCTCTCCAGTGTGAGTTCTTAAGTGTCTATTAAAGTTTCCTTTATGTCTGAAACTCTTTCCACACCATCTGCAGGTATAAGGCTTCTTTCCAGAGTGAATTCTTATGTGGACTTTAAGGATTCTTTGGTGATTAAAACTCTTTCCACACTGAGGGCATGTGAAGGGCTTCTCTCCAGAGTGAATTCTCATGTGAGCATTGAGGTTTACTTTTCGGCTGAAACTCTTTCCACACTGTTGGCAGGTGAAATAAGTTTCTGTCTTTTGAGCTTTTTCTCGGAAGGAATTATTTTCCCTTTTTTCAGTCTGTGAGCAACTAAAAGATGTTTCTTCAGCTATGAAATCATGTTTCTCATATTCATGTTTCTCTTCCTTTCCATTCAGATCTTGACTCACCTCTGACATCAGGTCTAAGGAAAAAAAGACAAATAAAAGTTTACCTGCACAATGTTTTAACTTTTATTTTTGATGATTTTTAATTTCATATGATTAAAAGATAAATAAATGAATGTTTTATGCCTTCATTTGATTGTCAGAAAAATGTAAATACACAACATTTCTGATAAAAATACACAATTTTTGAAGGCAAAAAATTTATTGAAATGGATCCTGGATGAGACGTTAAACCAAGGTCCCTGTGGTCACTAAAAATCTCAGGATGTCTTTCGGTAAAAGAGTAGGGGTGTAACCCCGGCATCCTGGCCAAATTTACCCATTGGCCTCTGTCCACCATGGCCTCCTAATAATCCCCATATTGTGATATACTGATAGCGATATCACTCTGTCTCTTCTCCACCAATCAGCCGGTGTGTGGTGGGTGTTCTGGCGCAATATGGCTGCCATCTCATCATCCAGGTGGTGCTACACATTGGTGGTGGTTGAGGAGTTTCTCCCCTTCAATATGTAAAGCGCTTTGAGTACTCAGAAAAGCGCTATATAAGTGTAACAAATTATTATTATTAAAATCATTGATTGTTAAATCATTGACTATTAAAATGACATTAAACCATTAAATGGAATCAGAATAAAAAAAGGAAACATTTTTAATGTAATAAAAAAAATAATAACAATAATAATAATATATATAAATTGTTGTTAAATTGTTGTTCATGATTTTAATTAATTGCACTTTTTTTTTAAACTAAAATGTTATGTAACCATTAAAATGAGAATTCAAAAAATGTATAATAAAAAAAATCAAAATCCAGAAAAATTTAAAAAGGAAAAAATAAACCATTTCATAGGGCCCTAATATGAGCAACGTCTGTGCTGTCGTCTCCACTGGTTTCAAAACATCCCAGATAGCATTGTGACATTGAGTCAATGTTGAAATTCCATCAGAATCATCAATTTGGTTGAGGTTGAACTGTCAATGCTAAGTAATATTGGATCAATGTTGAAAATTCTATGCTAAAAAAAATAGTGGACCAATGTTGATAATTCCATGCTTTTCAGTGTTGAGAAGACAAATCAATGTTGATTTTTGGTCAGCTTAATTCTCCACTGGTGAGGCTTACTCAATCTATCTGTCCCATCATTCAACATGTTAAAGCAAACCCAAATCAATTGGGTACATTTCTGTGAAATGTGAGCACATTCATTCTCCTTAAAGGATGAATCTCCGCCAACGAGTGTGTGGATTAACAAAAAACTCATACCATAAATTGAACTCAATGGGATGAACCAGTGGATTATTATTATTATTAGTAGGCATATTGTTAATATGAATGTTTTAATTATTGTTTTAAATTCTCCTCCATCATGGAAAACATCTCCAATCCTCTAGTGTTTTCGGCTAGCTAGCACATGCAGAGAGAGATATAATGATCTACAAGTTAGAAATCGCACCAATCTTTCGGATAAATCAGCTGAACAACTCTCCCCACTTTACATTCAATCTAAAATGATTGAACCGCCTCCTGTGTGGAGTGTTCTCATAGGGTCAAGGTAAAAGACCTTGACTAGTGTCCCAAACTAAGAGAGGGGGAAGGTGGGCATCTGATGTACTCATAACCACACCTTAAGTGACGGGGGATCCAAAAATCACGATGTCAGCGGTGTCGTGAGTACCAATCACTATCTTATTTAGTATCCTTGGATGGACGAAAGTAAAATCACTGCTTGTTTAACATTTAGGTGATGTACAGATGATGAATTTACTAAAAAATATTATTTACAGGTTGCAGATTTTGATCTTGGTGTGGATGATCTGGGCTGTTGGTTTAAAAGCAGCACCAATCGCATGAGCTTTCTGGCAGGTTCCTGCACCACTTACCCACAGCCAGTGTGTTCACCTACACTCCTTCCACTCTACACTTCCTTCTCTCCCAAAACAAAGAAAGACAAATGTCTCCAAAGTTCTCTGTGCCAACCTTAATACAACCTGTTCCTTAGACCCAATCCCAAAGTCAAAGGTTTTCAGTCAACATTTTGTTATGTCAAACTACTTATCTACTTGATAACAACTAGTCTGACTCAAAAGCAGACACTCCACAGAGACTGCACTGCTGACCATTGTTTAATCTCTTCGGCTGGCAAAAGTGAACTCCAAATCATCTGTCCTCATTCAACTGGAGCTGTCTGTTGACACTGTAAACCACCAGACCTGGGCATTACAGGTTGTGATCTATAGTCTGACTACTGCTAGTTTGGTGGCTTCAGTCACAAGCAGATCTTGCAAAGAGAGGAGATGAGTCTGAGTTGCATCATCCAATCACAGCTAATTTAGTCCTTTGTTTCTCTAGTTACACAACCTCACTGGGCATGATCATGAAGACACATGGCATATCCTAATACAGTTGGGCAGACGACTCGCAGCTTTATTTGTCATTTCAATCTAAAAATATCTGTTTTAGCTTGTATGTCTGCCTGCTTTTTTGACATCTCAGCTAAAAGTGCTCAAGCCCCGGAGATCTGCTGAATGGATTTGAAAAAGCTAAAACTCAACTGTGTAACTCTAGGGGAATTGAAAAATTAGCCTATTTGAGTGTTCCTTTAAATACTAGCGTTTCGCTCTCCCACATGCAGGACTTAAAATGTTTAAGCACATCCCTCACTAACTTTTCTCCAGATTACACACATAATCCCCATATCAATGCCCATTTCAATCACCAAATGACATTGTGAAATATGAACGCAATCTTCTATAGTACATGTTAGTAGCCTGGATGCCAGCCGAACTTAGCCACGCCCAAAACATTTGAGGACGGGCAGTTCGGTCTGTACTTCGTTGTGGAGCAACTATGCTCAAACAAGAGCTGTTCGGACCAATGAAATTGTCAGGGCGGGCTTTAGACAATGATGGACAGATGATAAACAGTAATGTAATCATCCACATCACCAAAGAGCCCAATGGCAAAAATGGTGTTTGGGGGTAAAATATGTGTGTTTTTTGGCAGGGTTGCCTGCTAAAATTCACATTCCTGGGTCTAAATATCTCATAACTGGGGTCGCTTCAACCCACGGACATGGAAAAACAGCCCGTGGGAAAACCACAGACTTGACAACACATTGCAGTTGAGTTCTGTTGACATTTGACAACTAACATTATGCGTCGCTCCGTTGCTCTGATTGTTTGCAGGTCTATCCAATTGAGGTCTTTCCTGGCTCGATTGAAACACGCCCCATATATACAGTGAGGAAAATAAGTATTTGAACACCCTGCTATTTTGCAAGTTCTCCCACTTGGAAATCATGGAGGGGTCTGAAATTGTCATCGTAGGTGCATGTCCACTGTGAGAGACATAATCTAAAAATATATGATTTTTTAACTATTTATTTGTATGATACAGCTGCAAATAAGTATTTGAACACCTGTCTATCAGCTAGAATTCTGACCCTCAAAGACCTGTTAGACTGCCTTTAAAATGTCCACCTCCACTCCATTTATTATCCTAAATTAGATGCACCTGTTTGAGGTCGTTAGCTGCATAAAGACACCTGTCCACCCCATACAATCAGTAAGAATCCAACTACTAACATGGCCAAGACCAAAGAGCTGTCCAAAGACACTAGAGACAAAATTGTACACCTCCACAAGGCTGGAAAGGGCTCCGGGGAAATTGCCATGCAGCTTGGTGAAAAAAGGTCCACTGTTGGAGCAATCATTAGAAAATGGAAGAAGCTAAACATGACTGTCAATCTCCCTCGGACTGGGGCTCCATGCAAGATCTCACCTCGTGGGGTCTCAATGATCCTAAGAAAGGTGAGAAATCAGCCCAGAACTACACGGGAGGAGCTGGTCAATGACCTGAAAAGAGCTGGGACCACCGTTTCCAAGGTTACGGTTGGTAATACACTAAGACGTCATGGTTTGAAATCATGCATGGCACGGAAGGTTCCCCTGCTTAAACCAGCACATGTCAAGGCCTGTCTTAAAGGTCCCGTTCTTCGTGATCCCACTGTTCAAACTTTAGTTAGTGTGTAATGTTGCTGTTAGAGCATAAATAATACCTGTACAATTATAAAGCTCAAAGTTCAATGCCAAGCGAGATATTTTATTTAACAGAAGTTCCCTTTCAAAGCCTACAGCGAACGGCTGGCTTGGACTACATCCTGGTACTTCCTTCATAAATGACGTCGATAGAACAGTAGAACAGACTAACCTCCGCCCACAAGACTACGCGAAAAAAGGGTTGTTGCTGTCCCACGTGGAGAAGAGGACGTGTCGCGTTTGAGTGTGTTTGTCGCCATGTCGTCGAGACGCTGTTATTTTCATCCCGGAGTCAAATCACCTTTGTTTGGCTTTCCCAGGGACGCTGTAGAGATCATTAAGCGCATATATATCTCCCGTTAAGAGGCGTGACATTTCCACGTGCGCTAAGCTGCTGTCGAATCACAACACAGGAACCGTGACACGTTTGCTAAGCTGCTATCAAATCACAACAGTGGAACCGCTGGCACAATCAGAACTCGTTACGTATTTCTGAAGGAGGTACTTCATAGAATAAAGGAAGTCATCAGCCGTTTTTAGGACAGTGAAAACAGCGGTATACAGATAAGTAAATTGTGTTAAAAATACTGTTTTTTTTACACGCGAAACATGAACATGTTATATTGCACACTGTAAACACAATCAAAGCTTCAAAAGAACACGAAGAACGGGACCCTTTTGACCATTTGGATGATCCAGAGGAGTCATGGGAGAAAGTCATGTGGTCAGATGAGACCAAAATATAACTTTTTGGTCATAATTCCACTAAACGTGTTTGGAGGAAGAAGAATGATGAGTCCCATCCCAAGAACACCATCCCTACTGTGAAGCATGGGGGTGGTAGCATCGTACTTTGGGGGTGTTTTTCTGCACATGGGAAAGGGCGACTGCACTGTATTAAGGAGAGGATGGGTCGAGGCTGGGTCTTCCAACATGACAAGGACCCGAAGCACACAGCCAGGATAACCAAGGAGTGGCTCTGTAAGAAGCATATCAAGGTTCTGGCGTGGCCTAGCCAGTCTCCAAACCTAAACCCAATAGAAAATACTGAAAATACTTTTTGAGCGGGAAAAACAACAAAAATAACGACTTTATCACACTATTATTGTTGTTCAATTTGAGTGCCACGACGCATGCGCGAGAACTGAGATTCTTCTTCTACTACTACTTGACTGGCTGCTCACTCTTTCGGAGTAGGGTTAATCTCAGTTCTCGCGCATGCGTCGTGGCACTCCCGCGAACTCTCGTCAGAGACTCAAATTGAACAACAATAATAGTGGGATAAAGTCGTTATTTTTGTTGTTTTTCCCGCTCAAAAAGTATTTTCGTCGCATGATAGACTAATACAGAGCCACTGTAGTCATTTGGACTCCTTAAATGACGTTTTTACTTACTATTCTGGGCCATCAAGTTTCATTCCCTCTGAAAGCCTATGGAGGAGTGAGACAGCTCTCAGATTTCATCAAAAATATACTAAATTATGTTCCGAAGATGAACGAAGGTCTTACATGGTTGGAACAACATGAGGGTGAGTAATTACTGACAGCATTTTCATTTTTGGGTGAACTAACCCTTTAAGCATTTAAAAAATCTAACCCTATATAACAACAAACTGCCAAAACAAGGGAGAAACGCGGATATTTGCAATACATTAAGAGCACTCTGAACGAATGACACACATCAGTTTAACACAGAAAGAATAAAGCAGTTACTTTTTGGCCCATTCTTCTTTGAATTGTCAGTTTATTTATTGATACTATTGATACTTACATCATTGTCTTTTGAATAATCCATCGTGTCAGCGCGTTCGTGATCAGACATAGGTTATCAGTGTAATCAGTGCATACATTTCATTTTAATGAAATATGCGCGCATACACGCTTCTGGCTCATGTCTAGAGCACTAGAGTTTATGAAATATGTCCATAAAAAACTTAAACGCGCTCGCTCCGGTCTATATCAGTGCTATATGATCCATGTGGTGAGCGTTGTTAAACCCATCGCGGCGCTCCGCGCAGAAACCGCTCTCTCGCGCGCCGCGTGTAGTTTGAATTCTCAACTATAATCAAGGGCTGAATCTGACATCGCCCCCATAACCTCAAATATAGCATTATTTAGAGGGCACAGCGCTTTTTAGTGGTGTCCGAAACCTTAGTGGACGTTATTGAGTGCACTCATTCTATCCCATTGCACCGCAATAACGAGTGTACAGCCGATGTACACACATTGCCTGTCCGACTTCACGCACGTTTTCATTCACTCCTTCAAATAAAGTGATAACGTAGGGAAAAGTGAATGAGAGTATAGGATTCAGCCAGGCTGTGCTGTAATGCGATCTCAACTGTGCTCTGACTGCTCTTACTACAGTGCATCAATGAAATGGGTCCCCTCTCAAACAATGTCGCGCAGCGCCGTTCCGAACGTTGTTTAAGCGACATATACCGGTATTGCGGTATCATCAAAATTCATATAATTAAAAAAATAAATACCGGTATTCGGTATGAACCGGTATACCGCCCAGCACTATCAAATACTTATTTTTTTATATATATATATATATATATATATATATATATATATATATATATATTTATTTTTATTTTTTTATTTTTTTTTGACTAAATTGACTATGACAACGTCAGGCTAACATTTTAGTGAAACAGAGACAACAAATGTAAAGCTGATCAGTCACATTTCATGCTTTGCTTTATGCAAACACAGATTTTGTTAGATACTGTTATCTAGTATAATTAAGTGACATAAATTAATGGTTTTCAAATCAGAAGTAGATTTAAGTAGGGTTTAATGTCACACAAGTAATTATAAAAGGCTATTACTGAATTATTTTTTCCTAATTTAAAGTGTTGTAATAACAAATGGACATCAGATCTTCACAGATTCACTTGAAGCAGCATTAGTGTTTTAGATTTGATCTCGCCCTGCACCTGTACATTCATTTCTACTGCTTCCATTACACTTTTGCAGGAACCAATCACAGACTGGCTTATCCACCTGGTGCGCTATTGTCGGGTTTAACACGATGATGGATGAAGAAGCGATGCGTCATTGCCTGTTGACCACACCTCTTGTGGTCTGATTGGTTGAAGGTCTATCTAATTGTGTACGGAGTTATTTGAATTATGCAGTAGAAAATACAGAGCAGACTCCCCAGACCAATGTTCAATTTCAAATTGAGCTTGGTCTGGTGATAGCCAGACAAGTTATCTAATTAAGTGCCATAAATTAATGGTTTTCAATCAGAAGTAGATTTTGGGTTTAATGTCACACAAGTAATTATAAAAGGCTATTACTGAATTATTTTTCCTAATTTAAAGTGTTATAATAACAAATGGACATCAGATCTTCACAAGTTCATTTGAAGCAGCATTAGTGTTTGTCTGGTCATGTGATCTCATGTCTGCCCACATGAGGCGACCCACTCCATGTCAAATAATGACACTTATATGACATTCTTCAAAAATATAATTCATTTCTGTAGAGCTGGAGATTTTAATAAAGATCAAATGAGTTCAGCTTTGAGAATGAAACCAACCTGTGTGTTCCTCAGTTTCTTCATGTTTCATGTCTTCTCTCTCCTCTTTCTCTGTTTGTTCCTCAGTTTCTTCATGTTTCATTCTCAATGTTTCTTCAATCTTCATGTCTTCTCTCTCCTCTTTCTCTGTTTGTTCCTCAGTTTCTTCATGTTTCATTCTCAATGTTTCTTCAATCTTCATGTCTTCTCTCTCCTCTTTCTCTGTTTGTTCCTCAGTTTCTTCATGTTTCACTCTCAATGTTTCTTCAATCTTCATGTCTTCTCTCTCCTCTTTCTCTGTTTGTTCCTCAGTTTCTTCATGTTTCACTCTCAATGTTTCTTCAATCTTCACGTCTTCTCTCTCCTCTTTCTCTGTTTGTTCCTCAGTTTCTTCATGTTTCACTCTCAATGTTTCTTCAATCTTCACGTCTTTGCTCTCCTCTTTAATAAACTACATCTTTATGTAGACGTGGGTCTCAGTCACATCACCAGGAGTTTTTCTGTGTGTTAGAAAACTGTTTAAGAGGAGAATAATTAACAGAAACAAATCCACACAGAATCCCTGAGTGTGTCTCAATCAGCTCTAGTTAAGTTAATGGACCTTAATTACCTGATTTTACCTGAGACAAAAATACTCAAAACTAACACAACAAATTAATTAAAGAATTCAAATTATACAGACCCTTAATATATTAGTTCAACTTAATGATTTGTAGAAATCGAGATAGAAATAGAAATGCAGCGCTTTGAATCACTGAATCGTTTGTTGTGAATCAATCGGTTCAATTGACTCGGACTCGGAGAGTCTAAAGCTGCGGTTCTCTCATCAGAGACTGAACTCATGTTTGAACTGATTCACGATAAAGAGAGAAATGAGCCGCTCCTTCTGTTCAGTTTATTCTGTTACTTTACTCACACAACACTGATACATGTTAGATAAAGCAATGTAGTGTTACATTTAATAATATATCATTAATTCTGATTCGCTTCAAAAGCTTAAAGGGTTAGTTCACCCAAAAATGAAAATTATGTCATTAATTACTCACCCTCATGTCGTTGGACACCCGTAAGACCTCCGTTCATCTTCGGAACACAAATGAAGATATTTTTGTTGGAAGCTGAGGCTGAGAAAGGCCTCAGATAGGCCTCCATAGGGATTCAGTACTTTTGCACTCACAAGACCCATAAAAGGCACTAAAAACGTCATTACAAAGTCCATCTCACTACAGTGGCTCTACAATAATTGTACAAAGTGACGACTAGTTTTTGTGCGCAAAAAAAAAAAATCAAAATAACGACTTTATTCAACACAAACTTTGGCATCTGCCGTGGACTCACGAAGCACCACGACGCATGCGCGAGAAAATGACGCAGATCCGGCGTACGGACACATAACCCAGAAGCGAGGAGGAGATTTGTTTACAAGCAGAGGAAGACGCGCCGTATCTAAGCTGTTGAATTCTACATTGATCGTGCTTTAGGTCTCGGCGTAGTGCTCAAAATGGAACTAAAGTCAATTTCATGGATTCCCGAACGCCGGCGCTACGTCATATTCTTGCGCATGCGTCATGGAGTTCACAGGAGAGGCCAAAGTTTGTGTTGAATAAAGTCGTTATTTTGATTTTTTTTGCGCACAAAAACTAGTCGTCGCTTTGTACAATTATTGTAGAGCCACTGTAGTGAGATGGACTTTGTAATGACGTTTTTAGTGCCTTTTATGGGTCTTGAGTGCAAAAGTACCGAATCCCTATGGAGGCCTATCTGAGGCCTTTCTCAGCCTCAGCTTTCAACAAAAATATCTTCATTTGTGTTCCGAAGATGAACGAATGTCTTACGGGTGTCCAACGACACGAGGGTGAGTAATTAATGACATAATTTTCATTTTTGGGTGAACTAACCCTTTAAAACACAAACCTTTTTTCAAGCGAACCACAACAGATGCAGGAGCGCGGCGCGGCCTTTTGACGTCACTCGTAGATAACAAAATAAAAGTCCCATTCACTGCTGAGTCTAAAATCACAGAAGTGCATAGAAGTTCACATAAAAAAAAATCTATTAAAAAAGATGATAAAATTCAGAGTTTAATGTATTATTGAAATACATTCAATAACACAATGGTAATTTACATTTCTGTAACGTTGCAAGGCGACTGGTAACTTGATCAAAACATAAATTCTAGAAAAAGTTTCTACACTGTTGTGAAATCTCATAAACTCAAACAAACATGTTTGTTTTTATCACATTTCATCATCACAAACACAGGTCACTGTTTTAAGTTTAATATAGAGATTATCTGGTAAAACTAGTAGACAGACATTTCTCTTGGTGTGGTGATGTGACATCGTAAAGAAATCATTACTTAGTAATAAGGAATATGAGACAAAAACAAATTGTTATCAATTTTTTGCACCGGACTGGATTATATAGAAGGATATAATCCAATAAATCTATGAATTCTTTAAATGTACTGAGGAGGGCAGCAGAGAGGCTTATTTAGTTCAAATCAAATCACTTTATTGTCACTCTACCATATGCACAAGTGCAACAGCAGGTGAAATTCTTAGGTGCAGTCCGAGCAACATAGCAGTCATGACATGACATGTACAACATTTAAGCAACAACAGATTACACATCTGATGCGCACACAATTACTCACAGCACAGTATACACTACAATAAACAATAAATAATTTACACAATGTGAGTGTAGTTCTCACAGCTTTAAACAATATACACATACTTACAATATACATATACTTAAAACAATATACACTAAACATACATTAAACAATAACAGTATACATTAAGCTATAGTAATAATATACAATGTACAGTATACAATATGTTCACAAATTGAAATCCAAAGTGCAATAGATGCTGTATGATAAATAAATGTGTATATAATGTGTGTGTATCTACAGTGGGTTGTGCTGAGTGATATTCTGTCCAGTGTGTGTTATGATCCTGATGGATCAGGAGTTAAGTAGTCTGATTGCTTGTGGGAAGAAGCTGTTCTGGAGTCGGCTGGTGCGTGTTCTGATGCTGCGGTACCGTCTGCCTGATGGCAGCAGTGAGAGCAGCCCATGGTTCGGGTGGCTAGAGTCTCTGATGATCCTCTGAGCTCTCTTCACACACCGCCTGGCATAAATGTCCTGGAGGGAGGGAAGCTCACCTCCGATGATGCAGCTGGCCGTGCGCACTACCCTTTGCAGTGCTTTGCGGCTGCGGGCGGTACTGTTGCCGTACCAGGTGGTGATGCAGCCAGTCAGCAGGCTCTCGATGGTGCAGGAGTAGAAGCGTGTGAGGATGTGGCGGTTCATTCCAAACCTCCTCAGCCGTCGCAGGAAGAAAAGGCGCTGATGAGCCTTCTTCACAACGGCCTCTTGTGGACGGACCATGAGAGTTCTTCTGTGATGTGGACACCGAGGAACTTGAAGCTGCTGACTCTCTCCACCGGTGCTCCATCGATGGTGATGGGGCGGTGTTCTCTCTCATTCCTCCTGAGTTCCTCCATGTTTCTGGCTGAACAACTACCATTCAGTCACAACTGAAGAAGCCTCTTGGATGAGAAGTGAAACATCTTCAAGAAACTTTAGCCAGTCCAGTCCATCGATTTCATTCAACATTTCTTGGATAACCATGAACTGGATGACTTCACAAACAAATTAGTTAAGAAATAAACAATTATAAAATGCTTTGTTGTGGACATTTCACTTTACTATTGTAAACATTAACAATATATTTTCATTAAAAACTATAAGCCTGTTCAATTCTGACATTTTATTCAACAAATGAATGTACTCTGCACAGCTGTGGCTAGAAACAAATGGCACCGAATTTCCAAAATTAAAAGTTCACCATAATGTGCCATGGGGATGTCAAGATTTGTTAACAATGTAAGATATAAATTAACACGTTGACTAGTAAAATGTGCCTAGTACTGGACAGTAATCAAAACTGTAAAGCTTGGTGTGTACTGGGGTTAGGGTTGCCAACTTCTGGAAAAGAAAATAAGGGACAATCGTAGTTCTTTATAGGAAAATAAGGGACAGAATAAGGGACACTCAAAATATGTGTACTGTGCCACACAGTGTATGTCATTTCAGTATCTGCAGTTAAGTGTGTGTATAAAAGGTTCTCAGACAAAAACATTTGAGTCATTCTGTCAAAATCAACCAAATGTCAGAAATTTTCCCGGCTCAAATTTTTGATTTTGTTAAATTTGTTTCTGAAGAAAGACAAACATAAATGAAGAAAAAAGACAAAATATTAAATGTGATGGAAGCATATTTACTGAGTAATTCAATGTTTTGCAGTGGGGGTCAGAATTACAATTTTCACAGGGGTGTAAAAAGGGCTTTACAAAGATGGCAGCATCATTATTTTATTTTCACACAGAGATTGGTAGATCTATAAGGTAAAACTGTTGACTTTAGCAATCTCTGTTGCATTATATGTCAACGATGACATGAAAAAAGAGGAAAAAGCACTTCTTGTGTTTTTTTGATCAAAGTTTGCACGCTTGTAACTCATTTTTAAGACACCTTAATATCCTTTTAGATTCTAATTCTTAAAACACTTTTTACTTTTGGTTTCTTAATTTTTTAGGCCCAATGATTTAATAATAATTCCCATATTGTGCCTGTAACTCTAAAACTATTAAATATATCTCAATATCCTTCTATATTCTCATTCTTAATAAACTTATTTTGTAACCTTAATTATAAAGACACTATACACTCTAAAAAATGCTGGGTGAAAAATAACCCAATTTGGGTTGAAAATGGACTAACCCAGTGATTTGGTTGTTTTAAGCAAACATTTAACCCAACCGCTGGGTTAAAACAACCCAAATGCTGGGTTAGTCCATTTTCAACCCAACTTGGGTTATTTTTAACCCAGCATTTTTTAGAGTGTATGGTTCAGTCACATAGATATAATGTTGCATGCTCAAATATATTAATATTTATTTTCTACACCAAAGGATATAAATATCATCAACCTCTATTCAAAAATGATAAACTTAAAAGGTTATTCAGGAAGATACATAGATGGCATAAAATTTGAAAGCATAATAACTGAACGTCTTGGAAATTTCAACCAATAAAACATTTGAACTAAATGTTGTTGCAACCATGTATGAATAAATGAAAATGCAATTTTCAATTAAAGAGAACTTAGAGGATTGCTTTTGGTGCTTGAGACTTTATTTGTTATTTTGTGTTTCAATAATGAGGTTGAGAATACGCTACGTTACATTAACTCTATTTAACAACATTAACTTACAATAGTGAAAGAAGACTTCCATTTTTGATCACGTCTTCCCTCAGGGAGAGTGCATGTTTTCTGCATGGCTAAATTTTGGACTCATGAACAATAATCACGTTGTTGGCCCCCCACCCAACGCAAAACTTCGGCAAAATAGTCTCAATCGTTTGTGCTCCGTTTGTGCTGGTTTGTGCCATAAACATTTTTGTTTGTGCTGCTTTGGTTTTTAAGATATTAAAAAAAACATTTTTTTTTAGTTCATTCTGAGGTCACTCAGCCCCCCACATTCTCCAAATTCACCTCAAATAACCTCGTTTGTTTGTGCTTTGTTTGTGCTGGTTTGTGCCGGTAAAAGGTTCGTTTTTGTGGCTTTCTTTTTTTAAATATTAGATACAAAATGTTAGACAATGATGTCACCAGCCCCCGATTTATGAGCAGTGAGCATTTTATTTTGGGTTTGTACTGTATTCAATATCTTACCAAAATGTTGCCAGTAAAGACGTTTTAATAGAACAGCAACTCCGTATCAATGTTTTTGTAGTTGCTCTGGTGTTTTATAAAAAAAAATTCTTGGTGTTCAGACATTATAATATATATACATGTGCGCGATTGCCATCAAGTTGTAGTTTTATGTAACTAAATCAGCTCTCGGCACGAGAACAAAAGCACAATTATCCTCTTTGTGAACACTTTTTTAGGAATCAAACTGCAAAAGACTTTGTCAAGGATAATCATCACATCATTTGTTCAATAAAGAATTATTTTTACTTCATTCACTGGTCTCTCCTGATTTAACTTTGATTTTATTTGCTAGGAGTTTAATCTGCTGCACTTCACTCCCACCACTAGGCGTAAGTGACACACTAGTAGTGTTCTAGTTGAAATTAGCAGTTAGAAGAGGAAACGTTGATGTAATATCAAACTACTAAAGTCGTTACTAAATCAAATCTGGCAAATGTACGTACAATGTTTAACACTGTCAGTTGCAATATTATTAGTTAACTTGAAGATTAACAGTACAACATTCAAAAGTTAAGATTGAAAACTTATTGATAATACAACTATGAAATGGTAATTACAGCTGCATACTACTTTTTTAATACATTGTGCATCTAGGAGTCAGCATTACCATATTGGTCCTAATATAAGATATATTTTTGTTATACATTATATCGGTACTATAACTTCCTTATATTCGGACCAATACAGTAATACATAAAAAATTTAAACTGTACATGACATTTGAGTCAGGATTATTTCAGTGGGTAATTATGTTTGTTTATGCCAGATGCCCAAGAAACCAGCAGTCGACAGGGATTCCATTTTCACAGTCTTGTGCACAATCAAAAA
This sequence comes from Romanogobio albipinnatus, assembly GCA_023566225.1. Lineage (NCBI taxonomy): Eukaryota > Metazoa > Chordata > Actinopteri > Cypriniformes > Gobionidae > Romanogobio > Romanogobio albipinnatus. The sequence continues at coordinate 62,433,846 of CM042240.1, read as the reverse complement.
AGAGGTCATAGTACAAAATGGCAAAATAGCTACTCCTAATCAGAGCATCTGGACAGAGCTTAGTAAGCAGCTAGAAAACAAGATCACTGCAAAGGCTCTATACACTTTTGTTAAACTAAACAGACACAACTTCTGGACTGCTTTAGGGTTTACTCATGAAAGTGATCATGAAACAAGTGGCAGTGGTGATGACACAGATTTTCAGCCAGGGTCCCTCTCCCCCAGACCAAAAGATGCCTGGACTTTTGATCTTTAAGTTCCTTTTCAGAAATGGATTGAATTCATGCCTGAAACAGTAACATATAAAAACAAGTTCTCCAAAACACAAAAAAGGGAATACACAATTTTGAAGCCTGGCATCTGGACGCATCTGATAAATCATCACATTTGGCAAGAAGTGAAATGCCCCTGCACAGTTGTCTTTAAAAGAGCCAAGGTATATCCATCAGCCACAGATAAATATATAGAAATCAGGCAACTGTAAAGAGTGTCGTGGCCACATTCACATAAAATGTGACAGAGAGCCTGAAATGAACAGCCCAATGGTGTTCAAGTGTTCACTTAAAAACACTGATGACTCCCTGCACATTGTTCCAAACGTGCAATGTCTGGAAACTTACGTTTGCATATATCCAAAGAACTGTGTGAGGGTAGAATGGAGTCCCATGTGTGGAGGGCATCAGAGGCAACAAAGCTGATGGAGTTTGGAGATCCTGAGCCGAGCCATTTGCCTAATTTGACCACCCTGCGCAAAGCAAGAGAGAAATGACTCAGAATTAGGTGACAAGGACCCTATTTTGTCACTACAGATATTAAAATACAGTGCACCTCACAGTGGTAGCATTAAAGACATTAGACTGGACAGGTTTTTCTGTCACTATTGGAGACAAACACAAATGTATATGTACAAGTCATTATCAAAGACATCTACTAACCCCACTGTGAGTTTTGATGCAACCGGCTCAGTCGTGAGGAAACTACAGAGACCAAGTGGTAAATCTGGCCATATATTTTTATATCAGGGCGTTCTGGCAGGAGATGAGAACTCAAGTGTCCCAGTGGTGCAAATGCTGTCAGAGAGACATGACGTTAATGCCATAACACCTTGGCTGAGAGAATGGATACGTGCAGGTGCACCAACTCCAAAGGAGGTTGTCAGTGACTTTTCTCTGGCTTTGCTCGGAGCTCTGGTCAAGGCTTTTACTCCTCATCCTGATCTAAAGACCTACTTCAATGAGTGTTATGGTGTCTTACTCTGCAAACAGTCAGCAAAAGTGCCAACTTGTTTTGTTCGGGTTGATGTTGCTCACTGCATCAAGATGATCTGCCAGTGGGACTGCTTAAAGAAGAAACCACATCGCATTAAAGATTTTTTTTTGTGAGGTCAATGGCACAGCTTCTCATGTCACAATCCATGCCGATGCAAGAGAGCTACTATGCAGTATTACTGTTGTGGCTCTCAGCGAAGCAGAGGGCAATGACAGCTCTGGAGCTCCCCTCATATCAGAGAGGTGCAAGAAACACCTGAAAGCCAGAATTGCTGAAGACTGTGTCACCATCCCAGATGTGGAGAGTGAGGAGCTGGAAGAAGTGGATCCATTTGGCCAAACACAGACAGACATACGGCAGTGGGTGACAGACATATGTGAGGAGAGCAGGTCACTTTCCGTGTCTAATGGTGATCATGACAATATGCACTTTCTCCCTGAGATTATTCCCAATATAATCTGGTTTGCAAATGACTTACCACTCTGGACAGGAGTAATGATCCCTCACTTCCGAAGCACCAATATCACCGCAAGTTCAGCCAATGTTGAAGCAGAGTTCAAAAACATCAAACGCGGCCTTTTCAAGCATGAAAACCTTCCTATTCGGGTGGATCGATTCATTGCTCGACACCTGTCCTACATTGAAGGCAACATGCGAATTTGTTCTGCAAAACAGAAAGCTGAGGAAAAAGGTGAAGAGGATAGAACCGTTTCAACAGTGATCACCACAGATGCCAATCCACTACCCACCACAACCTGTAGTGTAGATGGAAAGACAGAAATGGACACTTACTGTTCTGGGAAGTCTGACACTGTCACAAACATCCATCCAACAGTTGAAGACGCTGTTGAAAACTGGAGAGGCCTAGCGGTTCCACCCAAAAAGAGGAAGAGGAGTTCATACCTCTCTCCTTGTCCTGAATGGCTCCATGCAGATCCATCTGTGAAGGGGAAAAAACTGAAAGTAGACCAGTTGAAAAATGGAAACAATCAACAGCCTGTTAAACTCAGGAAATCTAGAATCTCTGTGCTGAATACATGTGCATTCGATGCTTTTTGTCAATGCTTATGTTGTGCTTTCTGTGATAGTGTCACTTTTGAAAATATTGTTTGTGGTGAGGATTCCAACAACCTCCTCCAGTTAGTGAAATCCATCACCAAAAAGGGTCTGAATGCACAGGCCTACATACAGAGGGCAGAGCTGGTGAGTGGAATATTCAAAGCTGTCCCACTGAAATCTGGTGCTCTCCAAATCGATGCACAGTGCCACATCTCCACTATCATTGAAAAGTCAATGACAAAACGTGCGTGCGTTTCCTTAACAAAACAGTGCTCCTCACAGTATTGTGGTCTCAACAAACAAGTCACAAGGGAAATTCCATTAGTTTGTACTTCTGTTGCTGTACTACAGGCTTCTGGCATGGCTCATCTTCAGACCGCGGTAGAAGAAGGCCTTAACCTTCCGGAGTCCCCCTGCCTCAGGCCAATCCAAAGTCCATCACAGTGTCCCTCTGCATTCAAGACAGGTACCACAGGAAAAGTTTCTCACAGTTACAGTCTGGGAGAACTTCTCTGGATTGACACTGACCTGGGAAGCAACTCAACAGAATTTGCTTTGCTTGAATTTCTCTCCAATCTGATGCTCCAAGGAGAGAGATTTACTTTAAGATTTACATAAAACATAAAACACTTTATCAATTAATTGATTGTTAGGCTGCATTAACTAGGTCAGCCGGAACCGGGAACACTTCCCATAACACCTGATGTACTCGTTACATCATCAGAAGAATGGCATCTACGCTAATGATATTCTCTCTGTTTTATCCCGAGGTTTACTGCAGTCAGCCAGATCCGGGCCGTATCCTAATCAGATGGTGGACCAGAGAAGACCAACACAGGACCCCGAAGTGTCTGCAGAGACCGTGTCAATTATCCTCCCCCTGCAACTGCCTCATCGACACGGCATCTAAATAAACCCGTCACCAGTGTGATGACTCCGATTGTTCGAATATTACCATTAAATAATACTTAAATCGATATGTCATCCGCAATAAACCCGTCTCTAGCGTGTTGCCTCCGATCATTCGAATATTGCACTTTAATAATTATTTAATCAACATCATCCTTAATAAACCCGTCTCCAGCGTGTTGCCTCCGGTCCTTTGAATATTCCGATCTATTATGACCTCTGACCTGTAAAGCAGCCAGAATAATAATAATAATAATAATAATAATACGTTGTTTGTAAATTGGCCAGAGGAGAACTGGCACCCCGACTGAGCCTGGTTTCTCCCAAGGTTTATTTTTCTCCATTAGGTCACCTGATGGGGTTTTGGTTTCCTTGCCACTGTTGCCTCTGGCTTGGCGTGCTCAGTTGGGGACACTATATTTTTCAACTAAACATCGAAACAAATCTAATTAATAAACTAATTTAACCATGTAAACTAAATTACTGATCTAATTATTGATCTAAAGCCCACACTGTCACCGAATGGAAATTGAAATGAACTGATGACATCAAATGGCTATACAGCTGAATAAAATTAGGCTGCATTATTTTGCTGTTTGACACTGTAAAGCTGCTTTGAAACAATCTACATTGTTAAAAGCGCTATATAAATAAGGTTGACTTGACTTGACTTGACTTTAAGGGCAGTCATTGCTTTCAGAGGAGGCTTAACCCAGGATGCTCTTGGACATTATGTGGCCTACTGCAGGTCTCCATGTGTCTGGGAGATGTATGACGACCTGAGAAGTGGAGTGACAGGAGCGTCAGAAAAAAACAAAATATGCCCACATGCTGTATTATACACAAATTACTAATTTCATTATTTAATATTACTTTCACAATTATACAAGTATTTTTGTTGTATGCCACACAACCTTGTTTTCCTATTACTGTTTGGAGAAGAAGTATCTGCTTTTCTGGAAGTCAGGCTTGATGTTGTTTGCACACAAGTCTATTATGTGTGGCATTTTTGGTTTGAAGACAGATAGTAGCTTGTCAGTATTATGTTTTTTAAAGTCCCTGTAAAGGCAATTCTGAGATTTGTTTCTAAACCCATTATAAATGTTAGAAATGTATTGCTGAAACACATTACAAAGACTGTGAACTACAGGGAGTGCAGAATTATTAGGCAAATGAGTATTTTGACCACATCATCCTCGTTATGCATGTTGTCTTACTCCAAGCTGTATAGGCTGGAAAGCCTACTACCAATTAATCATATTAGGTGATGTGCATCTCTGTAATGAGAAGGGGTGTGGTCTAATGACATCAACACCCTATATCAGGTGTGCATAATTATTAGGCAACTTCCTTTCCTTTGGCAAAATGGGTCAAAAGAAGGACTTGACAGGCTCAGAAAAGTCAAAAATAGTGAGATATATTGCAGAGGGATGCAGCAGTCTTAAAATAGCCAAGCTTCTGAAGCGTGATCATCGAACAATCAAGTGTTTCATTCAAAATAGTCAACAGGGTCGCAAGAAGCATGTGGAAAAACCAAGGCGCAAAATAACTGCCCGTGAACTGAGAAAAGTCAAGCGTGCAGCTGCCAAGATGCCACTTGCCACCAGTTTGGCCATATTTCAGAGCTGCAACATCACTGGAGTGCCCAAAAGCACAAGGTGTGCAATACTCAGAGACATGGCCAAGGTAAGAAAGGCAGAAAGTCGACCACCACTGAACAAGACACACAAGCTGAAACGTCAAGACTGGGCCAAGAAATATCTCAAGACTGATTTTTCTAAGGTTTTATGGACTGATGAAATGAGAGTGAGTCTTGATGGGCCAGATGGATGGGCCCGTGGCTGGATTGGTAAAGGGCAGAGAGCTCCAGTCCGACTCAGACGCCAGCAAGGTGGAGGTGGAGTACTGGTTTGGGCTGGTATCATCAAAGATGAGCTTGTGGGGCCTTTTCGGGTTGAGGATGGAGTCAAGCTCAACTCCCAGTCCTACTGCCAGTTTCTGGAAGACACCTTCTTCAAGCAGTGGTACAGGAAGAAGTCTGCATCCTTCAAGAAAAACATGATTTTCATGCAGGACAATGCTCCATCACACGCGTCCAAGTACTCCACAGCGTGGCTGGCAAGAAAGGGTATAAAAGAAGAAAATCTAATGATATGGCCTCCTTGTTCACCTGATCTGAACCCCATTGAGAACCTGTGGTCCATCATCAAATGTGCGATTTACAAGGAGGGAAAACAGTACACCTCTCTGAACAGTGTCTGGGAGGCTGTGGTTGCTGCTGCACGCAATGTTGATGGTGAACAGATCAAAACACTGACAGAATCCATGGATGGCAGGCTTTTGAGTGTCCTTGCAAAGAAAGGTGGCTATATTGGTCACTGATTTGTTTTTGTTTGGTTTTTGAATGTCAGAAATGTATATTTGTGAATGTTGAGATGTTATATTGGTTTCACTGGTAAAAATAAATAATTGAAATGGGTATAAATTAGTTTTTTGTTAAGTTGCCTAATAATTATGCACAGTAATAGTCACCTGCACACACAGATATCCCCCTAAAATAGCTAAAACTAAAAACCACTTCCAAAAATATTCAGCTTTGATATTAATGAGTTTGTGTTCATTGACAACATGGTTGTTGTTTAATTATTAATGTTGTAAAATTAATCCTCAAAAATACAACTTGCCTAATAATTCTGCACTCCCTGTATGTAGTAATGAATTCAGAAGTTAGATCGTTAAACAGTTTTTCACCGTTGCTGTGTTCAGGATTTTCGTACGGTGGCTTGATGACGCACTGGAGCCACAGAGCCTGGCTCCTCCCCTAATACGATCATAACTAGAGCAGCACATTCGCATCAGTTTGCCCACTTGATCGAGTTACTGTCAGTACTGTCAGTTATTACAGCCTACAACTTACAAAACAGCTTACAAAACAAAAACGATGATATCAAGAAGAGGTGGATTAATTTTGTGAACAGCAACCTTGATGGAGAGCTGAGGATCACCACCAACACCTGCCTCTGCAGTGACTTTACACCGGATCGTTTTACAAACTTTCACCGGAGACAACTGGGATTCACTGATAATCTGCTGCAGAACCGACTATCCCCCGCCCAGGCCTTCATCCTCCCGTCCCGCCGACATCGGGTGCGTCATGATCATAGACGCTCGTGATCAGTACGTGAGTGTTGTCTTGTGTGCTACTGCAGCTTTCCCGCGAGTGGGCGTGGTTTCGGCGCCGACAGCAGACACGCCCCCAGCGTTTGAGAGCAGGGAATGCTGCTCATTTTTTCAAGTATTTGATAAGCTATTTTATGTACTTGGCGGATTTCTTTATGATTCAAATTTGGCTGGGTGGTTAATTACACATTTATCTGTAGTGTGAGGAACTCAGAACACATGTTTAGTTTTGACTTTACAGGGACTTTAAGTTTAAGTTTTAAAGGTCTATTATTTGAAAAAATGAGCAGCATTCTCTGCTCTCAAATGCTGGGGGCGTGTCCGCTGTTGGCGCCGTTCATAAAATGCCCTTCATAAAAGGTAAAAATATCAAAGATATGCAGATTTAAATATCTCAAAGCTGATTGAACACTGGTGAGAATATTGCTTCAGAATAAATTATATTTACAACACAGTAAATTCTGAAATATATATATATATATATATATATGGATTAATAATTTGCCTCCGCCCTGACATCTTTGAAATAGAGAAATGCAAGAATTAATACTGAATTAGCACACACACACACACACAGAGAAATGTTGAAATAAATAAAAAATATTATTATTATTTATTTATACAAATTTTTCCGATCAGAACCTCGTCCCCACCGTCGCCAAAATCTCACTCTGAACTCAGTTCAAAACTTGAGAGCCCTGTAGTTGTATACATGTGTACATACATTTTGTTCTCATGTCACAAGTAATAATATCAAGGTTTACTGAGTTTCACATGATTCTTTTGTAGTGTGGTTTTCTGTGAAGTGTACTAAAATAAATATCGTCACCTGTGTACATTAGCCACTTCTTCTCGACGCTGTTTCCTGATGGTTTATAAAAGAAATACTTCAAGTCACCCTCTGTTGTTTCAAAGAATAGCACAATGGCGAGCGCGTCAAGTATAAACGCCTCGTCCATTTGGGGAGGAGCGCAGTCAGCAGAGGCTCGCGCTGCGGAGACAGGCGAAAGTATAAACAAGACTTAATTCTGTGAAACGACAACAGGAGGGCGACTCTGAGTAATTGTTCTCCAAACCATCAAAAAGCAGAGATGAGAGGAAGTAGTTTGCTGAATAATTTGTCAAACACTCGTCTCGTGAGAAATTTGTGAATAAATGGATCTTCACATGTAAACTGATTAGGTTGTGGGTCATTTTGAGGACACATGTTTTTAGTAGCCTACACTAATAAACCCTAACCAAATAATCAAATTAAACCCAGTAAACTTGAAATTGTGACTTGTTGTGACAACAAAACATATTAATGAATAGGCCCTGATAGATTTCAGCCTAATAGGGACACCTGCACTGAATCGCCAATTTAACATGTATTTTGTGTATTTTCAAAATACTGTATTTGTATTTAAATAAATTTTTCACAAAGTATTTTTTGTATTTTCATGTATTTATGCCCATCTGTGTATAATATATATATATATATATATATATATATATATATATATATATATATATATATATATATATATATATATATATATATATATATATATATAATTTAAGTATTTTAAATACCTGAAAATGGGTATAAAATGTTTAAAAATAAAAAAATTTATTTTATGTGGCTCCAGTGCGTCATCAAGCCACCGTACGAAAATCCTGAACACAGCAACGGTGAAAAACTGTTTAACGATCTAACTTCTGGGGGATATTTTAGGGGGATATCTGTGTGTGCAGGTGACTATTACTGTGCATAATTATTAGGCAACTTAACAAAAAACAAATTTATACCCATTTCAATTATTTATTTTTACCAGTGAAACCAATATAACATTTATGAAATCTTCATGAACTTTCAATAGTTATTGACATTATTTGTGTAATGTGTCTTATTTTAACATGTGTTACAGTAAGTGAGAGTAAATGATGAGAGGATGTTCATCTGTTGGTGAACTATCCCTTTAATGCTGATCTATGGCAGATTGAAGAAACAGCAGAACTAATGGATGAAAGTGGACAGTGGAATAGATTTTTATACGTACATTTCTATGCACGTCTGTGATTTTCAATATTAACCAACTGCAGAACCGCAGAACTCATATACGTCACTCACAACAGTCTGAAGACAACAGCGCCACGCCACAGTCTCATGCCGGAAGTGGGTGGAGTAGCAGCCTCAGATCGGAAGTGGGCGGAGTTAACGAAAACTAAACAATCGGCATGGCGGAAGAAGAGAACGCGGTAAACAGTTGTTTTGTGTTGTGGTTTTAATCTATCAAGTTTATTTGTGTTGTGTATTTGATCCATCGTTGTTGTATTAACACTTTATACAGCACGTGGCTCTAATCATATTTTAAACGAGCTTTACGATGTCTCTTGCGTCTGTTGATGTGGTCTTGCTTTAAGTTACATATTCATTGTTTGTGATTTTACTTTGTTGTTGGCGCTGTATTTTTTATTTAAATTACCTTTTCTGATACTGACCAATGTGTTTTATGTGGATTTTTTGTGGATCGGCATATTGCGATTTGGAGAGGCTCAGCTTTACTTCATTTTCATCAATACAAGACATTCTGCAACAGTTTTCACTGCCCAGTGTTTTTCACTGACCAGATGGCACTAGTTGATTGCACACCTTCAAATTCACTTCAAAAAGCAGCTGTCCATGAAGGTATGAATGTTTTGAGTTATTTGTTTATATACAGTGGCAAGAAATTGTATTTATTTGTTATCCCTTTGGAATTAGTTGGTTTTCTGCATGATTTGGTCAAAAATGTCATCTCATCTTCAAAGTTTCAAGTATATATATTTATATATAAGCACAATATGCTTAAGCTAACAAATTACAAACAATATTTCATGTGTTTAAATGTGTCCTATTGAAATCAAATCAAATACACAACCAAACATGTGATATGTATTGCCAAATATAGATATTGTTCATTTGGATGATGTTCTGAAATGTTCTTTTATATTCTGAATTTAAAATTTTGTTTTTGCAATGCAGTAAGTGGTCATTTTTGTTTTAGAACAATGAAACTTGGCTCTCTTGTACAAAAATTGTATTGTTACATTATATATATATATATATATATATATATATATATATATATATATATATATATATATATATATATATATATATATATATATATATATATATATATATATATATTTCTGTTTAATTTTGTTGCAGTAAATTGACAAGCAGACTTACCCCAGGACAGGACAATGGAAGCTGATCCAAAAGAAGGTTAGTTTTAAAAGGCTCTCATAAAGACATTCGCTACTTATACAGATAGTGTGTTGTTATATCTGTCACATCTTTTCCAGGAATAACTTAATAATGTTCTATTGTTTTAGACTGTTCCACAACAGTTGGTCAGCTCTATTGACTGTGGGATATTCATGTTAATGGTAAGAAGAAAAAAAAGAGCTTCTCTTCATTAGGATGAAAAACATGAGGGCTTTTCACACTTGAAATAGTAAACCCCGGCTATACAGAATCCTGGGTTATCTTGCTTCATGTTTCACACTGATCATCATTTACCTGAGAGGAAGAATTAATCCTGGGTATTCATACACTGCCGTTCCACACTGTACTGTACTAAACCATGGGATAACATCCTTATTTGCAGTGTCAGTGTCGCTGATTGGACGAACACCGCACACAATATGTTTACATAAATGCTCAAGCTTTGCATGTCCTCTTATTACAAGTTTATCCTGAATGGACATTTCAGACTATAAAATAATTAAAATGGTCTCTTCTTCATTGCAATTGTTGCGTTTTCTGTCAGCATTTGATGTTTTTCCTCTTCAACGCTGAATTTATTATTTATATAGAATGCACAGTTTTTCATTGACTGTCCAAAGCACGTAAATATAAAAGTGTGAAATGTTACTTTACCCGGGGTTAAAAGTGTGTTTAGAACGACGAAAAGCTCAGTGTGAAAAGCTTGCCTTTGATTTCTGTATACATTTTGAACTGAAAATGGTTAATTAATTTGATTTGTGACAGGGTATGATTTATGTCACAAATATAGACATGAGGAAAAAAAAATTTAATTTCAAAACTTTATTATACATGCTACATCCTTTAACACACGATATTGTTAAAACACTTCCAACATTTCATCCCATTTTTCGTACCCTTCTCTCATGAAGGAGCTATGGACCACAGAAGACCTCTGCACTGCAGCTGAAAGACTGTAGAACAACCAAAAGTTTTCAAAGGTTTAGTGGAAGAGCCGTGATTTCTGAAGACCAGGAAAAAGCCCTTCAACTTTCACAGGCTGAAATGGTTGACCAACAACTTGCCAAAGAGCCTTTAGTGTTTTTTAAGTGTTTAGTGTTTGGACAAAAGGAGTCTCAGAATTAACTGCATGTTTATGAAGATTTAATTTATCTTAGATTTAATTTGTCATGTACCTGCTGTGCAATAACTTTCAACCTAGTTCAATATTGATTGATTGATTGTGTATTTCTTTTTTAAGCAAACCACAGCTATGATGCCTTTGGGGAAGTACATTTATTAAAATTAAATAATTTTTGTGGGTTGTTTTGGGATTTGATTAATCTGAATCTGCTTGAATAATGCATTCCAGTGTAAAATTGTGTAATGTGTATTATGTACTATGAAAAAAGGTTAATTCTGAAGATAAATCAGCTCCGCCCACTTCCGGCATGAGACCGTGGTGTGGCGCTGTTGTCCTCAGACTGTTGTGAGTGACGTATATGGGTTCTGCGGTTCTGCAGTTAGACCTATCTCGTGATTTTAGACAATAGTGTGTGAACGGGACTTTTATTTTGGTATCCAGGTGTGACGTCATAAGGTCGCGCCGCGCTCCTGCATCTGTTGGGATTCGGCTGAAGAGAAAGGTTTGTGTTTTAAGTGTTTAATGAATTGTGTGTTATTAAATGTAACTGTGCATTGATTTATCTAACATTTATCAGTGTTGTGTGAGTAAAGTAACAGAATAAACTCACGAGTAACAGAAGGAGCGGCTCATTTCTCTCTTTATCGTGAATCAGTTCAAACATGAGTTCAGTCTCTGGAGAGAGAACCGGAGCTATACTCCGAGTCAATTGAACCGATTGATTCACAACAAATGATTCAGTGATTTATCTAACATTTATCAGTGTTGTGTGAGTAAAGTAACAGAATAAACTCATGAGTAACAGAAGGAGCGGCTCATTTCTCTCTTTATCGTGAATCAGTTCAAACATGAGTTCAGTCTCTGGAGAGAGAACCGGAGCTATACTCCGAGTCAATTGAACCGATTGATTCACAACAAATGATTCAGTGATTTATCTAACATTTATCAGTGTTGTGTGAGTAAAGTAACAGAATAAACTCATGAGTAACAGAAGGAGCGGCTCATTTCTCTCTTTATCGTGAATCAGTTCAAACATGAGTTCAGTCTCTGGAGTAGGGTTGCCAACTTTGTCACTATGAAATGAGGGACAAAAGGTGGGCTGGTTTTGTGCGAAAATACAGTGTATGATTTTTAGCCATTTGTCATAATGATAGCTAACTTAATAAAATATTAATACATAACTCTCGTGCCATGGCAAGTACAGTAGGTTTAATGTTCATTTACAGCAGTGTTAACACAGACAAATAGTAAAGGTAATAGGTAATGGTTCAATTAAAAGACTAAGACAAAACACTTGTGACTCCTTCACTATAGGTTAGAAAAATTCATGTTAATCTTGCATGTGACAAACTAAAAATAACATAGCGTCTGTATGCTGTATTTTTGCAGCATCAAATAGGAATCAAATAGCAGACTCAGAAAATGCAACTTCTGTGCACACAAACAGTGGTGGGGAATAAATGCTTATGAATAAATGCTTCACATTCTTATTTCATTCAAACTATATATGAGTTGAAAAACAAAACTTTACAAAATAAATAATTTAAATGCAAAAGAAGAAAAGAGGGGCATGCCTCTGCTCACTAAGTCTACTTTTTCCATGGATATTTTTGGCTGCCCTTGACCGATTCAAGCAGTCTTTTGTCCTTTTGTGCAGTCAGAGAAAAGTCCTTACATGACAGGTCACAGTTCACAGATATTTGAAGTTCATTTTTGATGAGCTCTGTGCTGCATCTGTTTCTTGAGTCTGACCATTTAATGGTCATCAGAGAGAAAATCCTCTCTACAAAGGCATTTGAGCCTGGCACACTGAGGATAAATGAGACAATCCTGAACATGTTGATCAAGTTGGCTTTCCCTAGAATTTGGAAAACTGTGACCCACTTCTCACTGGTGGATTTTGTGGTATCCTGTGAGGCTTTCTTTATTTCTTCCTTACTAGCACAAAACTCTTCATAGAGTTGGTCCATACTCACAGTCTCTGTCATTTTGAGGGCAACCACCACCTGCTCCAGGTCAGTGAAGGAAAGCTCCTTATGTAGGCCAATTGGTTTCAGTTTCATCATTACATTTTCTGGTGAGAAATCAAACCATTTGTCAATATATGCAGTGGCAGTCATAAAACTTCAGAAAGTCACATTTTTGCTTTGATCTCTGTGTTGCTGACACTTGTTTGTCCATCAGCTGCTTGGTCTGGTATCCAAAAAAGCTGTCTTCTTTCCGCTGAAGCATCTTCAATTTGAATTTTTCCACCTCCTCGTAAACATCTGTGATGCAGAGCTTTGTTTCTTCCAGCTTTCTAACGAGTGTGTCAAACACACACCCCACGTTGTGGAAAAAGCACAGATAAATCTCAGCAGCTGCAGTTTTTTCTTCGTCCTCAAAAGTCCTCCTCAGTGCCAAAGGACAGGTCTCCCCAAGGGACCTGAAGTATGAGGTGAGAGCTGGCCAGCTCTGCAGGAGACGATCAACAGCTGGATGAAGAGTCAACCATCGTGTGCACACATGACGCAGAATTTCACGCCACTCAATGTCAACAAAGGCAAAAAATGCACGCAGTTCCTCTCTTCTGGAAGCAGATACTGAGAAGTGGCTGTAGACCTTTAAAACCAGTGACTCAATGTCCACTGAGAGCTGATCACAGGCGTGCTTGCAGGCGTTATGAGCTATATGAGCCGGGCAATTAGCTTTCAAAATGCGACTGTTGGCACTGCTCAATAACTGGTAAACAGAGTGGTGTTTTCCAAAGTTAACATTCGCATTATCTGCCGCATATGCTGTGATGTTTTTTATATCCAGTTCATACATTTCCAGGCAGTTCATCAGAGCTCGATGAATACCATTTGCAGTTTCATCACTATCTTCGTAAAAGTCAAGTTACTTGCACTGCACTCCATCAGAGACAGAAAAATATCTCACGCACACAGGAAACATTTTTCTATTTCCCTTGTTTGAGGCATCGGTGGCAACAGAGTAAAACACAGGCTCACCTTCAGATGGAGACAGATCATTCAGGATATCCCGCACAGTCTTTGGTCCTAAAACATTCATTGTGATCATCTCTGCTTTCGTTCTCCCCAAGCGCATCTTCTTCACAACATTTGAGTCTTGAAACAAAGCACCGTTTAGCTTAACAAGACAGTCGTTGCTGTTGTAACTGAGTCCATGTTTGACGGTGTGATACGCGTATGAGGCTTCGCTTGCCGCTATTTTGTCAGTTTCCACAGTAGTTACCCCGAAGAATCCACAGATATTGCTTGCACCTTTAGCTAGTGTGGCCTTCTTGTGCATTTCTGTGGAAGCATGTTTAGTCAAGTCATTCTCACCTCCATGGGCAACTGAAAATTCCCTGCGACATAAAGTACAGAAGGCTTTTGTTGAGTCACCGCTGACTGGCTTAATCCATATATTTTTTACCTCCCAATTTTTATTGTAGCTGCACAGTCTTTTCTTTTTTGCAGGTTTATCCATATTTTATCCACATGCCAAATCGATTATCGACTTTTTTTGTGTGTGTGTGGAGGAATTGGCGCATTTACAACGTATACTGATGCGCGTGAGAGGAGGGGGGCTGTGATTGGATGATCATGATAGGTTAGGTGTGAGGTGTTGGGTGTGTGTGTCTGTCAGCGACGGTGATCATTCTCAAGTGTCGTGATCAGCCCTGCTCGCTGCTGTTGTATCAGTGGTTAGATCAGCGTAGTAGTAAAAAACGGGACAAGTGAGGTCCCGTACGGGACAAATCAATTAGGCTCAAAATACGGGACGTCCCGCCTAATTCGGGACAGTTGGCAACCCTACTCTGGAGAGAGAACCGGAGCTTTAGACTCTCCGAGTCAATTGAATTAAATTATTCACAACAAACGATTCAGTGATTCGTTGTATTTCTATCTCTATTTCTACAAATCATTAAGTTACTAAACTGTCAAGGGTCAGTATAATATACATTCTTTTAACAATTTGTTGTGTTCGTTTTTAGTGTTTTTTTTAGTCTAACTAGGTGATTTAAGTCCATTAACTCTCTCTCTGACTCTATTGAGACTCATATTTAGTTTGATTTATTTTTCTTTCTGTTAATTATTCTCATCTTAAACAGGACAAACACTCCTGAAACAACTCCTGAGATCCACGCCACACAATATTATTATAAAGATGGAGTTCATTAAAGAGGAGACTGAAGACGTGAAGATTGAAGAAACATTGAGAGTGAAACATGAAGAAACTGAGGAACAAACAGAGAAAGAGGAGAGAGAAGACGTGAAGATTGAAGAAACATTGAGAGTGAAACATGAAGAAACTGAGGAACAAACAGAGAAAGAGGAGAGAGAAGACGTGAAGATTGAAGAAACATTGAGAGTGAAACATGAAGAAACTGAGGAACAAACAGAGAAAGGGGAGAGAGAAGACGTGAAGATTGAAGAAACATTGAGAGTGAAACATGAAGAAACTGAGGAACAAACAGAGAAAGAGGAGAGAGAAGACATGAAGATTGAAGAAACATTGAGAGTGAAACATGAAGAAACTGAGGAACAAACAGAGAAAGAGGAGAGAGAAGACATGAAGATTGAAGAAACATTGAGAATGAAACATGAAGAAACTGAGGAACAAACAGAGAAAGAGGAGAGAGAAGACGTGAAGATTGAAGAAACATTGAGAGTGAAACCTGAAGAAACTGAGGAACACACAGAGAAAGAGGAGAGAGAAGACATGAAGATTGAAGAAACATTGAGAATGAAACATGAAGAAACTGAGGAACAAACAGAGAAAGAGGAGAGTGAAGACGTGAAGATTGAAGAAACATTGAGAGTGAAACATGAAGAAACTGAGGAACAAACAGAGAAAGAGGAGAGAGAAGACGTGAAGATTGAAGAAACATTGAGAGTGAAACATGAAGAAACTGAGGAACAAACAGAGAAAGAGGAGAGAGAAGACGTGAAGATTGAAGAAACATTGAGAGTGAAACATGAAGAAACTGAGGAACAAACAGAGAAAGAGGAGAGAGAAGACGTGAAGATTGAAGAAACATTGAGAGTGAAACATGAAGAAACTGAGGAACAAACAGAGAAAGGGGAGAGAGAAGACGTGAAGATTGAAGAAACATTGAGAGTGAAACATGAAGAAACTGAGGAACAAACAGAGAAAGAGGAGAGAGAAGACATGAAGATTGAAGAAACATTGAGAGTGAAACATGAAGAAACTGAGGAACAAACAGAGAAAGAGGAGAGAGAAGACATGAAGATTGAAGAAACATTGAGAATGAAACATGAAGAAACTGAGGAACAAACAGAGAAAGAGGAGAGAGAAGACGTGAAGATTGAAGAAACATTGAGAGTGAAACCTGAAGAAACTGAGGAACACACAGAGAAAGAGGAGAGAGAAGACATGAAGATTGAAGAAACATTGAGAATGAAACATGAAGAAACTGAGGAACAAACAGAGAAAGAGGAGAGTGAAGACGTGAAGATTGAAGAAACATTGAGAGTGAAACATGAAGAAACTGAGGAACAAACAGAGAAAGAGGAGAGAGAAGACGTGAAGATTGAAGAAACATTGAGAGTGAAACATGAAGAAACTGAGGAACACACAGGTTGGTTTCATTCTCAAAGTTCAACTCAGTCATTTGATAGATCTTGTATTAAATAGGGCTGTAATCAACCAAAGAAAATCTTGGTCAACTGAGGTCCTGAAATTTTCGACTAAAAATCGACTAAAAATGACGTTAGGAAAAAAAACGTTAAATTAATTAGCTGCACACTGTGCGCAGTACTTGGTAGCCTTGTTGTCTGCCTAAATGAATTATAAATAAACATAAACACTAGTAGGCTATTTGCAGTATATTAAATCGTTTTTGACCTGATTATTTTGCACTGAAATGAGTCTGACACACGGGTCTGTCGGCTCTGACAGCGTTGCATCACGAGCACCATCATAGCCTATGATTTCCGTTGTCAACTAGTGATATCGTCACAAGAACTTTTGAGGAATATGCAACATAATTTAGACAATTGTTTTTGTCATATGTATTATAATAACTGACAAACACTATCATTTCAGCCGCTCTGTGCAGTTCGAACACAGGATCAGCTCAGCTTCGCGGCTGAGACACGAATAGACTATTAACTTAAAGCTTTTACTCTTAAACACAAAAGGCACGTCCACTTTAATAAAAAAGGAATATTTATTAAACAAGCCAGATCAAGAGCAGAAAAAACGCTCTCCCAATTAAATAAATAATATACAGCAAACTATAGCCTTCTTCAATCTGTCTCTCTTCTCTAGCGGGTTGGGCTAATCCAAGTGGAAACAAGGGGGTGTTCTGAAGACAGACTGTTACCTGTGAAACAGGGGTGCTCTGAAAACACCCCCATTAGCAATTAGTGCTTTCCACCTGATGAAATGAACGCGGCAAAACCGACAGTACAGATCCACTTTTGCAGCACAACTGAAGCGTGGTGTTGTGACGCTTCCCCTCATGTGTATGTTGATGGGCGTTCCTCAAGTTTACCGCTATGGGCGTGCGTTTGAGCCAGCGGGGAATGAAAAACAAAGGACCAGCGAGAGACTTCTCTTCACCAGTGGGTTGGGCTAATCCAAAAGAAGTGGAAACAAGGGGGTGTTCTGAAGACAGACAGTTACCTCTGAAACAGGGGTGCTCTGAAAACACCCCCATTAGCAATTAGTGCTCTCCACCTGATGAAATGAACGCGGCGAAACTGATTAAATGAACGCGGTAAAACTAACGAAATGAACGCGGCAAAAAAATCGACCAATCAGAATTTTGGTCGAGCCAGAACGTATCGACTAATAATCGACTAATCGACTGGGAGATTACAGCCCTAGTATTAAAGAATAATGCTGAAGTAGCCTAAACAAAAATATATTTTATGTTTTGAACCCAATATCTACTTTCTCAAAACATTTTAACATCCCTGAACATAAACAGCAGTAAATAAACATCAAATCAAGCAATAAATAATTCATAATCAATAATTCATAGCACTGGCGCTGAGGGGCGAGGGGGGATTTTTAATCATAAAGGCCATTTTACAACAGCTTCTCAGAAAACATCTTCACACTTTATCGCAGGCCAGTTCATGACCTTCTCCATATATACTGCTGTTACTTTAATTTTACTACCAAAATGTTCTTTGAGCAGATTCTTTGCACGAGCATATCCTTGATCAGCTCTCGTATTGCCACAACTACAGACTAACTCTCTCGGCTGTCCTCTTGTATATTGCTAGAGATATTAAAGACATTCTTGCTTGTCATCTGTTTTCTTTTCAACGGCTTGTTCAAAAGTTTTAATAAATGAGTCATACTGCAATGGATCTTTATCAAACTCTTGTTTCTTTCAATAACAACATGGCCATGCACTGAATTGCACTCCGTATCACCGGCATCATCCTTTGCACTTGTGAATTCATCATTATTCATGACATCATCATTCATTTTGTCCAATGACTCTCATTGGGCACATAAGTGCTTTCCCTTTAAAAGTGTTTTCAATAAGGAAGCCACAACGCAATAATAATAATTCTGAACAGAGTGAGATCCACTTCAAGACCACAGAATTTAGCAAACTGAAATCATTGTTGATTGCAGAGCAACATAATCATTCAAACTTCGTCCCGTATCATCTCATCATGTGTTAAATATCGCTCAAAAAAGTTCACGCACAGCGTTTCATAGTGCTTCAAAGATTTCTCCGCATTCAACATTGTTCAGTGCAAGACGGCAAGACTCTGCAACACATCAGGTAGGCAATCCACACTCCAGTCGTAGTCACTCACTCTGCTATATCCGAGAGCCGAAACCATTTCCATTTACAGAATTCCTCCCTGCTTTCCAATGCACAAGAAAATTATTCCAAACAATATCCTCTTAAGAAGGTTCTTACTTTTATAATAGCTTTCCTATAAGCCACGGACAGGTGGTAAGGAATTTGCAATAAACTATGTCCACACAGCGAAATCTGTTTCTTTGCACTTGTTGACAATTTAAATGTATAGGCTGTTGTTACAGCGTTTAAAGCTGTGATTCTATGGTAAGAACCATATGTTCCCGCCACCTGTTACAACCCGCAGGAAGTTTAAATATCATGTGATATTACTGGGGACTCCACCTACACCACTGGTGCACACTGACATCTAGTGGTTGAAACAATTCTACATTTGGCTCCTACAGCATGTTGTACTCCTTTAACTTAAGGGTCCTGCACACTGTGCGATTTTTCTAAATCCTCTGCGAATGTTGTTTGTCAGACTGTACGAACATGATCCCTGATGTAATACATGTCACACTGTAGGATCTCAGTTGTCATTATGTCAGACTGTACGACAGTCAGACGCGAAAAACGGACGCAAGCAAGAGACTCGCACGGACTGAGTTTTACATCATCAATCCGTGACACGTTCGGTAACGGTGAGCCGCATTCACAGACACAATGGTAGCGTTTAGCAAACAACAAAAACAAGCAGTGGCATTTTTCATTCACCTGACTCTTTTCGACATGTTCCCTGTTGTGATTTGATGTTGTAGCATGAAATGCGTCATCAGGTTCTGCGCTCCTATTGGTTCTTGATTTGACGGTCGTCCTAGGAGAAGTCACACTGCAGGATTGCGCCTCAAATCTTCTGAAAATTTGATCGCAACGGTCATTAATCGGTTGTCGGTGCACATGTCAAACTAAGGATCAAAGACTTCAGATTTTAGCCTAGCATCAGAGAAATCTTTTAGGATTTCTAAATTTGTCTCAGACGGCCAAATCGTGGCCAAAATCACACAGTGTGCACCCGGCTTTAGAGGGTGTGCAGCTGAAGCTTGACCTAACAAAATTAAAGGGGTAGTAAAACACATTCTTTCGAAGGCTTGATTGTGTTGGTGGGGTGCACTGTAACATGTGTTCATGCTTCGTTTTAAAAAATTGCATTATTTTTCATAAATTTTACCTTTATTCTACATTGCTCTGTCCATCCTTGGAAACCGGTCTAACGGTTTCCGGGTTGTATGAAGCCAGTCCCTCAAAAATACGCAATGGGCTCAGATTGGTTAGCTGGCCCAGTGTGTTGTGATTCGCTAACCGCCTAGTGCACGTTTCTCGGAAACGTCACGCCCCTTACCTTTACCGGTAGACTGTGCTTTGGGTAGTATTAGAAACAATGGCATCAATTAAACCATACCAATTTGAGCCCGAATCGGACCCAGACAATTTTAGTGAAGATCGAGCAGAACCTGTTCAGCCCTCAAGAGTAAAGACTGCGGATCTATAGTGATCGCTACTGAATGGCACTGTTACTTTTGTATTTTTAGAACGATTATAGCCAAATATCTGTCGCAAGAACTATTAACCCAAAACGAACACTAAACATTGGCTTTACTAGTAGCCAAATC
Organism: Romanogobio albipinnatus; assembly: GCA_023566225.1. Taxonomy (NCBI): domain Eukaryota; kingdom Metazoa; phylum Chordata; class Actinopteri; order Cypriniformes; family Gobionidae; genus Romanogobio; species Romanogobio albipinnatus. Next base: position 62,413,660 of record CM042240.1, on the reverse strand, counting down.
AAACACAGAACCATGTTTAGCATGCCTGTAGATAAACAATACATAAAAGCTCTAATCAAAAAATAATTTACACTAATGCCAAGTTCGACTGTTGAGATTTAAAAAAGTTTGTAACGTTAGATGTTTGTCGGATAACGTTAAGTACGAATGAGCATTTAACAAACTGGTTTGCAGAGCCAAACAGCGTTGTCATCTGTGTACTTCCTTGTTACAACGTACAATTAACAGTACAAACTATTACAGGAAAACACATCGACGAAAAATAAATCATACTTACAGGTTGTGGCCCGTAAACAGCTTCTGTTTTTAAATCCATCTTTCAGGACAAGCCGTTGTGCGAATCCTGCATTGAACTCGTGAAGATTGTGGAAGCTTTCCTCCGTGAAATGTGCAGCGAGAGCCCGTCTCACACTAGCAGTGTTTGAACCGCGGCTCGTGTATTGCAAATACAGACGAATATTGTCCATCATGTCACATTTTCCGGTCTTCTCCTCTGACCCCTGTCTGTCTCGTGCTTTGATTTATGATGGGCAGCATATATCTGCTGCAAATGCGACCTGTTCCCCTCTGTCTCATACACACATGCATATAACATGATGTTGTATGTTAAACGCACTGCAACGCACCCCCGTCCCTAGGATGGCTGAACAAAGTGGACCTGCAATCCGGATGAAAATAACAGCGTTTCGTCGGCATTGCGGCAACAACACTTCAGCCTACTAACCACAACAACTATTCCCCGCGGTGATACAAAATGCCCCCCCCCCCCCCCCCCCCTTATTTAATATTCTCGGAGGAGGGGTTTATGTAAATATTGGGGCTGGTGATGTCAGAGACCCTGGAGGAATGTCTAGTAGTCCCTACTGGCCGTTTGCTGTAGTCCTTAGAAATTGATTTCTTTAAAAGCAAATATCTCCCTTTGCTTTAAACTTTGAATGTTGTAACTTTGCAGATGTTGTTTATGCTCAAACAGCAACATTACACACTAGCTAAAGTTAGAAAAGTGAAATTGTGGTTTATCACCCCTTTAAATAGCAAATCAAATCGCAATCATAATATCTGTCAGAAAAATCGTAATTAGATATTTTCCCCAAATCGCAAATCCCTATATTCCAAACCACTTCAATAACAACAGTGGCAGTGTCCTGAACACATAGAATCAAAACATGATGAAAAGAGAGTTTGTACATTTTCCTAAAGAAATGTAACCCCTCTTTCTGTAGCTTACCGGGTATAGGATGTAACATACATGTTTCTGGTTTAATGTCTTTGTCTGTTGTTTTGTGCCATTGAACTGGGGTTAACTTGTTTTTTGTCTCTTTTAGATCTGATGGCACTAAAACTGGAGAGCCAAGAACTAAATAAAATGGAAGAGAAAGATCCGTATGGGCAACATCGTGATTTCATAGCTGGAGAAAAATCTTTTAGTTGCTCACAGACTGAAAAGATTTCCTCACAAAAAAAGTCTGGAAATAGTTTAATTGAAAAACAGCACCTTAAAGTCCACAGGAAAATGAACACTGGAGAGAAGCCTTACACCTGCCAACAGTGTGGAAAGAGTTACAGAGATAAAGGAGACCTTAACGTCCACATGAGAATTCACACTGGAGAGAAGCCTTACAGCTGCCCTCAGTGTGGAAAGAGCTTCACTCAAAAAGGGCATCTTAAAGGCCACATGAGAATTCACACTGGAGAGAAGCCTTACACCTGCCCACAGTGTGGAAAGAGTTTCACTCGTAAAGGAACCCTTGAGGAACACATTAGAGTTCACACTGGAGAGAAGCCTCACGCCTGCCAACAGTGTGGAAAGAGTTTCGCTCGAAAAGGGCATCTTAAAGGCCACATGAGAATTCACACAGGAGAGAAGGCTTACACCTGCCAAGAGGTAATGACCCCTTCCTCTCAAAACATGACTGTGCACCAGTGCACAAAGCAAGATCCATAAAGACATGGATGAGCGAGTTTGGTGTGGAGGAACTTGACTGGCCTGCACAGAATCCTGACCTCAACGCGGTAGAACACCTTTAGGATGAATTAGAGCAGAGACTCTTCCAACATCAGTGCCTGACCTCACAAATGTGCTTCTAGAAGAATTTTTATGGGATTTTATTTTATTTTATCACACTCCTAAACCTTGTGGAAAGCCTTCCCAGAAGAGTTGAAGCTGTTATATCCGCAAAGGGCTGGCCAGGGTTAGTTCACCCAAAAATGAAATGTCATTTATTCCTCACCCTCATGCCGTTCCACACCCGTAAGACCTCCGTTCATCTTAGGAACAGAAATGAAGATATTTTTGTTAAAATCTGAATGCTCAGTGAGGCCTCCATAGGGAGCACAGAAATTTACACTCTCAAGATCCATTAATTACTAAACACAATTTAAATCAGTTTATGTGAGTACAGTGGTTCAATATTAATATCATAAAGCAACGATTATATATATATATATATATATTAAGAATCTTAAACATAAATAGCCACACAAATGTGGTCCAGGCAAAGCATACTTTGATTATCTTCACATATGCATATTTTAAACAAAATGAAATATAACATTCAACCTATAAATATGTGGTTCAGGCAATATGTGAATATGTACTCTGATTATCTTCACTGTAATAAAATGAAATATGACAAACACAACTCTCTTTTTGTTAAACGTCAGTTTTAATAATCAATAATGGCCATTATAAAAGTATAAGTAAAAGGTATAGGAAGCTCTCCAATAAGAAATAAAGCAAACCATTCAGTCAAAAGTATAAAGTCAGCTCTTTAGTAGGCTATGGTGGTAAAGTTAAATATACAGGTCATGTTTATTTATAAATCACATTTCATACACAATGGTAAATCAAAATGCTTTATAGGACTGGGCGATATAACCAAAAAATCATATCTGTATTTTTTGTTTGAATGGCGATACACGGTATACATCCCGGTATTTTCTAAGTTTTCCTATTTGGATGCAAAAAAATCGGTATAAAACATTTTTTTTATATATTTTTTTTACATCCTGCCCAGTGATGTCCTAAAAACAATGTTGATATTGAAAGCTATAAACCAATACAGTGAATGTAATGTAGGATATATTATGTGCAAATTGGAGGTTTACAATTAATAATTTTGTTTTTAAATTCACTAAACGAAAAATGAAAATAAAAACAAGCATATTAGCCTATATTTATATATTACCACATTTTAATGGTCACTTTCATAAAAATATACTTACTTTTAGGTTTAAAATTCCACATATGGCACATTTATTGTCCAACAACAAATATTTTAGAAATATGTATCCTTTAGTCAGAATTATTGCATTATTATAATTATTGCAAAATGTATGGCATTCCTATTCTATTGCGCTCCGTCTGTTTGGCGCACATGCACGCAGTGGTGCGTGTTCACAGAATTTTAGCAGAGATTCACTTGCAGAAGGCGCGTCCTCTCCTGACATAAAATGGACATATTTGCATGACTTTCTAACATTTACTGATACTCTGACACGATGGTGTCAGGAGCACAACCTCTCCCTCAACGTCAGCAAGACCAAGGAGCTGGTGGTCGACTTCAGGAGGAATGAGAGAGAACACCGCCCCCTCACCATCAATGGAGCACCGGTGGAGAGAGTCAGCAGCTTCAAGTTCCTCGGTGTCCACATCACAGAGGAACTCTCATGGTCCGTCCACAAGAGGCCGTTGTGAAGAAGGCTCATCAGCGCCTTTTCTTCCTGCGACGGCTGAGGAGGTTTGGAATGAACCGCCACATCCTCACACGCTTCTACACCAGCACCATCGAGAGCCTGCTGACTGGCTGCATCACCACCTGGTACGGCAACAGTACCGCCCGCAGCCGCAAAGCCCTGCAAAGGGTAGTGCGCACGGCCAGCTGCATCATCGGAGGTGAGCTTCCCTCCCTCCAGGACATTTACGCCAGGCGGTGTGTGAAGAGAGCTCAGAGGATCATCAGAGACTCTAGCCACCCGAGCCATGGGCTGCTCTCACTGCTGCCATCAGACAGACGGTACCGCAGCATCAGAACACACACCAGCCGACTCCAGAACAGCTTCTTCCCACAAGCAATCAGACTACTTAACTCCTGATCCATCAGGATCATAACACACACTGACAGAATATCACTCAGCACAACCCACTGTAGATACACACACATTATATACACATTTATTTATCATATAGCATCTATTGTACATTGGATGTCTATTTGTGAATATTGTATACTGTACATTATATATTACTATTATTATTATAGCGTAATGTATATTGTTTAATGTATATTTAGTGTATATTGTTTAAAGTATATGTATATTGTAAGTATGTGTATATTGTTTAAAGCTGTGAGAACTACACTCACATTGTGTAAATTATTTATTGTTTATTGTAGAGTTTACTGTGCTGTGAGTAATTGTGGGCGCATCAGATGTGTAATCTGTTGTTGCTTAAATGTTGTACATGTCATGTCATGACTGCTATGTTGCTCGGAACTGCACCTAAGAATGTCACCAACTGTTGCACTTGTGTATATGGTTGAGTGACAATAAAGTGATTTGATTTGATTTTTATTTGATTTGGAGAATATACCTGTGAAATGTAAGTTATGCACCGAGGAAAGCACCACATTTTAAACGCATTAAACAGAACAAATAGGCTATTTATCTGTCTGTCAGCACAAGTATCTCTCAGAGCGTCTGACAGGGCAAGCTGCTTTAAACTATACGGGTCAACTATATCTAACTATATCCAGTTATTTTGAAGCCCTTAATATAAAGCATGTGTCTTGTTGAGGACAAATTGTATTATGCACTTTCCCTGCATCAGCTCATTCTGCGTACTCCGCTATTTTTCAGATGCGTTCGTATCAATCTACTGTATATCGATATAAACGTTATTGCCTCATTCCATATTGTCTTTAAAAAAATGTATCAATATATATTGTACAAACTCGATATACTGCTCAGCCCTAATGCTTTACATAGAAAAGTTATTAAAATATTGATAATCACAACTTAATAAAAATACCATGTTTAAGAAAGCAAATAACAATAACCAAAGATAAAAACAATTCAATTCAAATTTATTTGTATAGCGCTTTTCACAATACACATTGTTTCAAAGCAGCTTTACAGAAAGTGCATTTCATAGATGAACAGTAAAAATGTTAGAAAGACAATGTTAAAGAATAATGTTCGAAAAAGTTAATCAGTCGTGTATTAATTTAGGCCATAACAACGCTGGCGTTGAGTCGTCTCATCACAGGTGTTGGGGCATCCGAAGTCTTCATGAGAGGCTGGATACAAACTGGAGACTAGTGTCCCGAGATAACAACAGAAAAGCATATGGGAAATAATTAGCGTAGCTGCTGTTCAGAATATTATATTAATGCTTTTGTTCCGATTTAACTGTAGTATAAAGGGTAATTATAATGTGAATGCTTGGCTAAAGAGATGCGACTTTAATCTTGTTTTAAACTGGGACAGCGAGTCTGAACCTCGAACAATATCAGGAAGACTATTCCAGAGTTTAGGAGCCAATGTGAAAAAGCCCTCCCTCCTTTAGTGGACTTAGATATCCTAGGAATGACCAGAAGCCTAGAGTTTAGTGACCTTAAAGAGCGCGATGGATTGTAGGGCGATAGAAGTGTAGGGCGATAAAACAAGTTTAAATAAAAAAACGTTATAAAAAGTTGATACATAGATAAGATGAAGTGCAATCAGTTGGACACACAGTGTGTTAGGGGATAACAGTTTCGGGGCCCAAGACCAGATATGAAAATTGAAGACCTGGGGCCTCATTTATGAACGAAAGAAGGCGTACGCCGCTCTCTACGCAATAATTGGTATTTATAAAAAGCAAACTTGACAGGAAAATGTGCGGTCCTTTACGCAAGCTCTGACCCAGGCGGACGCACAAAAACAGGTGAAATGAGAAATGGCGACACCGTCGGCAGATGAAGAAACACGTGAAAGTGTGTGAAACTGTAGACCGTTGTGTAAAAGAAATGGCAATACTGCCTCTCATAAATAACATGAAGACTTCACAAAGCAAGTCTTACAATTAACAGCCTACACGAAAACCCGTTTGATCGATCTGCAGTGCAAAACAAACAAAATGCAGATTAACACATTTTTGCAAAAAGAAAAGTGAAATATGTTCTGCAATAATATTGGCATATTATGCAATTCATCCTCATAAATAATATGGTAAACAGAACGAAATAGCTAATGTACAAAACTGATATTCTCATCAATGTGTCCGTCTGGCGGAGCAGGTATAGATGGAATTAGATAGATAGATAGATAGATAGATAGATAGATAGATAGATAGATAGATAGATAGATAGATAGATAGATAGATAGATAGATAGATAGATAGATAGATAGATAGATAGATAGATAGATTCTTCATCAGCTACGGAATCATTGTATTCATGCATTTGCCTTTTGTTCTATTTTTGATAAAATAACGTATGACGTATGTCTCAACCATTCAGAAGCTGCAAGACATTACATTTGCACTGAATTATTTCCCATTTCCACGTAGATTATAACCGACATCTGTAGCTTGTCAGATGCAATGAAATGGATGGAAATAAAATGCCCTATCCCAATGCGTAATGACGCACGATGGCTGATCTTGCGCTCTTAGAAGATGTGGCAAATGGAAGGATTCAGAGTGAACGCATCTTCACACAGCAAGAAGACTTGCTGGCAAACGAGGACACACTCTGGCGATGGAGCGCTAGACGCTTATTTGCCTCCACTTTGATGTCCGACCATTTCTTTTTTATTTCGGCCACTGTCCGAGGTTGTGAAGCTACAGCATTTACAGCGTCTGCAACCTTTTGCCACTCAAGTGCCTTTTTGGCATTAGTAATGCCCACATTGTGCCCTCCAAAACAACATTTTTCTCCTCTGTTCCACCTTGCCACGGTTAAGTGAAGTTACGTTTTTTTTAATTTCCTCTCTGTGTTTGCCATGATTTCGCAATCGATGAATATTAACTTGTGGGCGTTTCACAGATTATTTATGGGCAACTATGGGCATGACATGAAGCCGCAAAAGCTGCGCTACATTTAGAATTGATTGTGATTTATTAAGGGAAAACTGCGTAGGATGTGCGTGCGCACGGTTTTATTAATCCAAATATTTCTGTGCGTACGCACGTCCTATGTTTCATCCGTACGCCAATTCTGACGCAAATCCTACGCAAAGTTTTATAAATGAGGCCCCTGAACTCAGTGAGAGGAGTGGCCCAATACTTTTTGGCAAATTTGAGAATTTGAATAATTCTAATAATGTGATGATCGGGTGCGGATACCTTAATCAGAGAAAATCATAGGTGTGGAAGATTTTAGCAGTGGATTCGGGTAACATTAGAGCTGATCCACACATCGCTAGTGTGCATAGCAAGGGTTCATTATTAACTTTTTATCAAAAGAGGAACAAAATAAATTTGTCATGAAACCAAGGGCGTCACTCAGTGGCCATAGCTGATGAGCGGGAGCATATACTTATCGGAGTGAATTGAGGTACGGAGGTGGTGTTAAATAAAAAAAATGTAATTCTTCTGTCAGGCGCAGTTGAAGCCTAGGACAAACGCTGTCAAGATGAGATGCTGTAGCCAGGCAATGTCTGTGTCATTATTCCAACATTATGTTTATAACTTGTTACGAAATAAAAAGTTTAATACCTCAGAAAAATGTACTTTCCTCTCTTGTCAACATTAGCCTGGTGCAAGCAATGCGTCACTAACTACACAGCGACTTGTATTTCTTAGTACATTACTTGCATTCGCCCGGGAAGGCGTCCAGATATACGGTCGCAGGAGAAAGTCTTGATGATGGTTCCGTCTGATGGTTTTGCAGTTGCGATCGATTCCTTCTGTGATGAGCGAAGGAATGACGGTGAACTTGCATGGTTGCTTTGACATCGAGGTTGAGGAAGTTGCACAAGCTGTGAGTTGGGCCTGCTGGCTGAGATGTGTTGTTTCAGCCAGGAAGAAGAGAAGGAGAAAAAGAGAATCTGAGATCACTCTTTTTAAGGTATGGGAGTAGTCACACCCTCCTGAGGTAGACTTGACCAGCGGGAAATTATTCTGGAGATTTAATGGCTCTTTTGTTCAAGCATGAAATCAGTGGGTCTGTGCCCATTTACTGTAATGTACTATGAGATCACACACTGACTGTGTGTACAGAACAATTGTTAAATGGATTAAAATAATGTACTATGAGATCACACACTGACTGCGTGTTCAGAACAATTGTTAAATGGATTCATATAATGTACTATGAGATCACACACTGACTGTGTGTTCAGAACAAGTGTTAAGTGGATTAATATAATGTACTATGAGATCACACACTGACTGTGTGTTCAGAACAATTGTTATATGGGTAAGGAATAATTGACGACGGGCCGTTCAATTATTAGAACAATAATGCACACCCGAGGTGGTGATGCGGTCACGACGCGAAGCGGAGTGGCCGTTACACCTCGGGTGTGCATTATTGTTCTAATAATTGAACGCCCCGGAGTCAATTATTCCGCTTATACTACGGTCACCACACCTCAAGACATCGATCTGAAGATATATTTAAAGGGATTCGTCCGGTTTTTGTACTTAAATCGCTATTGTGAGTAGGACTATTTCTTCCGCGTCTCATCCAACGGCTCTTTTGTTAGTTCTGAAACGTCATTTTAAAACTGTTAACGAAGGCTTGAGCCATTGATAGCATTCCACTGCAGTTATTAATAAAGTTATTAGAAAGAGAGAGAGATAGAGAGAGAGAGCTTGTGTGAATTAGGCTCCCTCTGTGCGTCTCTAAACAGCGCTGTTATTACCTCACTAGTGAAAAAATGTCACGTGTAGCCTTTAAGTTGCTCCACTTTATGGGCTAACTGATCAAATGGTCAGGGCAGCGCTGACACCTTTCTGTGCAAACTGTAGTGCGTGTGCGAGTGTGTTTTCAGTAATGAGACAGAAAAGCTTGCCTTTGATGTCCGCTTCCGTTTGTTGGTTTTCATCTGGACTGTCTAATACTGCTGCCGCCCAGTTGTTGAACGTTTTATATTCACCGTAAATATTAAGATTTACTTTAGGAAAATCGTCTGTCATATTGTTGTTTTTTAGTCCTGTAATGTCCGCTGTTACAGTTAACTATGCGAAGTGATATGGAACTGTAATCCGGTCAAGAGCTGCCTGGAACTACGTTCGCTGTGCATCTCCCAGAAAATAATTGCACACCTTAGAACGTTCATCAGCCAATCAGATTCAAGCATTCAACGGCCCCGTAGTATAAATTAATATAATGTACTATGAGATCACACACTGACTGCGTGTTCAGAACAATTGTTAAGTGGATTAATATAATGTACTATGAGATCACACACTGACTGTGTGTTCAGAACAATTGTTAAATGCATTAAAATAATGTCTTTCTAACATTTTTACTGTACATTTATGAAATGCACTTTCTTTAAAGCTGCTTTGAAACAATGTGTATTGTGAAAAGCGCTATACAAATAAATTTGAATAGAACTGAATTGAACTATGAGATCTCACACTGACTGTGTGTACAGAACAAGTGTTAAGTGGATTAAAATAATGTACTATGATATCACACACTGACTGCGTGTTCAGAACAATTGTTAAGTGGATTAAAATAATGTACTATGATATCACACACTGACTGTGTGTTCAGAACAATTGTTAAGTGGATTAATATAATGTACTATGAGATCACACACTGACTGTGTGTTCAGAACAAGTGTTAAGTGGATTAAAATAATGTACTATGATATCACACACTGACTGTGTGTTCAGAACAATTGTTATGTGGATTAATATAATGTACTATGATATCACACACTGACTGTGTGTTCAGAACAAGTGTTAAATGGATTCATATAATGTACTATGAGATCACACACTGACTGTGTGTTCAGAACAAGTGTTAAGTGGATTAAAATAATGTACTATGATATCACACACTGACTGTGTGTACAGAACAATTGTTAAGTGGATTAATATAATGTACTATGAGATCACACACTGACTGTGTGTTCAGAACAAGTGTTAAGTGGATTAAAATAATGTACTATGATACCACACACTGACTGTGTGTTCAGAACAAGTGTTAAGTGGATTCAAATAATGTACTATGATATCACACACTGACTGTGTGTTCAGAACAATTGTTAAATGGATTCATATAATGTACTATGATATCACACACTGACTGTGTGTTCAGAACAAGTGTTAAGTGGATTAAAATAATGTACTATGATATCACACACTGACTGTGTGTTCAGAACAAGTGTTAAGTGGATTAATATAATGTACTATGATATCACACACTGACTGTGTGTTCAGAACAAGTGTTAAGTGGATTAAAATAATGTACTATGATATCACACACTGACTGTGTGTTCAGAACAAGTGTTAAGTGGATTAAAATAATGTACTATGATATCACACACTGACTGTGTGTTCAGAACAAGTGTTAAGTGGATTAATATAATGTACTATGAGATCACACACTGACTGTGTGTTCAGAACAAGTGTTAAGTGGATTAAAATAATGTACTATGATATCACACACTGACTGTGTGTTCAAAACAATTGTTAAATGGATTCATATAATGTACTATGATATCACACACTGACTGTGTGTTCAGAACAATTGTTAAATGGATTCATATAATGTACTATGATATCACACACTGACTGTGTGTTCAGAACAATTGTTAAATGGATTCATATAATGTACTATGATATCACACACTGACTGTGTGTTCAGAACAATTGTTAAATGGATTCATATAATGTACTATGAGATCACACACTGACTGTGTGTTCAGAACAATTGTTAAATGGATTCATATAATGTACTATGAGATCACACACTGACTGTGTGTTCAGAACAAGTGTTAAGTGGATTAAAATAATGTACTATGATATCACACACTGACTGTGTGTTCAGAACAAGTGTTAAGTGGATTAATATAATGTACTATGATATCACACACTGACTGTGTGTTCAGAACAATTGTTAAGTGGATTCATATAATGTACTATGATATCACACACTGACTGTGTGTTCAGAACAAGTGTTAAGTGGATTAAAATAATGTACTATGATATCACACACTGACTGTGTGTTCAGAACAATTGTTAAATGGATTCATATAATGTACTATGATATCACACACTGACTGTGTGTTCAGAACAAGTGTTAAATGGATTCATATAATGTACTATGAGATCACACACTGACTGTGTGTTCAGAACAATTGTTAAATGGATTCATATAATGTACTATGAGATCACACACTGACTGTGTGTTCAGAACAAGTGTTAAGTGGATTAAAATAATGTACTATGATATCACACACTGACTGTGTGTTCAGAACAAGTGTTAAGTGGATTAATATAATGTACTATGATATCACACACTGACTGTGTGTTCAGAACAATTGTTAAGTGGATTAAAATAATGTACTATGATATCACACACTGACTGTGTGTTCAGAACAAGTGTTAAGTGGATTAAAATAATGTACTATGATATCACACACTGACTGTGTGTTCAGAACAATTGTTAAATGGATTCATATAATGTACTATGAGATCACACACTGACTGTGTGTTCAGAACAAGTGTTAAATGGATTAAAATAATGTACTATGATATCACACACTGACTGTGTGTTCAGAACAATTGTTAAATGGATTCATATAATGTACTATGATACCACACACTGACTGTGTGTTCAGAACAAGTGTTAAATGGATTCATATAATGTACTATGAGATCACACACTGACTGTGTGTTCAGAACAATTGTTAAGTGGATTAATATAATGTACTATGATATCACACACTGACTGTGTGTACAGAACAATTGTTAAGTGGATTAATATAATGTACTATGATATCACACACTGACTGTGTGTTCAGAACAATTGTTAAGTGGATTAAAATAATGTACTATGAGATCACACACTGACTGTGTGTTCAGAACAATTGTTAAATGGATTCATATAATGTACTATGAGATCACACACTGACTGTGTGTTCAGAACAATTGTTAAATGGATTCATATAATGTACTATGAGATCACACACTGACTGTGTGTACAGAACAATTGTTAAGTGGATTAATATAATGTACTATGATATCACACACTGACTGTGTGTTCAGAACAATTGTTAAGTGGATTAAAATAATGTACTATGAGATCACACACTGACTGTGTGTTCAGAACAAGTGTTAAATGGATTCATATAATGTACTATGAGATCACACACTGACTGTGTGTTCAGAACAATTGTTAAATGGATTCATATAATGTACTATGAGATCACACACTGACTGTGTGTTCAGAACAATTGTTAAATGGATTCATATAATGTACTATGAGATCACACACTGACTGTGTGTACAGAACAATTGTTAAATGGATTCATATAATGTACTATGATACCACACACTGACTGTGTGTTCAGAACAATTGTTAAATGGATTCATATAATGTACTATGAGATCACACACTGACTGTGTGTTCAGAACAATTGTTAAATTGATTAAAATAATGTACTATGATATCACACACTGACTGTGTGTTCAGAACAAGTGTTAAATGGATTCATATAATGTACTATGATATCACACACTGACTGTGTGTTCAGAACAATTGTTAAGTGGATTAATATAATGTACTATGATATCACACACTGACTGTGTGTTCAGAACAATTGTTAAGTGGATTAATATAATGTACTATGATATCACACACTGACTGTGTGTTCAGAACAATTGTTAAATGGATTCATATAATGTACTATGAGATCACACACTGACTGTGTGTACAGAACAATTGTTAAATGGATTTATATAATGTACTATGAGATCACACACTGACTGTGTGTTCAGAACAATTGTTAAATGGATTCATATAATGTACTATGAGATCACACACTGACTGTGTGTTCAGAACAATTGTTAAATGGATTCATATAATGTACTATGATATCACACACTGACTGTGTGTTCAGAACAAGTGTTAAATGGATTCATATAATGTACTATGAGATCACACACTGACTGTGTGTTCAGAACAAGTGTTAAATTTATTAAAATAATGTACTATGAGATCACACACTGACTGTGTGTTCAGAACAAGTGTTAAATGGATTAAAATAATGTACTATGATATCACACACTGACTGTGTGTTCAGAACAATTGTTAAATGGATTCATATAATGTACTATGAGATCACACACTGACTGTGTGTTCAGAACAATTGTTAAATGGATTCATATAATGTACTATGATATCACACACTGACTGTGTGTTCAGAACAAGTGTTAAATGGATTCATATAATGTACTATGATATCACACACTGACTGTGTGTTCAGAACAATTGTTAAATGGATTCATATAATGTACTATGATATCACACACTGACTGTGTGTTCAGAACAATTGTTAAGTGGATTAATATAATGTACTATGATATCACACACTGACTGTGTGTTCAGAACAAGTGTTAAATTGATTCATATAATGTACTATGATATCACACACTGACTGTGTGTTCAGAACAATTGTTAAATTGATTAATATAATGTACTATGATATCACACACTGACTGTGTGTTCAGAACAATTGTTAAGTGGATTAAAATAATGTACTATGATATCACACACTGACTGTGTGTTCAGAACAAGTGTTAAATGGATTAAAATAATGTACTATGATATCACACACTGACTGTGTGTTCAGAATAATTGTTAAATGGATTCATATAATGTACTATGAGATCACACACTGACTGTGTGTTCAGAACAATTGTTAAATGGATTCATATAATGTACTATGATATCACACACTGACTGTGTGTTCAGAACAATTGTTAAATTGATTAAAATAATGTACTATGATATCACACACTGACTGTGTGTTCAGAACAAGTGTTAAATGGATTCATATAATGTACTATGAGATCACACACTGACTGTGTGTTCAGAACAATTGTTAAATGGATTCATATAATGTACTATGATATCACACACTGACTGTGTGTTCAGAACAATTGTTAAATTGATTCATATAATGTACTATGATATCACACACTGACTGTGTGTTCAGAACAAGTGTTAAATGGATTCATATAATGTACTATGAGATCACACACTGACTGTGTGTTCAGAACAATTGTTAAATGGATTCATATAATGTACTATGAGATCACACACTGACTGTGTGTTCAGAACAATTGTTAAATGGATTCATATAATGTACTATGAGATCACACACTGACTGTGTTCAGAACAATTGTTAAATGGATTCATATAATGTACTATGATATCACACACTGACTGTGTGTTCAGAACAATTGTTAAATTGATTAATATAATGTACTATGAGATCACACACTGACTGTGTGTTCAGAACAATTGTTAAATGGATTCATATAATGTACTATGATATCACACACTGACTGTGTGTTCAGAACAATTGTTAAATTGATGAATATAATGTACTATGAGATCACACACTGACTGTGTGTTCAGAACAATTGTTAAATGGATTCATATAATGTACTATGATATCACACACTGACTGTGTGTTCAGAACAATTGTTAAATGGATTCATATAATGTACTATGATATCACACACTGACTGTGTGTTCAGAACAATTGTTAAATGGATTCATATAATGTACTATGAGATCACACACTGACTGTGTGTTCAGAACAATTGTTAAATGGATTCATATAATGTACTATGAGATCACACACTGACTGTGTGTTCAGAACAATTGTTAAATGGATTCATATAATGTACTATGAGATCACACACTGACTGTGTGTTCAGAACAAGTGTTAAATGGATTCATATAATGTACTATGAGATCACACACTGACTGTGTGTTCAGAACAATTGTTAAATGGATTCATATAATGAACTATGAGATCACACACTGACTGTGTGTTCAGAACAAGTGTTAAATGGATTCATATAATGTACTATGAGATCACACACTGACTGTGTGTTCAGAACAATTGTTAAATTGATTAAAATAATGTACTATGATATCACACACTGACTGTGTGTTCAGAACAATTGTTAAATGGATTCATATAATGTACTATGAGATCACACACTGACTGTGTGTTCAGAACAATTGTTAAATGGATTCATATAATGTACTATGATATCACACACTGACTGTGTGTTCAGAACAATTGTTAAATGGATTCATATAATGTACTATGAGATCACACACTGACTGTGTGTTCAGAACAAGTGTTAAATGGATTCATATAATGTACTATGAGATCACACACTGACTGTGTGTTCAGAACAATTGTTAAATTGATTAAAATAATGTACTATGAGATCACACACTGACTGTGTGTTCAGAACAATTGTTAAATGGATTCATATAATGTACTATGATATCACACACTGACTGTGTGTTCAGAACAATTGTTAAATGGATTAATATAATGTACTATGATATCACACACTGACTGTGTGTTCAGAACAATTGTTAAATTGATTAAAATAATGTACTATGATATCACACACTGACTGTGTGTTCAGAACAATTGTTAAATTGATTAAAATAATGTACTATGATATCACACACTGACTGTGTGTTCAGAACAATTGTTAAATGAATTCATATAATGTACTATGAGATCACACACTGACTGTGTGTTCAGAACAATTGTTAAGTGGATTAAAATAATGTACTATGATATCACACACTGACTGTGTGTTCAGAACAAGTGTTAAATGGATTCATATAATGTACTATGAGATCACACACTGACTGTGTGTTCAGAACAATTGTTAAGTGGATTAAAATAATGTACTATGATATCACACACTGACTGTGTGTTCAGAACAATTGTTAAATGGATTCATATAATGTACTATGATATCACACACTGACTGTGTGTTCAGAACAATTGTTAAATTGATTAAAATAATGTACTATGATATCACACACTGACTGTGTGTACAGAACAATTGTTAAATTGATTAAAATAATGTACTATGATATCACACACTGACTGTGTGTTCAGAACAATTGTTAAGTGGATTAAAATAATGTACTATGATATCACACACTGACTGTGTGTTCAGAACAAGTGTTAAGTGGATTAAAATAATGTACTATGATATCACACACTGACTGTGTGTTCAGAACAATTGTTAAATTGATTAAAATAATGTACTATGAGATCACACACTGACTGTGTGTTCAGAACAATTGTTAAGTGGATTAATATAATGTACTATGATATCACACACTGACTGTGTGTTCAGAACAAGTGTTAAGTGGATTAAAATAATGTACTATGAGATCACACACTGACTGTGTGTTCAGAACAAGTGTTAAGTGGATTAAAATAATGTACTATGAGATCACACACTGACTGTGTGTTCAGAACAAGTGTTAAGTGGATTAAAATAATGTACTATGAGACAGTCCCTCCAGAAAAATGCGATTATGCGATCGCGTGATTTAATGCATAATCAGCCAAAGGCCGCATATTTATGCGGGGACCGCATTTTTTCAAATACGCCGCATAAATTGCCTATTTCTGCGTACAAAATATGCGGAACTAGCATGATTTCATAATCAATTGTTAAGTGGATTAAAATAATGTACTATGAGATCACACACTGACTGTGTGTACAGAACAAGTGTTAAGTGGTTTAATATAATGTACTATGAGATCACACACTGACTGTGTGTACAGAACAATTGTTAAGTGGATTAAAATAATGTACTATGATATCACACACTGACTGTGTGTTTTTTTACCCTGCGCATATTTATGCGGGGGCCGCATTTTTTCAAATACGCCGCACTTTCGCTGCATAAATTGCCTATTTCTGCGTACAAAATATGCGTAACTAGCATGATTTCATAATCCCCTCATTTTCGTTGCAAAAAAAGTCATATATATTAGCAGAAAGTTGAAAATGTTCGTTTACTTCACACAAGAGCCGCCATTTCCCCCTATTGCCATGGGAACGTTTTGAAGTGACGTAATTACCCGACGTGAACGTCATCGAAAAGCTGCAAACCCCCGTGGAGAAACCATAGATATCAGTGAAACCATGATGAAGCGCAAACTCCCATTTGCCAACAAAAATAACAGCAAAAGACGCGCAAAGCAGTTTCCCGGTGTGTTGACCGATTTCAAAACACAGCATCATGAAGCTTTGAAGCGTTATGAATCAATGAGTCGATTCAGCGATTCCGAATCATGAATCGACTCACTGATTCATAGCATCATGATGCTGTGTTTTAAAATCGATCATCACTATATAAGTCATTATTTAGAGACGAATGGAGGTCTTAACGGTGTCCAACGACATGAGGGGACGTCATTAATGACAGAATTTACATTTTTGGATGAACTAACCCTTTAAGAGATTGCACTTTGTGCAGTGGAAGCACTCAAATGTCTGTTTTGTAAAGCTACCTCTGTAAAACAGGAAGTTATTTATTCATTTTTCAAGTTGTAGCATATTCCTTTTGTAAAGCTACAGAACTTGTTTGACTCAATGTTTTGTAAATTTGAGCCGTGTGTTTATTAAGGTCTTCAATAAAACAAGATGGGAACTTAAATATTCCCAGCACTTTCTGTGATGTAGTGCTTTATTTCTCTTTTTCATCAAACCGCAGTTTTTGCAAGTTCCCGCAATTTCATCGCATAAAATTGCATAAATATCCCGCATTTTTCATCGCATTTTTTAAGAAAACATGCCGCATAATCAAGGATTTCTGCCCGCAACAATCACAAAAAAAGCCGCATTTTTCTGGAAGGACTGATGAGATCACACACTGACTGTGTGTTCAGAACAATTGTTAAGTGGATTAAAATAATGTACTATGAGATCACACACTGACTGTGTGTTCAGAACAAGTGTTAAGTGGATTAAAATAATGTACAATGATATCACACACTGACTGTGTGTTCAGAACAAGTGTTAATTGGATTAATATAATGTACTATGAGATCACACACTGACTGTGTGTTCAGAACAATTGTTAAATGGATTAATATAATGTACTATGAGATCACACACTGACTGTGTGTACAGAACAAGTGTTAAGTGGATTAAAATAATGTACAATGAGATCTCACACTGACTGTGTGTTCAGAACAATTGTTAAGTGGATTAAAATAATGTACTATGAGATCACACACTGACTTTGTGTTCAGAACAAGTGTTAAGTGGATTAATATAATGTACTATGAGATCACACACTGACTGTGTGTTCAGAACAAGTGTTAAGTGGATTAATATAATGTACTATGAGATCACACACTGACTGTGTGTTCAGAACAATTGTTAAATGGATTAATATAATGTACTATGAGATCACACACTGACTGTGTGTTCAGAACAATTGTTAAATTGATTAAAATAATGTACTATGAGATCACACACTTACATTTTTGGATAAACTAACCCTTTAAGAGATTGCACTTTTTGCAGTGGAAGCACTCAAATGTCTGTTTTGTAAAGCTACCTCTGTAAAACAGGAAGTTATTTATTCATTTTTCAAGTTGTAGCATATTCCTTTAGTAAAGCTACAGAACTTGTTTGACTCAATGTTTTGTAAATTTGAGCCGTGTGTTTATTAAGGTCTTCAATAAAACAAGATGAGAACTTAAATATTCCCAGCACTTTCTGTGATGTAGTGCTTTATTTCTCTTTTTCATCAAACCGCAGTCTTTGTTATTTGCACTACCGACTGTTTATTACAGTAACAACTGTTTACTTATGCATCTTGCACTGCCATATCTTAACTGGATAATGCTCATTTGCACTGTATTTATAGTACCAATGTTTACATTTGCATTTTGCACCGTACTTCTAACTGTAATATGCAACCACTTTCCACTGCACTTTTACACTTTTTTTTTATTTTTGGATAGCTCTGTCCATAATTTATTGCACTACCCTAATCCACTGCTATTCCTCATCTTAGCCTAACATATTATTGTATACCTCTATCTGTAAAATTCTGTTTATAGTAATAGTCATCTGTATATTATATTCATAGTACATATTCACCTGTAAATTCTGTTTATAGTAATAGCCATCTGTATATTATATTCATAGTACATATTCACCTGTAAATTCTGTTTATAGTAATAGCCATCTGTATATTTACTCACTGTACATATTCACCTGTAAATTCAGTTCTGTTTATAGTAATAACCATCTCTCTATTTAGACATATTTATATATATTCAGCACATTGCCATGTCCTGCACTTACGCAACCATTGTATATATCCTGCACTTGCTGCTATTGCACTTCTGGTTAGACCTAAACTGCATTTCGTTGCCTTCAAATCAAAATCAAATCAAATCACTTTATTGTCACTCAACCATATACACAAGTGCAACAGTAGGTGAAATTCTTAGGTGCAGTTCCGAGCAACATAGCAGTCATGACATGACATGTACAACATTTAAGCAACAACAGATTACACATCTGATGCGCACACAATTACTCACAGCACAGTATACACTACAATAAACAATAAATAATTTACACAATGTGAGTGTAGTTCTCACAGCTTTAAACAATATACACATACTTACAATATACATATACTTTAAACAATATACACTAAACATACACTAAACAATATACATTACGCTATAATAATAATAATAATATACAATGTATAGTATAAATATTATTCACAGATTGAAAAATTGAAATCCAAAGTGCAATAGATGCTGTATGATAAATAAATGTGTATATAATGTGTGTGTATCTACAGTGGGTTGTGCTGAGTGATATTCTGTCCAGAGTGTGTTATGATACTGATGGATCAGGAGTTGAGGAGTCTAATTGCTTGTGGGAAGAAGCTGTTATGAAGTCGTCTGGTGCGTGTTCTGATGCTGCGGTACCGTCTGCCTGATGGGAGCAGTGAGAGCAGCCCATGGTTCGGGTGACTAGAGTCTCTGATGATCCTCTGAGCTCTCTTCACAGACCGCCTGGCGTAAATGTCCTGGAGGGAGCTGGCCGTGCGCACTACCCTTTGCAGGGCCTTGCGGCTGCGGGCGGTACTGTTGCCGTACCAGGTGGTGATGCAGCCAGTCAGCAGGCTCTCTATGGTGCAGGTGTAGAAGCGTGTGAGGATGTGGCGGTTCATTCCAAACCTCCTCAGCCGTCGCAGGAAGAAAAGGCGCTGATGAGCCTTCTTCACAACGGCCTCGGAGTGGACGGACCATGAGAGTTCCTCTGTGATGTGGACACCGAGGAACTTGAAGCTGCTGACTCTCTCCACCAGTGCTCCATCGATGGTGATGGGGCGGTGTTCTCTCTCATTCCTCCTGAAGTCGACCACCAGCTCCTTGGTCTTGCTGACGTTGAGGGAGAGGTTGTGCTCCTGACACCACCGTGTCAGAGTGTGCACCTCCTCTCTGTAGGCCGTTTCATCATTGTCGGTGATAAGACCTACCACCGTCGTATCGTCAGCAAACTTGATGATGGTGTTGGAGCTGTGGGTTGCCACACAGTCATGTGTGTACAGGGAGTACAGGAGTGGGCTGAGAACGCAGCCCTGAGGGGCTCCAGTGTTGAGAGTCAGTGGTGAGGAGATGTTACTGCCCATTCTGACCACCTGGCGTCTGTTTGACAGGAAGTCCAGGATGCAGCTGCATAAAAAGCTGTTTAAGCCTAGAGCCCGGAGCTTAATGTCAAGTATGGAGGGCACAATGGTGTTGAATGCTGAGCTGTAGTCCACAAACAGCATTCTCACATATGTGTTCCTCTTTTCCAGGTGGGAGAGAGCAGTGTGTATAGTGGATGAAATGGCATCATCAGTGGAGCGGTTTGTGCAGTATGCAAACTGCAGTGGGTCCAGTGAGGGGGGGAGAACAGAGCAGATGTGGTTTCTGACTAGTCTCTCAAAGCATTTACTGATGATGGGGGTCAGAGCAACAGGACGCCAGTCGTTTAAGCAGGTGGTTTTTGACTGCTTAGGTACAGGAACAATAGTGGACGTTTTGAAGCATGTGGGGACCATAGACAGGGAGAGGGACAGGTTAAAAATGTCCGTGAAGACTCCAGCCAGTTGGTGCGCGCACGCTCTGATCACACGGCCGGGAATGCCGTCTGGACCCGCTGCTTTACGGACGTTCACCCGCCGGAAGGATCGGGTTACATCCGCGACAGATACGGAGAGTGCACTAACCTCTGTATCTTCAGCCGCGAGCTCTCTCTCCGCGAGGGCGGTGTTAGTTCCCTCAAAGCGAGCATAGAAGGTGTTGAGCTCGTCCGGGAGAGAGGCAGCGGTGTTCACGGTGGAGTTTGTGTTCCCTTTATAGTCCGTGATGGTGTTAATTCCCCTCCACATGCTTCTGGAGTCGGTGGTGTTGAACTGTCCTTCAATCTTGTCCCTGTACTGGGGTTTTGCTGCTCTGATGGTTTTCCGGAGGGCATAACTTGCTTGTTTATGCTCCTCCGCATTACCGGAGTTAAAAGTGGAGGTCCGCGCATTGAGTGCCGCGCGAACATCCCCGTTTAGCCACGGCTTCTGGTTAGGGTACAGCCGAATTGTTTTGGTCGGAACAACGTCTTCTACGCACTTACTGATGAAACACGTTACGCTATCAGCGTAAACCTCGATGTCGTCATCAGAGGCCGACCGGAACATCTCCCAGTCCGCGTGATCAAAACAGTCCTGTAGCATAGAATCTGATTGGTCCGACCAGCACTGGATGGTTCTGAGGGCGGGTGCTTCCTGTTTGAGTCTTTGCCTATATGCGGGCAAAAGTAGGATGGAAGCGTGATCCGATTTGCCAAATGGTGGGCGCGGGAGGGACTTGTAACAATCCTTGAAGGGGGAGTAGCAGTGATCTAAGACGCGGTTCCCTCGCGTGTTGAAGCTAACATGTTGGTGGTATTTAGGTGCGATGCGCTTGAAGTTGGCTTTGTTAAAGTCTCCGGTCACAATAAACGCAGCCTCAGGATGCGCGGTTTCCTGCTCACTCACTGTCCTATACAGTTCCTTTAGTGCCCGGTCTGTGTCGGCTTGTGGGGGAATATACACAGCTGTGATGATGACCGCGGTGAATTCCCTCGGTAGCCAGAATGGTCGGCACAGAAGCATGAGAAATTCCAGATCAGGAGAACAGAAAGACTTGATAGAATGTACGTTCCTCTGATCACACCAGGATCGGTTAATCATAAAACACACACCCCCGCCTTTGCTTTTCCCGGAGAGATCTTTTTCTCTGTCCATTCGATGCACGGAGAACCCCGCGGTTTCGATGGCCGAATCTGGAATCTCAGCGGACATCCAAGTTTCTGTAAGGCAGATAATGCAGCAGTCCCTCGTGTCTCGCTGGAAAGAGATCCGCGCTCTCAGCTCGCATAGTTTATTGTCCAGAGACTGAACATTTGCCAGTAAAATACTGGGAAGCGGGGGTCGGTTTGCGCGGCGTCTTACTCTGATGAGTACGCCGGCTCTCTTCCCTCTTCTCCGGCCGCGTTTGCGCGGTCGGGCCGTCCAGACAAAGGGATCCGCTGCTGTGTTTGTAAACGGCGGTTCGTCACTGAAGAATTTAAAGTCCGGTTTTCGGTGTGCGATTGCCGAACCAATGTCCAAAAGTGTCTGTCTGTCGTACGTAGTAAGGCAGACAACATCCAAGACAAAAAACACAAAAACTATAAACAGAACAAACAAAAAACTACAATGTTTCAGCAGAGCTCGCGACGTAGCGGCCATCCTCGGCGCCATCTTGACTCATCTGGTACTTGTACTTGTACTTGTGTAATGACAATAAAGTTGAATTGAATCTAATTGAATTGAATTGAATAGAGGAAGGGACGATCAGGTTGGGGTAAGGGTATGCAGAAAGAGGAAACCATCAAGATTTTGGTTAGGACACACTGCAAACTCTGCACCTGATCAGCAGAATGTTGTGCAATAAATATGATAGCAGTAGTCAAGAGAATAATTTAGGACATGGGAGAGACTTGCATATTGCAATACTTGCATTAAGCGCTAGCACTTGCATATTTGCATAACATTTGCATATTGTTTATCTGCTTCTATTGTTCTCATTTGTAAGTTGCTTGGATAAAAGGGTCAGCTAAATGAATGTAAATGAGACTTATTTAAATAAATGTTAAATAAATTGTTATTTATTTGAGTTTCTGAGAGCTACCAAGCTGGATAATATATATATATATATATATATATATATATATATATATATATATATATATATATATATATATATATATATATATATACACTACCGGTCAAAAGTTTTAGATCGGTAAGATTTTTAATGTTTTTAAAAGAATCTTCTGCTCACCAAGGATGCAATTATTTGATTAAAAATACAAACAAAAACAGTCATAATGTGAAATATATATTCACATAGAAAACAGCTGTTTTAAATTGTAATAATAAGTGTAATTTATTCCTGTGATCAAAGCTGAATTTTCAGCATCATTACTCCAGTTTTCAGTGTCACATGATCCTTCAGAAATCATTCTATGATGATTTGATGCTCAAGAAACATGTAAACAGTTTTTTATTTTTATTTTTTATTTCATTTATCTGAAATGGAAAGCTTTTGTAACATTAAATACTACCCTCCAAAAGTTTGGGGTCAGTAAGAATTTTAATTTTATTTTTTGGGGAAAGAAATAAAATAAATCAATACTTTTATTCATCAAGGATGAGTTAAACTGATCAAACGTTACAGTAAAGACATTTATAATGTTAGAAAATATTCTATTTTAAATAAATGCTGTTCTTTTGAACTTTCTATTCATCAAAGAATTTTGAAAAAAATTGTACACAACTGTTTTCAACATTTTTTTAGCATAAAATCAGCATATTAGAATGATTTCTGAAGGATCATGTGACATTAAAGACTGGAGTAATGTTAAAAATTCAGCTTTCATCTGAGGAATAAATTACATTTTAAAATATATTGAAGTAGAAAACAGTCATTTTATATTTTCACAATATTTCACAATGATACTTATTTTTTTTATTGTTTTTTATAAAATAAATGCAGCAGAAAAGACTTATTTTAAAAACAAAAAAAATCGTACCGATCTAAAACTTTTGACCAGTAGTGTATATATTAAGAAAATATTATTATGAAAATTATTATTTTCTTCTTCATAATAATAGCATAAGCATGATCATTCATAAACTGGGGGTCTAGACATTCTCTGGGGTGGCACGGTGGCGTGGCGCACCAGAACAGTTTGCAACCATTTTACACCACCGTTAAAGAAAAAAAACAAAGAAGAAGAATCGCCACGATAACGCCACACCGCAACGTCACCTGTATCAAGAAGCGAGGCTGGAGACACGTTGATATCCAGAGACTGCTTTTATTGAACGAAATCCCCAAAACAGGTAAGTACAAAAAAACATTATTTTGATATGTTATTCAGTTGACATCAGATGAAGTGAATTAGAAATACTTCTTGAAACGGAGGCATTTTGCGCGGGGTCGACAAACTCGCCGGCGTTGCATACAGACTTAAAGGTCCCGTTCTTCGTGATCCCATTGTTCAAACTTTAGTTAGTGTGTAATGTTGCTGTTAGAGCATAAATAATACCTGTAAAATTATAAAGCTCAAAGTTCAATGCCAAGCGAGATATTTTATTTAACAGAAGTTCCCTTTCAAAGCCTACAGCGAACGGCCGGCTTGGACTACATCCTGGTACTTTCTTCTTTAATTACGTCAGTAGAACAGACTAACCTCCGCCCACAAGAATATGCGAAAAAGGGGGCGTGGTCTTGTTGCTGTCCCACGTGGAGAAGAGGACGTGTCGCGTGGAGAAAAGGAATTGTTGCGTTTGAGTGTGTTTGTCGTCATGTCGTCGAGACGCTTTTTCATCCCGGAGTCAAATCACCTTTGTTTGGCTTTCCCAGGGACGCTGTAGAGATCATTAAGCGCATATATCTCCCGTTAAGAGGCGTGAGCTTTCAACGTGCGCTAAGCTGCTGTCGAATCACAACACAGGAACCGTGACACGTTCGCTAAGCTGCGGTCAAATCCCAACACGGGAACCGCTGGCACAATCAGAACTCGTTACGTATTTCTGAAGGAGGGACTTCATAGAATAAAGGAAGTCATCAGCCGTTTTTAGGAGAGTGAAAACGTACTCGGTTACTCACGTAACCTCGGTTCCCTTTCGAGAGGTCTCTCGTATTGCGTTATGGGAAAACTCCTTTTCTCGAGAATATGAAGCAAAAACTTTATTATATAAAGTGTCTATGTAAAACGCAGTGCAGCCGCACAGCCGATGGAACAGTGCGAGCTGCGCGCTGATTGGCTGTGCCACGGCAACTGCAGGAGCCTATGGCGAGGCGGCCGAGAGAGCGAACCCAATAGGGGGTGCTAGAATTCCCGCCGAACAAGGTCATCTGAATTTGCATATTTGAGGCTATATTAGGACCGTGTTTCGCCATAGGAATCAGGTTTAAACATCGACTGAAGCGATAGCCTGATAAGCATAAGCACGGCGCGTTACGCAATACTTGTTCCCTCTCTCAGGGAACCGAGGTTACGTGAGTAACCGAGTACGTTCCCTTTCGAGAGGTCTCTCGTATTGCGTTATGGGAACCCAATTTGAAACGCAGTGCATGCTTAACTGCCCCACAGAAATACCTGAGGAAACCCTGAGGCGCACAGATGGGTAACAGTGAGGCCCGAGAAGGCCAACGAGTGGGCCTCGAGCAGGCATAACGAGTAATATATGTATATAGGCCGGATTGAATCGGGCCCTATGAAAATATAACTATGACCGGACATAGTCAGGCCTTATAGTAAGGGTAGTGTATATATGTATATACCGGCCGGATAGAATCGAGCCGTAAAATGTATATAAAAACTGGAAGGATGGTGACACATGCTTGTGGAAGAACTGTGATATATAACAGGGAGACCGGACTAATCGAGTCTGATAATAAAGGTTGGCAAACCTATTAAATGGAAAGAATACCAGCTTGTAAAGCTGGGACTTCCAGATTATAGAATCTGATAAAAGTGGACGGAGAGGCCCAGCCCGCCGCCGCACAGATATCTTCTAGCGGTATGCCGCATGACCATGCCCATGACGAGGCCATGCCTCTAGTCGAGTGGGCTTTGATGCCTATCGGGCAAATGAGGTCTTTAGACTTATAAGCCATAGAGATAGTGTCCACTATCCAGTGAGAAAGTCTCTGCTTGGTGACAGCATGTCCTTTAGTGCGGCCACCGAAGCATACAAAAAGCTGTTCCGACTGCCTGAAGGGGGCGGAACGCTCTAGATACATTCTCAGCGCTCTGACTGGGCAGAGCAGATTCGCGTCCTTCTCGTGTAGTGACGCGGGCAATGCCGAGAGAGAAATGACCTGAGACTTAAAGGGAGTAGAAAGCACTTTAGGCACGTAACCATGTTTAGGTTTGAGGACGACTCTAGTGTCATTAGGCCCAAACTCCATACAGGAAGCGCTCGTGGAGAGCGCGTGCAAATCACCCACTCGCTTGACTGAGGCTAGTGCCAGCAGAAAAGCGGTTTTAAGTGAGACGTGCTTCATGCTCACCGATTGAAGTGGTTCAATGGTGGAGCCCTTCATAGCTTCCAACACTGTAACCAGATCCCATATCGGGACTGAGGGGGGGCGAGGCGGGTTCAACCTTCTAGCCCCTTTAAGAAAGCGTACGATAAGGTCGCTTTTCCCCAGTGATCGTCCCGCGATGTGATCATGATATACTTTGATATACCTGATTTACATATACTTTGAGCGTGGAGGGGGTACGACCCGCGTCCATTAGCTCTTGAAGAAAGGCAAGCACTACTGTTAACCCACACGAGCGTGCGTCAAGGTTTCGTGCTGTACACCAGTTAGAGAAAACCGACCATTTCCGCGCATAGAGCCGCCTAGTCGCGGGGGCTCTAGCTTCGGCAATAGTGGTCATAACTCTTTCGGAGAGGTCCCTGGGTATCCGTTGATGAGCCATACGTGGAGAGCCCACAGCTCTGGACGGGGACACCAGATCTTCCCTCTCGCCCACGTGAGGAGATCTTTCCTCAGCGGGATTGGCCATGGGGCCGTGTCTGACATGAGCGTCAGATCTGAGACCCATATTTGGTTCTTCCACAACGGGGCTATTAAGAGCACTGTGGATTCGGTTTCCCTGATCTTCCTGATGGCCTGTGGCAACATCGCGATAGGGGGAAAGGCATACAGAGGGAGTCTGGGCCAGGTATGGGCCAGTGCATCCCTGCGCTTGGAGAAAAATATTGGGCAGTGAGTGTTGTCTTCGGATGCAAAAAGATCTACTTTTGCCTGGCCGAAGGTGTTCCAAATCAGCTGGATCGATTGGGGGTGAAGGGACCATTCCCCGGGGGGAATGCCGCCTCTGGATAACATATCCGGACCCCGATTCAGGATACCTGGCACGTGAGCTGCTCTCAGGGAGCTCAGGTGGCGCTCTGCCCATATAAGGAGGTGTTTCGCCATGGAGAGCCTGATTTCAGGCCGCCCTGGCGATTTATGTAGGATACCACTGACATGTTGTCCGTTCGGACCAGGACGTGGTGACCCTTTATGTACGGAAGGAAAGCTTTCAGCGATAGGATGACCGCTTTCATCTCTAGACAGTTTATGTGCAGCGTTTTCTCTGTCAAAGCCCATTGGCCAGAGATCGGCTTGCCCTCGTGCAGGGCACCCCAACCTAGGTTGGATGCATCTGTCGAGACCACTTTCCGCTTCGTAACTGTACCCATAGTAACCCCTGTCTGATACCAGGTGGTCGCCTTCCAAGGAGCCAGAGCTTTGAGACAGCTGTGGTTCACTTTGATGCGAAACTGGCCCGATCGCCATGCACGCGCCGGGACGCGGGCGTTCAGCCAGCGCTGAAGGGGGCGCATGTGTAAGAGACCCAGTTTGAGCACTGCTGATGCCGAGGCCATACGACCTAGCATCCTCTGGAAACGTTTGAGAGGAACGTAAACGCCGTCCTTGAACGACGCCGCCATACTCCGAATAGAGAGGGCGTGCTGTGACGTAAGCCGCGCCCTCATCTGAATCGAGTCAAAGACTGTGCCCAGAAAAGATATTGTCTGGGTGGGGGACATTGAGCTCTTGGCGGTATTGATCCTGAGACCCAAACATTCCAGATGGTTGAGGAGCCAGGATTTGTGTATTCTCAACTGAGCTTCTGATTGGGCTATAACCAGCCAATCGTCTAAGTAGTTGAGTACTCGCATGCCTTTCAGCCTCAGCGGGGCTATCGCTGCGTCCATGCACTTCGTAAAAGTGCGAGGCGCTAGGGATAACCCGAATGGCATGACTGTATATTGATAAGCCTGACCCTCGAAGGCGAATCTTAAGAATGGCCTGTGACGAGGTGCTATCTGAATGTGAAAGTAGGCATCTTTCAGGTCGACCGTGAAAAACCAGTCCCCCGGGCGAATGTGCGCGAGGATTTGTTTCACTGTCAGCATCTTGAACGGGCGCGTCATAAGCGCTTTGTTCAGATGTCTGAGATCCAGGATGGGTCTGAGGCCGCCATCTTTCTTCGGGACGAGGAAATAGCGGCTGTAGAAGCCTGACTCGCTTTGCGTCGGGTGCACGGTCTCGACCGCTCCCATTTCTTACAGTTTCAACACTTCGGCTCGGAGCACGTGACTCACGTTGCCTTTTACAGAAGTCTCGACCACGGCACGAAAGCGCGGGGGTCTGCGAGCGAACTGTAGCGAGTAACCTCGTTTTATTATGTTCAACACCCCATTTGACATGCCGGGAATGGCCTGCCAGGCCTGTGCCCGTACAGCCAGGGGCTGAATTAATAACGGGGGCGGGACGCTTAGAGAAAGGGACCCAGTGACCCGGTTGCTTTGTGCTTGTAACACTGTGGGGATAGTGTTTATGCTTGGCGGCGCGCACTTTATGATAGTGGGCGCGCGCTTCACATGTGTGGCACAGGACAGCGTGTGAGCTGTGAGGGGGGTATTCGAGTGTAGGGGTGCATACTGTGAAGTGGACACAACCTTTACATAGAAATTGTTCTTTTCTAGATTTATTTGGGTCGCCGTGAGAACGGCGTTTGAGTGCAGGCGAGCGCTCTTTATAATGGGCTCGTTGGCTGCGAGAACTGAGTCGCCAGTCACCTGGTTGAAGGGAACTGGGAGACTGAGAGAACGTGGTGGGGGTCCGGCCGAGGCGGGACCTGGCCACCTTCTCTTTCCTCTTACGGCTAGGACGGCTTCGGTGGTTCGGGTCTCAACGCAGCTTTGGGTCGAGGTCCCCGGAACTCAGACTGCCTGACGCGGCTCGTAGAGCGCGAGCGCTGACGCTGCCTGGATGTCGAGTGCTGCCTAGCTGTCGGCGGTGCGGCTTTGGCCGGTTGAGGAGGAGGCGGCGCTCTGTGTCGGCCAGACGAGGAGCTGGAGCGTTTGGGGAGGAAGTGTTTCATCGCGTGCGATGTCTTCTGAGCCTCCGTGAAACGTTCAGCAAAGCCCACCACCGACGGGCCGAACAAACCCGAGGGGGAGATGGGGGCATCCAGAAAGGAGGCTTTGTCAGCGTCCTTCATCTCTGTGAGGTTGAGCCATAAATGGCATTCAAGCACCGTCAAGTTGGCCATAGTTCTTCCGATGGCCTGTGCGTTGGCTTTGGTCGCGCGCAGAGCGAGGTCCGTGGCACTGCGCAGGTCCTTCAGGGTTTCAGAATCCGGCACAGACTCGTCCAGTGCGCGGAGGAGTTTGGCCTGGTACACTTGAAGGACAGCCATCGTGTGTAGCGCTGACGCAGCTTGACCAGCGGAGGCGTAAGCTCGACTGGCGAAAGCTGAGGTAGAGCGACATGGTTTGGAAGGGTGTTGAGCCCTGGCCTGCCATCCCCTGGAGGAGGGCGGGCAGAGGTGAGCATCAACGGCCTCTTCGAGGGGAGGAAAACCCTCGTATCCCTTTTCCTTAGCGCCGTCGACGGAGGAGAGCACTGGGGAAAACGAAGATTTGGCGCGAGCTGAGAAGGGGGCTTTCCACGCTTTCGTCAGCTCATCGTGGACTTCGGGGAAGAAGGGAGCGTTCTTGTGAGCGGCGGAACTACGGCGGCTCTGCAGGAACCATTCGTCTAGCCTGCTTCGCGTTGTCTCCTGGGGGAGAGACCACACAAGCCCGAGGTCTCCCACGGCGTCGGAGAGCACGCGGATCAACTCTGCATCCGCGCTGGTCTTGGAGCTTGTGGCGGTCTGCGTTGAAGCGGGGGGCTCCGAGACAGAGTCCGACCATTCGCTACCGGTCGCGTTGATAGACAGGCTGCTCTCCTCCTCTTCCTCATTTCCGACTTTAGGTCCGCCAAAAGAGATTGAACAGGCCGCTGCAGGTGAGGGGCACTGTTCCTCCTGAGTGAACCTCACCGGCGAGAGCGAGGCACGCGGAGAGTGGTTCGGTGTGCCACCGCTCGAACGCTCCGGTAGTCTCTGGTCACGGCGCTTCTTTTTGCGCGGTTCAAGAGACGTGGTTTGGGCGGGGACATCAAAGGTGGCGAGACGAGCCCTGAGGGTCTGAAGCGCCAACTCATTGCACTCCGGCCGCCTCGCCATAGGCTCCTGCAGTTGCCGCGGCACAGCCAATCAGCGCGCAGCTCGCGCTGTTCCATCGGCTGTGCGGCTGCACTGCGTTTTACATAGACACTTTATATAATAAAGTTTTTGCTTCATATTCTCGAGAAAAGGAGTTTTCCCATAACGCAATACGAGAGACCTCTCGAAAGGGAACAGCGGTATACAGATAAGTAAAATGTGTGAAAAATACTGTTTTTTCACGCGAAACATGAACACATGTTATATTGCACACTGTAAACACAATCAAAGCTTAAAAAAAAACACGAAGAACGGGACCTTTAAGAAATGTGGTAAAAAATTACAAATTTATCGAAATAAAACTTTGTAATAATTTTGACCCTCCGTTAACTTTTTTTCTGGAGCACGTGTCTAATCTTAAACAAAACTCAGCAAACAGAGGCATAAGCAATCTAATAATATAAGTGTCTACTTTTAAATGATCGAATTCTAAACTAATATAAATATTTTCTGTTTGTCATCTGTATAAAAAGAGAGAGATGTCCGTCGTTCTCTCATCTGCTAACGTAGGCCTAATATGTGAACATGTGAAGAGAGTGCGTTTTTCAAGCAAATGTTCTGTGGCAATCCATGAAAACCTGTCAAGCATCAGTTCGATGAAACATCAAATTTAATCAGATTTATGTACTTTATGTCGTCTTGTGACGATATTAGGAATAATTATTGCGTAATAGTAATATAATGTTAATCTTGGAAAAATCGACCTCAGAAGTGGATTTCACTTCGAGGAGCATTGGATCCAGCTGTGAATAGTAAGTTATGTGCTAAATTGTTCTAATCGCTATATGAAATAATGTCTGAAAAAACGCAAAAAAAGTGTTTAAATATAAAATCACGACATTTAAATATGTATTTGTAAGCAACGTATAACTGCAAATTAAAAATGTATATGCTCTATATTAATGTATCATAAAAATGATATGTTACAGATGAAATAATCTATGTTTAGACAATTTTCGTTAGTTTTGGGTAGATTATAATTTTTTTACTGTAAACTAGACTAAATATACTATATATTTAGTCTAGTTTCAAGTAAAAATTGTATAATCTATCCAAAACTAGTAAACGAAAATTGTCTAAACATATTTGTCAAACATAGACAAACTGTTTTTACTGTAAACTAGACTAAATTTATAGTCTTTTATCAAAAATAAAGTAAGTAACGTTATGTTGAATTATCAACTGATGTTATAGTGTTTGTTCCAATTCAAATCCTTTGAAATATGTATGATAAAATGTATGCTTTTACAAAGAAAGATTACACTTGAAATATTGTTAAAATTGTAATTTTGTTTGAAAGCTGTGAAAACTTTAATAAAATGGCAAAACATTTATATTATAAACAAAATCTTACCCATTAAATTATTTTTTTTTATTGTGTTTTATTAGTGACAAATTTGGGGAGAGAATAAATATTCCAAAACTTTATGAAAATACAGTATGAGAATTAACTGTGTGTCCTCTTAGCTAAAATATTTTCTGAAATACTCTTCGAAAAAGTCTTAAATGTTGGACTGATATGCCCATTAATTTTAGGAGTTTATCCTAAATTGGCACATTTTTAGTCATAAGATATTATTTTTAATAAGGCCCCTGATCTGTATATTTCTGTATATAAAATAGTTGTAGAATTTGAAATATTATTCTTGATCTCTTTTTTAGGTTGAAGAAATAAAGACAGAAAAAGAGGTAAGTTTATGTTGAAGCAGAAAATCTTTATTGTATGTTGTTTCTAAAAACGAAATCAATTGTACTAGGAACTAGTTTGGTTTGAGCACAAACTAGGGCTGCTCGATTATGTAAACAAATCATAATCACAATTATTTTGGTCAGTATTGAAACCACTATTATGTATCTCAAATACATTAAGGCCCAGTTCCAGGAATGCACTAATGTTGTTGGTAGTACCAGTTTGCAACAATTATTAGTTAACACTAAGTTGTTAACACTCCGGAATAGGGATGGGACAATTACCGTTTTCACTATAAACCACAATAAAATGTATTGACTGTTAGTAATATTGTTTAAAATTGAATTATCATTAAAGGGATTCTCCACTTTTTTTTGGAAATAGGCTCATTTTACGACTCCCCCAGAGTTAAACAGTGGACTCTTACCGTTTTTGAATCCATTCAGCCGTTCTCCGGGTCTTTAGAAGAATGTCCCATTGACTGGTCCCATTGACTTCCATAGTATATCTTTTTTCCTACTATGGAAGTCAATGGGACCAAAAACTGTCTGGTTACTGACATTCTTCTAAAGACCCGGAGATCGGCTGAATGGATTCGAAAGCGGTAAAAATCAACTGTTTAACATAATTTCAATTTATTCACATAGCCTACATCATTGCGTGTTTTACGTCGTGACATCTGCATGTTAATTCCATTTGCATGTTTCCTCCTTTTAGAGCCACATTGCGTCCACATTTTCAGCAAATTGGATATCTAACCACGTGTTTTTCCTACATCTAAAGTATATTCACATAGCCTAGCCTACTGGCCATGGTTCGCTTCATAATAATTCGAGGGCGTTTCTCTTCCAGCTGAGTCAGCGTCACCTTTTTTTGCACGTTTGTTCTCCCGCCCTTCAATCAATGTAGCGGTTTCCGGAGTGCTATTTTTTTATTTTATTTTTTATTTTATTCAAACTTTGTAAATTATTATTATAATATTTAATTATTTTTACTCCATAACGGATGTGATTTAAAATGTAGCGAAGTACAATACTTCAAACAAAACGTACTTAAGTAAAAGTAAAATTACAGATTTTAAAAACTTCTTGAAAAAGTAGAAGTACACAAAAAAACTACTCAATTACGTAACGCGAGTAAATGTAATTCGTTACTTTCCACCTCTGCCAAGAAGGCAGCACATAGATGATACACATTAACAGACAACCAGCAACAAACAGACAGGGATGCATAGAAATATAAAAAATACAGAAAAAACTAACATTCAAGCTGAGAGAGTTATGGCTTCGGAAGGGGCGGATGTGCGCGTGTCATCCAGAAAACAAGCCAATATAAGAGTGTTCTTGCAAAAAAAGAACATGTACTAGAAGAACATACTATTTTGGTGATTGTTGGGAGCCAATATTGAAATTCAATTAATTGCACAGCCCTAGCTGAAACCCCTCTTCATCATTACACCAACAAGTACTGATGACTGATTTTTGTTTTAATTTTAAAATAAAGTATAATCAATCAAATTTATGCTATAGTCCAACTACGTCACGTAAACCTTGACTAATGCATGACTCTTTCAGTGACATTCTATTCATACATAGATTTAGAGCTTTGAGAACTGTTGGCATAGCGAAATATTTTATTGTGAGGAAGGACATTTCAGAATCGAATTCAGGATCAAACTATGTATTACAGATGGCTTATTTAAAAGCATGGCGCAAAAGGAAGGCACTTCGGGGAAGAAGGGAGCGTTCTTGTGAGCGGCGGAACTACGGCAGCTCTGCAGGAACCATTCGTCTAGCCTGCTTCGCGTTGTCTCCTGGGGGAGAGACCACACAAGCCCGAGGTTTCCCACGGCGTCGGAGAGCACGTTCAACAATTACTGACAATATTAAGAAAGCAAGGACACCTGCTACCAAAGGATGCAAGAACACTCTTGCTACATCACGAGCCGTAGGATCTGAGCCAAAATGTGGTGGGCAATATATTTATTATGGGTTAGAAAAAGGGATTTGCCATTTACTAACTCAGACAATGACTTTCAGACATGATCATGATTCAATAAACCTCAGCATCAATATTGATGGTGTCCCACTCTTTAAAAGCAGCAAAGTCCAGTTCTGGCCAATACTTGCGAAGTTTCACAACTTTGAGCCATTTGTGGTAGCTCTCTTTTGTGGAGACAAGAAACCGTATCCTCTTGAAGAATATCTTGATGATTTTTTTGATGGAGTGTAAACATCTCACAGACAATGGTATAATTCACGAATAGAAGAGCTACACAGTTAATATTCAAGCATTGATCTGTGACGCACCAGCAAGAGCTTATCTGAAGCGCATTAAGAATCATAATGCCTATCACAGTTGTGAGAGATGCATCACCAAAGGTGCTTAAACTGGAACCAGCCCATTCATTGATGCTAGAATTTCTTGTGTTAGCTCATTTGTCTTGGACTATATGCATATGGTCAACTTGGGAGTAGTTCGACGGATGTTAATATTCTTGACTCGGGGCCCAACACTTTGCCGCTTATCTGTAAGGCAAAAGGAACAAATATCGCAAAAGCTAAATGGACTAAGGGGGAAAATGCCTAGTGAATTTGCTCGGCAGCCCCGCGGCCTAGAAGAGCTGGACAGGTGGAAGGCCACAGAATTTCGGCAGTTTTTGTTGTATACTGGACCAGTTGTATTGAAGAATGTGTTATCTCCTGAAAGATACTACCATTTCCTGTCTTTGACAGTAGCCATGTCAATTATGTTGGACTCTGATGAGAGCACTCGCAATGCATACCTTCAATATGCCCATGAACTCATCTCACACTTTGTCATCCGCTGTGCTGACCTGTACGGAAAGTATTTTTCAGTATACAATGTACATGGACTGATTCACCTTCATGAGGATGTCCGCCACTTCAATTGCTCATTGAATTACATTTCTGGTTTCCCTTTTGAAAACCATCTCCAACAAATAAAGAAAAATGTACGGAGTGGGAAAAATCCCCTTGCGCAGGTGACCAGGCGATTATCAGAGATTGAATATGCAAACACTAGCAAGAGCAAAACACAGCCTGAAGCACGGCCCCGAATGTTTGTTTCTACAAAGGAAAAGGACAGTTGTTTTCTCTTGCGAGGTGAAAGATTTGCTTTTATCAGAGAAAGAAGAGGAGATGGGATTGTGTTATGCGATGTCCTGCACCAGCGTAACACATCAGCGTTGTTTGAAAAGCCATGCAGCTCAAAACTGCTAAATATAGTGTACACAAGAAATGGACGGGGCAGGATGAAAAGACGACAACTGCTTGAAACTGATCTGCTTCGCAAGGTGGCCTGCCTCCCTCATGAAAATGGTGGTTCTGTCCTCATACCTCTCCTCCATGGTATAGAACACAGAATTTGAAGGTTGACAGTTTTATCTTAATTAACCTCTTTGTAGATTTACCATTCTATATCTTGTTATAACTGAGTTCAGAACACTTAAAGGTGGTTTCAACAATGTTAAACAATGTTTGAAATTGGGCAGAAGCAGTAAGGTACATGTATACTCACAATAATGTGGTGTGGTGGAGGAGAATTATATATTATATATAATCCATTTCTGGTGGCATTTGTGTTTGTTTGTAACAGTTTCATAGATAAGTGGTGTGGGAAAGTGCTAACACTTTATGAATGTGCTTTTACTTGCCAGATCATGGTGTATGCCAGGGCTGTATGGGTAGAGCATGGCAAGGAAGTGGAGGGAACTGCCCCAGACAACTGGATTGATGTCGACAACAAAACTATTAGATGGCCAAAAAAAAGGGGAAAAGGCAGCTTTCCTCAATCAACACCCCCCTCAGGATGACTGGATGACATTCACCTTGGTGAAGCGTAAAATGACATCTGGTAAGTTTTTGCAAATGATCTAATGAGATTCATTCCTCTGTCAAAATAAAAATTGTAAGGCAAACATTGTCAGGTGAGCACCCTTATCAAGATGCTAGTAGTATGGTCATTTTTATTGTAATTGTAGTGTCTGTGTCTTTAACCTTACAGTTAACATTCATGAATGTGATGATTATGACATGACGAGCTGTGTTGAGGAGGAAGAAAATGAGGAAGTACAAGGAAGGAAAAAGACCAAACGCAAGTTTGATGACTATGTTCTCGGTATGTTTCTATGATAATTGTTCAGAATCAAATTCTATACACTGAATTCATAGAGGCACTCTAGTTTTAGGTCACTTAAAAAAAAAGTACAATTAATTTGTACAATTACAGAATCTGACGATTTGGAGGAAGAAGAGAATGTGACTGGAATTGATTTCCCAAGCTGTTAACATTGCACACCTTAGTAGTTCTTATAGAATTGCAATGTTTTAATATTACAAATGCTTTTTTATGACTGGTACTCCCATTTATTTAATAAACTGCATCTGTCTAGTTGCCATTATCAAGGCGCCCTCTTTTCCTATTCCACCAACAAAGGTGACAAAGTCACAATACGACAGGAGGAATAAGGAACTTCTCACCTGGATGTTTTCACATAAAAATATTGTAAGTGAAGTCATTGCAATGTAACACTGTTTTCTCTCTCTCTCTCTCTCTCTCTCTCTCTCTCTCTCTCTCTCTCTCTCTCTCTCTCTCTCTCTCTCTCTCTCTCTCTATATATATATATATATATATATATATATATATAAATTTATATATTTTTTGTTCAACTCTTGCAGCGGCTGTCTTGAAATGGGACGCAAATGCGACTGAGGATACAATCAAGCTCCATGCCGCAGACCACTTAAAGCATGCGCCGGGAAGAAAGGGAGGGGGAGGGCACACCGGGGTTTAAATATTCTATAATTTAGGGGATATTATTATAATTTTTTTCTTCACTTGCCGTTTAAATAATTAAATACATTTTATTTATCAGCCTGTTCAGCGCTGAGAAGAATGGGAGGGGGAGGGCATACAGGGGTGGTGAAATTTTGTGTAGTTAAGGGGAAATTATATATATTTGTGTTCACTTGCTTTTTGTTCATTTGTTTTAGTAATCAGCCTGTTTAGATTTTTTTTAAATCATTAAAGATGTAGGAAAAAAAGATTGGCATTTCAAACTATTTATTTCTTTGTCCTTTTTAATAGATCAGATGTCATTTATTTCCAATAAGGATACTAAAATGTATTTGCATATCAGGTGCGGGGATAGGTCATTTATTTACAATTTTAAAGCAGTAGTGCACACTGCTTTCACTATGACTCGAGTGAGTTTTATTGTATACCATGTGGTCATCCAACCTTGTAACCTGATAAAGGTTTGATGACCAAAACATGGTTTAATAAAGCTAATAGGGTTAGAGGATAAGACAGGCCTCATTAACAATTAAAATAATACAGTTGATTTGTGATATCTGAAATCAAGAAATGTGTCAACAAATTGTGTGAATGTCCTCGAGACATCTGTAGGTGACATTGAAATGACTTAAAAACTTTTATTTAGAACCCTGTAAAGATGTTGGACATCAATAATGATCATTTAAAAAGTTCAATGTCAATAGTGAACGTTAAAAAGACGTCTAAAAAAGACGTTGCATAAACTTTCATTCTGGCTACTCAGTGGACGTCTTCTGAACGTTTGACAAAGACGTTGTAATGACGTCGTTTGGACGTGTCTGTGCTCAGTGGGTAAAGATTATTAAACAATTAGACAATATTAGACAACTTGCATGGATGAAGTTTTGCCAAAAGTCTACAGCCAACATTCATCACTCAAAAGAACTGGAACCTGGACTGCTGATATACAACCATAAGCAAGCTCAATAAACTCAGTCTTCACCTCTTTCATTCCAGACGGCATATCATTCATGGAAATATGCTGTTCCCTTTCGAACGGTCAGTCGTACTGCGTCGAAGACGCATTATGGGATAGGTTCTCCTATTCTCGAATACTGAAGCATTTATAAAATCACGCAGTGCTACTGCACAGTCAAAACGGAGTCGAGACTTCTCGCGCGTTATTGGCTGGCCAGTGGTAACTGCATGAACCAATGGCAGAACAGCATAAGGGGGGGCGCTGTTGGACACCGAGCATGTAGGACGTGTCGCCCTTTTGCGCCGCGAGTTTGTGATTATTTTTACTTTTAAAACACAGTTTATTTTCACTAATTTGGCCGGTGCACAATTGTGACAAGTATTTGGTCAGTATCGGTGTGTTTTGGGG
This sequence comes from Romanogobio albipinnatus, assembly GCA_023566225.1. Classification (NCBI taxonomy): domain Eukaryota; kingdom Metazoa; phylum Chordata; class Actinopteri; order Cypriniformes; family Gobionidae; genus Romanogobio; species Romanogobio albipinnatus. The sequence goes on along the minus strand of CM042240.1, from coordinate 62,375,095 downwards.
GAATTTCAACTGACTATGGCAGCTGCACGTGGAAACTCGGCTCGCACAGGCCGTGCTAAGGCCTCTCCCTCGACTGAGCCCGCATCTCCGCCGAAGGTGGTCACGGACCCCGAGTGTGCGCCCAATTTGGACAACCTCCGGGCTATGTTAGACCAGTTGAAAGGGGACATTTGTGGCAAAATAGACTCGCTATCTTGCGAGCTTCGAGCGGACATTTCTTCGGTAAGAGAGGAGCTTAGGCACGCAATTGAACCGATGCAACAAAAACTTAGCTCCCATGATCAAGTTATCACGGAGTTGCAGCGCGCGTGCACTGACCACAGTGATCTGCTAACTTCACTGGATTCAACAGTTTCCACGCTGAAAGCCGAGGTTAAACTGCTGACTGATAAATGTGAGGACCTGGAGGGAAGAGCGAGGAGGAACAACATACGGCTGGTAGGTGTGCCAGAGGGGGCCGAAGGTGTGCGTCCAACCGAATTTATTGCCCAGCTGCTGAGGGACTCCCTCGGTCTGGAAGAGTTGCCTCTGCTCGATCGTGCGCATCGCACTCTCCGATCCAAGCCCAGTGATGGTAAACCACCCCGACCCTTTGTGATTCGTGTGCACTTTTTTCACGTGAGGAATGACATTTTACGCCGAGCCAGCGAGGCTCCTCTTCTCCACCAAGGCAAAAGACTTTTTCTCTTTCCTGACTACACTTCGTCAGTCGCGAAGAAACGTGCTGCATTCACGGACGTTAAGCGTCTGCTACATTCGTGCCCAGGAGTGAAGTTTGGATTGAGGTTTCCCGCGACTTTAAAGATCACTCTTCCCGGTGGAGCTACACACACCTTTGAAGACCCAGCCACTGCAATGGACTTTGTCAAGGTGAACTTGAAGTCTGGTGTCTCTTATGGAGCTACAGTTTGAAGGCGGCTGGCAGTTTGTTTGGTAATCCGGGGGTTAATTTAACCCGTTTTCTGTTAAACTGTCCTGCTTTAAGTTTGTGTCACTTGAAACACTTTTCATGTTTTGCTACTGTGTTTGTTTATATATTTATTCTATGCTTTATTACAAACTCGCATGAGCAGTACTGGTTTGTGCTGTTAACGGAGCGTGTTAGGATGTTTTTGGTAGTTTGTGGGTTTTGCTCGCGTCTTGTTTGGGAAGACGCTTCAGCTCATGGGGTGGTGGGTGGGGGTGTGAAGAGTTCTCCTTTTTTTCTTTCTTCTTTCTATGTGTTTTGTGTTTTGTTTAGTCAGGTCGCCCATGTTTTAATTTATTTCTGTGACTGTTATACATTCCATGCTGCAGTGTACACTAATACTTGACTAGCATGCAACAGTCTAAGATGCTACGAAAATCAGGGACAGGACTTTGTTAGCTGGAACTGTAACGGTTTAAATCAGCCTATTAAACGTAGCAAAGTACTTCACCATCTTCAACAATTAGGTGCCCATATTGTTTTCCTTCAAGAGACTCACTTAAAATGTTCCAGCCATATTAGATTAAAGGGGAGGTGGGTCAGTCAAGTATTTCATTCTAGTTTTAATGTTAAATCTAGGGGTGTTGCAATTTTGATTCACAAATCGGTTCCTTTTGTGTGCTCTAATGTAATAGCTGATCCCAATGGAAGGTTTGTATTTGTAACGGGACAGCTATATAGTAATTCTGTGATTCTGGCTAATGTGTATGGTCCAAACTGGGATGACGACAATTTTTTCCATCAATTGTTCGCCAAATTACCTGACATGTCCACACATCTACTTATTATGGGGGGTGACTTTAACTGTTGGCTTAATCCTGTATTAGATCGTTCTTCTACTAGACCAGGTGTACCCTCAAAGTCTTCCAAGACCATTTTATCCTTTATGAAGGAGTTCTCGGTCTCTGATCCATGGCGCTTTCTTAATCCGTCTGGTAAAATGTATTCTTTTTTCTCTCATGTACATCACTCCTTTTCTCGTATTGATTATTTTCTCTTAGACAACCGTTTTCTCCACTCTGTCCAATCTTGCTCTTATGATACTATTCTAATATCAGATCATGCTCCGACCATACTGGAGTTAGTCATACAGGAGCGCGAACGTACGTGCCTCCCCTGGCGTCTTAATACGCGCTTACTATCTAATGAGGATTTTGTTAAGTTTGTTTCTAATCAAATTTACTTTTTCCTTATTACCAACAGAACTCCAGGGATCTCAGCCTCCCTTTTGTGGGAGACTTTGAAAGCATACATTAGAGGTGAAATTATCTCATATAGCATCTATGAGAACAAACAAAGGAAAAAAAAATTAAAAGAATTAAGGTTACGAATTTCCCAGCTTGATAATATCTACGCTTCCTCACCATCCCCTAATTTATATAAAGATCGTCTCTCTCTTCAGGCTGAGTTTGATGTTCTTTCTACTAAAGAGGTTGAGGAGCTCTTATTTAAGGCTAAATATTGTTATTATGAATCTGGGGATAAGGCGTCCAAACTTTTGGCTCATCAGCTTCGACAGGCCTCCTCCTCTCAGCAGATTCCACAAATTCAAACTCCTTCCGGCGTCACAACCGATCCTAAAAAAATTAATGATCAGTTTAAACGGTTTTACCGTTTATATACTCCTCTTTATATACTTCTGAGGTTGGGTCTGATCTGTCTGCCCTGGATAGTTTTTTGACTCTCTGGAGTTGGTTAAGGTAGATGCTGATATTGCTGAGCAGTTAGAGGTCCCAATCACCATAGATGAACTTAAACGTGCAACATTTTCTATGCAGTCTGGAAAGTGTCCAGGCCCGGACGGTTTTCCGACCGAGTTTTACAAGACCTTTTTTGTCAAATTAGCACCAGTTTTGATAGAAATGTTCAATGAATCTCTCACTCTTTCTAAATTACCCCAGACTCTAAATCAGGCCTCCATATCTTTACTCCTAAAAAAAAATAAGGACCCTCTGTCCTGCTCAAGTTATCGTCCAATTAGTCTATTATCTGTAGATCTAAAACTTCTGTCCAAATTATTAGCTCTGCGATTGGAATCAGTTTTGCCCTTGATAATTTCTCCTGATCAGACAGGTTTTGTCCAGAACAGACATGGATTCTTTAATCTCAGACGACTTCTCAATGTTGTTTATAATCCTTCTACGTCAAAGGGGCCGGAAGCCGTAATCTCATTAGACGCGGAGAAGGCTTTTGACAGAGTGGAATGGAGCTACCTTTTTTACGCTTTGGAGAAATTTGGTTTTGGCCAGGAGTTCATTTCTTGGGTCAAGTTGCTATATTCATCCCCTGTGGCTTCAGTCAGATCTAATGACACCCATTCAAATTATTTCCCTTTGCACCGCTCCACTCGTCAGGGCTGTCCTCTGAGTCCTCTCTTATTTGCTATTGCTATTGAACCTCTGGCTATTGCGCTTCGTTCAGAGCCACACATCACTGGAATAACAAGATATGGTCTTGAACAGAAGGTCTCCCTCTATGCCGACGACTTATTACTATATGTGTCCAATCTCTCTGTCTCAGTTCCAGCTGCTCTTGACATCCTTAGTTCATTTGGTCAGATCTCAGGTTATAAACTAAATTTGGACAAGAGTGAGCTGTTTCCTTTAAATCAAGGTGCTCAAAATGCTGCTCAGGGTTTCCCATTCAAAATTGTTCCATTTGGCTTTAAATACCTTGGTATCCAGATTAGAGACCAATTTGAAGATTTGTTTGATTATAATTTTTCCCCTTTGTTAGATCAGATACGGATGGACTTTCAACGATGGTCACTGTTGCCTCTTTCCCTTGTAGCCAGGGTCAATTCTGTTAAGATGAATATCCTACCCAAATTGTCCTATCTCTTCCAATGCATACCTATCTTTCTCCCTCAGTCCTTTTTTAATAAACTAGACAAATTAATCACTGAGTTTATATGGAACAAAAAGGTCCCTCGTATGCGAAAGGAGCTGTTGCAGAGACCTAAGACCCTTGGGGGCTTGGCCCTTCCTAACTTGAGGTTTTATTACTGGGCTTCCATCCTTAGAGTAATTCAACTTTGGATTTCTCTGGAGGGGGCACCAGTTCCTCCCACATGGTTGAGTATGGAGATGTCTTCTGCTAAACCTGCTTCGTTGACTGCTCTCATCCATGCTCCTCTTAGTTTCTCTCACTCCCTTTTTTGCAATAACATCTTAGTTAAATCCTCTTTTAAAATTTGGAAGCAATTTAGACGTTATTTTGGTCTACAGACCTTCTCTTTCTTAGCACCCTTATCCGCTAACCCTGTTTTTCATCCTTCCTTAATTGACGGTGCTTTTTCTTTGTGGTCTGACTACGGCATCAAGGCATTTAGGGACTTGTATATTGCTGGTACATTTGCATCCTTCCAGCAACTCTCAGATAAATTCCATTTGCCTAGACAGCATTTTTTTAGATACCTTCAAGTTCGTAGTTTCGTTCGCAATCTTAGCCCCAATTTTCCAAATCTCCCAGAGGCTTCTCTAATTGACTCCTTTTTAACCCCATTGCCCACAATTAAGGGTGCCATTTCAAGTTTTTACAATCTTATTTATTCTTTGCAGCTTACCCCGCAGCATAAAATTAAAACCCAATGGGAGGAGGACCTAGGGGAGGGGATCTCGGAGGAGCTGTGGGATGCCATTTTGCGTCGGGTTCACTCCTCATCTATTTGTGCTAGACATGGTCTGACCCAGTGCAAAATTGTACATCGTACCCTTCTCACTCGAGTTAGGCTTTCCAAAATCTATAATGATGTCGACCCCATGTGCATTAGATGTCATCAGGCTCCAGCTACCCATGTCCATATGTTTTGGTCTTGCCCTTCGCTATTTAATTTTTGGACACAGATATTTAATTCTATTTCTGTTTGTTCAGGGGTTCAATTTGATCCAACAGCATGTACCGCTTTGTTTGGGGTGTTACCTCCTACTTTGCAGCTTCCTAAATATAAAGCTGACTTTGTAGCCTTTGTCTCCTTATTGGCTAGACGTTTGATTTTACTGAGGTGGAAGTCTCCTGCGCCGCCTTCTCACTCGTCTTGGATCAGAGACATCCTTCAGTTTGTGAAGCTAGAGAAAGTTAGGTGCTCGATACATGGTTCTCTTGCAAAGTTTAATAAAACTTGGGGTCCATTTTTTGCACATGTTGAGGGATTGAGTTTTACGGCTATACCAGACGAGCCACCCTGATTGTCTACTAATTGTTAGGTTTTTTTTTTTTCTTTTTTTTCCTCTTCTGTGAATTTGTAGCATGGATGTTTTTTATTAAATTTTTATTTTATCTTTGTGTGATTCAACATACTGGGCTTTTATTTAGCAGTGGGTGACCATTCTGTGTTTTTGTGTTGTTGTTTTTTGTTTGTTTTTGTTTTTTTGTACTCATTTTATTTTTAGTTATTTTTTTACTATTCAAACTATTACTATTATTTTTTATCTGATTTCAATTATTTTATTATTATCATCTTTCCTTTTTGTCAGTGGTTTTGGACACTGTTTTGACTCCCGAATTGTTACCTCTTGATTTTATGTCACTGAAAAATCAATAAACAAATGTTTAAAAAAAAAGAACAGCGTAACTGAGCGAACCTATGGGCGCTAAGCCCGAGACGCTGAACACAGAAGCCCGCGAACTGAGTGTAAAAGCCCGCGAAGGGCGCCCTTAAAATACGCTGTAATGCCCTAAAAACGTCAGATTTTTCTCCTTCAGCAAAGATTTTTCTATCCTCGCTGATACCTTCTGATACGAAGCTTACCGTGAGAGACGAGCCGTCAGCGGAATCGAGCTGTGATTTTAGTATTATATTTGCTGTGTGCTTGTGGAAACACATTTCTTTAGGTGTTGCTCTGATGTCTGTGTTAACTGTGCTGACAGGCGAATGTCCTTGGTGTGTGTGTGTGTCAACAGCCCGGGAGAACCCCTCTCTGCATGTGTTGAGCTATATGTCATCCTAAAGTGACCTTATGTCTACATGGGTCACAGGTCTACGTGACTTTTTGGGGACTCAGAGAAATGTACCTCTTTTATGTGCCTTTCTTATTAAAGAATAATTTAACTTCAGTACTAAAAGTAGCATCAGCATGTTTTGGAGACATGGCTTGTTGATAGTTAGTTAAGATGTTCTCAACCTTGAGCAAACTGTTACTCTTTGGAGCTTTTGTGTGTATGTGCGTTGCATGATCTTTGCAGAATCAGTAAAAGATAAGCTCATGCTGAGCTGTAATAAAACGATACTCGGTTACTTAACGTAACCTCGGTTCTCTCTAGAAGAGGGAACGAGTATTGCGTAAGTTCCTTACGCTACGGGAAAGTATTCTTTCTTCGAGATTTCTGAAAACCCAAAATTATCCTTAATTTTGTAACATTGTCAACGCAGTGCGGCAGCCTGGCAGACCATAGCAGGCTAATCCAACGTGCTATTGGCTGCTCTGCTGGCATCTGCAGCAGCCTATCGGTGAGCCCGCGTGACGTGGTGACCAATGAGGGCGCTTCGCGCCCACCTTGCCTCATTTGCCTACAGGTGGGGCGTGGCCACGTGTATATAAGCGGGGCTCGCAGGCTGCATATTCGTTTTCGTAGTTCTGAAGCGTAAAAGCCCGCGGGGCGCACGGCAAGGAACGCAATACTCATTCCCTCTTCTAGAGAGAACCGAGGTTATGTTAAGTAACCGAGTATCGTTCTCTTACGAGAGGTTCTCTCGTATTGCGTAAGTTCCTTACGCTACGGGAACATATTGTCAACGCCGTGCGCGCCTCGCATACAGCATATGTATCCCAGGGAACCGGGGAAAGAAACACTGCTCGGGCAGGGTGGCCGGTAAGGAAACGGGCCACCACATATACGGACACTTCATTTGAACTGACGGGTGGTTACAACAGGTGGTTACAACGCCCTGTCCCATGAATGAGGGAACGGCACCTGCCGGTCTCCTTCAAATTCACCACACCTTGTCTCATGAATGAGGGAGCGGCAACGCCGGTCGCCTTCAAATTCACAATACCTTGTTTTATGAGTGAGGTAACGGCACCGCCAGTCACCTTCAAACTCACAACAGCTTGTCTCGTAAATGAGGGAGCGGCACCGCCAGTCTCCTTCAAATTCACATAAGCATAGTACCGAACTTTCTACCAGTATGTGAGCCATGTCTGCACAGAATCACTGGGCAGAGCTAACAGCCCTATTAAACTGATAACACTTTCGCCTGTAAGGCAGGAACTTCCAGATTGTAGAATCTCACGAATGTAGACGGGGAGGCCCAGCCTGCCGCCATACAAATATCGTGGATGGAAATCCCTCTGGCCCAAGACCACGAAGAGGCCATGCCTCTAGTGGAGTGTGCTCTGACACCTAGCGGGCACTGCAGGTGCTTGGAAGCGTAAGCTGCTGCAATCGCGTCCACTATCCACCTGGACAGGGTCTGTTTCGAGGAGGCGAGACCTTTAGTGCGCCCTCCAAACGAAACGAATAGCTGCTCAGAACACCTGAAGGCGGTGGAGCGTGTGACATAAACCCTCAATGCCCTGACAGGGCAGAGGATATTGCCACCGTCTCCCTCGTCGGATGCTGGCAGAGCCGAGAGGGAGATAATCTGCGCCCTGAAGGGAGTGCCGATCGCTTTGGGGACATACCCATGCCTCGGCCTAAGAATGACCTTGGAGTCATTTGGACCGAACTCCATACACGTCGGGCTCACTGAGAGCGCATGTAGATCCCCCACGCGTTTCACTGAAGCCAGAGCTATCAGGAACGCGGTTTTGAGCGAAAGGAACCTCGGTTCCACGGCTTCAAGCAGTTCAAAGGGATGAGCCTTCAAGGCCTCTAGGACCAAGGCCAGATCCCATATAGGAACCGATGGGGGCCGCGGGGGATTCATCCGTCTAGCTCCCCTGAGGAAACGGATAATGAGCTCGTTCCTTCCTAGCGTGCTGCCTAGCGTCGTCCGAGCGAACGCTGCTATAGCCGCTACATACACCTTGAGCGTGGAAGGGGACCTGCCCAGTTCCAAAAGCTCCTGGAGGAAGGAGAGCACCCGCTGGACCCCACATTGCTGTGGATCCAATCCCTTGGAAACACACCACTCAGTAAACACCGACCACTTAGAATTATATAACCGCCTCGTAGAGCTTGAGAGAGGAGGTCTGCTCTCAGCGGGACTGGCCAGGGGGGTGAGTGCGACAGCTTCACCAGCTCTGGGTACCAAATTTGGTTCACCCAGCGCGGTGCTATGAGGAGCACCGGGCGGCGCGCCTCCCTGATCTTCGCTATGACCTGAGTCAATAGGGAAATCGGCGGGAAAGCATACAGCGGGAGGCTGGGCCAAGGCTGGGACAGCGCATCCTCGCTTTTGGATAGAAACATCGGACAGCGGTGTGTTCTCTTTCGTTGCAAAGAGGTCGAGCTCCGCTCTGCCGAATAGGCGCCCTAGCAGCTGGACTGTCTGGTGGTGTAGGGACCATTCGCCTGGGTGAATGAGGCCCCTGGACAGCTCGACATTGAGGCGGCCCGGCACGTGCGCGGCCCTTAGCGAGCGCAGCAAGCTGTGTGCCCACACGAGCAGGCGTTCTGTCAGAGTGCCCAGATATCTGGACCTGACACCGCCCTGCCGATTCACGTAGGACACCACCGTGGTATTGTCCGAACGGACCAGCACGTGGTGCCCTCGTATGAGAGGGAGAAACTGCATGAGCGCGTTCTCGACCGCTATCATCTCCAAACAGCTTATGTGCAGGATTCTCTCCCGGCTTGACCATAGGCCAAAAACCGGTCTGCCCTCGAAAACGGCACCCCAACCTGAGGTGGAGGCGTCCGTCGAGATAACTTTGCGGTGTGAGATGGCTCCCATTGTCACTCCCTGCTGGTACCAGTCGGCTACTAACCAGGGCTTCAGAGCTGTAACGCAGCTCTGAGTCACCCTAATCCGGAAGCCTCCGGACACCCAGGCTCTGTGAGGCACTTTGGCGTTTAACCAGCGTTGCAGCGGGCGCATACGCAGTAGGCCCAGCTGGAGCACTGCTGCAGCTGAGGCCATACATCCCAGCATCCTCTGAAAAGCTTTGAGAGGTGCGGTGTTGCCCGGCCGGAAGTACGCGGCCATGCGTCGAACTCGACGCGCGCGTTGGGGTGACAGGCGGGCTGACATTGCCACAGTGTCCAGAGTCAAGCCCAGAAATGAGGTTGACTGCGTGGGCACCAATGTGCTCTTGGTCCAACTGACCGTGAGCCCCAGGCTGTCCAGATGGCTGAGCAGCACTGCCCTATGGGCGAGGAGCTCGTCCTCTGACTGCGCCAGAATGAGCCAATCGTCCAAATAATTCAGAATTCGCATCCCCTGCCCTCTCAGGGGAGCGAGGGCCGCGTCCATGCACTTCGTAAATGTACGGGGTGCTAGCGACAGGCCGAATGGAAGGACGATGTATTGATAAACCTGGCTGTCGAAGGCGAATCGCAAGAATGGCCTGTGACGCGGTATTATCTTGATTTGAAAATATGCATCTTTCAAATCTAGGGAAATCAGCCAGTCTCTGGGGCGAATATGCGCGAGGATCTGCTTGGTCGTGAGCATCTTGAACAATCTTCTCATAAGAGCTTTGTTCAGACGCCTCAGATCCAGAATCGGTCTGAGCGACTCCTCCCTTTTCGGAACGAGAAAATACCGGCTGTAAAAGCCTGACTCGCTCATAAAATGGGGAACCGGTTCTATAGCCCCTTTGCACAGCAGCGTGGCTATCTCCGCTCGAAGTAGATGTGCTACTTCCTTGCTCACTCTCGTCTCTGTACGCGCAACAAAGCGCGGAGGGCGGCGAGCGAACTGCAGAGTATAGCCGTGCTTCACTGTTCTCAGCACCCATTCTGATACACCCGGGATGGCTTCCCACGCTCTCGCGTGTGCCACTCGGGGCAGAACGGCCTCCGGGCTCTGAACGCAGCGCTCCGCGCGTTCGATGGCCTGAATGGGAGGGGCGGGCGCGGTGCGCGTGCTCTTTGTGCTCTGGGCCAGCCGATCGCTTGCGACACACTGCCGCCCTACACACTGTGTCTCTACCGCCTCGAGCGGGGAGAGCTTTGTGTGCGGCCCTACACTCGGCGTCCCGGCCACCTTGGGCGGGGAACAAATGGTGTGATCTTTATTTTATCCAAGTCAATATCTTTAATATATACATGGTCAATTAATGTTCCATTTTCAGTTGTTGCATTTTCAACTATTTGTGTGAAGCCGAAATGCTGCATAACATCATGAATTGTTGATTTTTTGAAAATGTTTTCATTGAAATCTCCTAGAATTATTTTGCCACCTGATAAGCAGTTTATTTCATTAATTAAGGTAATTAAGTTCTCTCTAAATAATGGCATGTTATATGATGATGGTCTGTACACGACTGCCACAGTTGTGTTTAAGTCTTGTATATTGCACATTAGACATTCAATGTTAGTACATGGTAAACTAACTAAAGCAGCTTTTACATTGTCTCTATGATATATGCCAACACCACCATGATTTTCCTCTTTTAGTTTATCAAAAACATCTTCACTTGTGTCATATGCAACACTTCGTGGTTTGTTATGGAAATGATATCCAGAAAGACTGATATCGTTCTCAAAATAGTTTGGTTTTAGCCATGTCTCTGTTACACAAATCATATCTGCTTTACAATATCTATTGTCTTGCCGAATATCTGAAATATGTGGAATTAGCCCTTGGACATTGTGTAACATCATTTGAAATTTTACATTTTCTATGGTTTCACATAGATCAATGAACGGAGGCATTCTTTGTAGAGCTTCCTCAATGTTGTCTTTTGCAAAAATAGCTTTTTCTTTGAAATCTTCTATTATGAGTCCATCAAGAGAGATCACTCGACTTAATGCTACATATGCTTGTCCTGGAGCAAATATCTTTTTCAATGAAACAACAGCTTTGTTCACTGTCAGACCTTGTACTTTGTGAACTGTGGAAGCCCATGCTAGCTTCAAAGGAAACTGTCTTCTGACACCACCACTGCTTGTTACTTTCTCTTCTTCAGGCTTGATTGGTGTGCTTTTCTCCAGTCCAGGTCTCAAACATGGATTTTTACCTCTAGCTTCTTTACCAACTCGTTCATCATCAAATTCAATGTATATTTTTGATGGAAATATTTCATCATTTTCATAACAGAACTCTTTAAGTGTTCCAAAAATTCCATTCACCAAACCGTCTGATACATTGATATTTTTCAGTAGCATTACTCGAGCATCGATTGCTAATTCAAGGGATTTTTCCAAAGAACTGTTGTGAACTCTGAGATGAAACCCATCCTTTTTTTCCATTCGGCCAGTTTTTGCATTTCTCTCAAAATCTTGGGCGTTAACAGTAACCGTGTCAGAGGATATTTTGTGCACCATTTTTAGGTTATGTTCATCAACCTCACTATTAGTTGCATAAATATGGATATCTGTACTCTCATCACCATCACCTGTTTCACAAGTTTTAAGCATAGCAATATCTTTTTCAAGCATTGCTTCCTCTTTCTTACGTTGCCTTAAACGATTTAATAATTCTGCAAATTGTTTGTCCTTCTGGCGCATAATCTCTGTAAGTTCAACAAAACTGAAGTTAGTTTCCCAAAGATTCACACTGTTCACTGGTTCAGTGTAAAGTGGTTTTCCTTTCACAGGAGACAGCTGATAAAAATCTCCAACTGCTATCACACAGACTTTTCCAAATGCAGAGTAATCACCTGTTTGTTTGATTTGTCTTAATCTTCCATGAATATATGCTAGAAGTTGATGATCAACCATTGAAATTTCATCAATTATTAATATTTGTAGTTTTCCCAATTTGGCTCTCAAGTAATTAATTTTTTCATCTCCAAGTGGCTGATATGGCAGTGAAGCATTTATTCCGATGCAGAGACTGGAATGTACAGTAGACCCGTTAATCTGGTAGGCTGACACACCGGTAGGAGCAGTTAATAGCACATGTGTCTCATCTGGGTTGTCTGTTAACTTCGAAAGTATTCGAGAGGCTTCATAATAGATGACTTTAATCAGTACTGACTTTCCAACACCTCCTGGACCAGATATAAACACATGAAATGGATCTGGGTTTTCACCTTGTACTTTTGCTAAACACCATTGTCGCACTTTGTAAAAGATTTGTGACTGCTTTTCATTCAAAGAGCGAAGTAAATCCATGGCATCTTGCTTTTTCATAGCAGATGGATTGTTTTCTATCTTGGAAGTACCCACATTTGGTAATAGATCAGGTATGATATCATCACCTTCTTCTGTTTCTATTAGCTCTTTCTTACTCTCCAGACATTCTAGACGTTCAAGTTCTGTTTCTGGACAGATTTGGGCCCAAGCATCTTCCATTGGTCCATGTTGTTCTAAATCATCTTGAGCTCTTTGTATTGTGTCTGCTTCTTTTTCAAATTTTCCCATGTTAGTGTCCACTATAATTTTCACTGACTCAAGCTCATCGTTTAAAATTGTTACAAATCCAGTCTCATAAAAATCCTTATGTGTATTGAAATTTGTTGGTTTCAATTGATCTCGCACATAATGAGGCAAAAATAATTCTAAAATGCTTTGGTGATAATTTTCTGAATTTTTAGTGGGTGAAAAACGAGCATATCGCACAATGGCAGAGTCTGTATGAGTTCTTTTTCTCACAAATCCCATGTCATTTTCCAGTCTTACTCTGTTTGAACATTTTTCAGAAGCAGTCAAAACTCTGTAGTCTGATGCAAATGTTGCCAAACACATTCCACTAAATTCTTCTGTATGTGGGCGGGCTCTGTATCTGTCTGAGATGCTTTTCATCCATATGCCATCACTGTCATCTTCTCCACATTCAGCCTTTTTATGTATGGTGTTTAAAGGTAAACTCATTCTTACTTGATTAGTACCAGTTGGAATAAACACCACTTTCCTTGATCCTTGTTTTAGATTCATGTTAGTCAGTCGATACACACTCTCTTGAGCTGAGACCTCTCGATTATGTAAAAACACACTTCCTAGTTTTCTTAAAGACTGTTTTGCATCCATATTACCTTGATTGTGTGCTTCTTTTTGAGCGTTAGCCAGCAGCAATCCCATTTCTCTCTCTGCTTTAGAAATATAGGAAATTATATAGACTATACAAGAGTAAGCGTCAACAACAAATTGTATGTCCATGTTTGCATTCCAGCATCGTAAAAGATCTGGGTTATATTGATTTACCCATACATCATTTGGCTTTCTCTTCAACACAACATTTGTTTTTTTTTGTCATTTTATTGTAAGCCATTTCAAATGTCTCTTGATTTATACCAATAGATGCAAACATAGAGTCAACTGAGTCAAAGACAGCATCACTACTCAACAAACATTCTCTCACTCTTTTCATTATAGCTTCAGCTAACTCTTTTGATATTTCTTGGCAGTTGTTTGTCTTTATGCATTTACTTTCATTTTTTCATCATCTGTTTCTTTTTCATCTTTATCACTCTTGCTGCTTCTTGTAATGAAAGTATTTTTGCTGGGTGGACGTGGAAAGTTAAATTTACACACAGTTCCTTTCTTTTTACATGTTTTTGAATGTCTTTTGCTGTGTTGTTGGACAGTGCTCACAATTTCATGCATTTCTTCCTGATGTTCAGGTGGCATTTCACAAGTGACATAGCGATCAACAAATGCTGCAACTTCATCATCATCATCTCTGTCCACTTGAGGTGCATTTTCAACCCAAAAGAGACAATGTGTATGAGGTGATCCACGTTGCTGAAATTCAATTCGATAGAAATAATCTGTTATTTTTCCAATTGGTTGGGCTTGTGACATGATCACATCTTTTAGAAAGCAATGAAATCGATGATCAAACATTCTTGCAGCAGTTACAGGATTGCGTTTAAGCATCCCACATCTATCAGACCAGGGCTGCATTTCCCGAAACCTTCTTAACACTACGTCGTTCTTAAGTTATACCTTAAGGTGTACCTTAACGTTAATACGTGTTTCCCGAAACTATCTTAGTTAAGAATACCTTCTGTAAGTATTACTTTCGTAAGGTTGGTCTGGACCACTCTTAGCTATACCTTATCACTATTGACAGTTCATTCCACTAGTGGCCACCACTGTGCAAAAAGCGTCTTTACATGTCCGTCTATACGAATATAATTCTGAAGTTGTAATATACACCCAATGTTCAATCAGGCTAATTTTTTTAATGAAAGGATTACAATTGTCATTACACTAATGGTTGTTAGATTTTTTATTATATTATTCAAAGGTACATCAGCTGGCAAACCATTAGACAGGAAAAGCTTAGGAGCCTATTTAAAGGGAATGATTGTGGAGGGGAGTTTGGTCAAACTATGGCAGCGAGACAGAGAATAGTTGTGCTAAATCAAAGACGGCGCCGTCCGCGGAGCCATTTAGTGTATGTGCACTATTTCATTCGTGAAAACTTTAGTCCCCTGGCTACCATGTCAGAAGCCGCTATTCAAAAGAAATTTCGCCTGCCACGACAGCAAATTGAGTAGCTTTTAGACCTTGTTGGTCCAACTTTGTCGAGACAAACTGGATGGAGCTACCCTCTCAGCCCTGAAATCCAGCTGCTGGCGGCTCTCCGTTTTTATGCCGTGGGGAGTTTTCTGGAGGTGGTTGGGGATGGAGATGGGCTGAGTAACACCTCGGGGTGGCGGTGCGTTCATTCAGTAACATAAATTAGTTATTTACACAATAATGTGATGCAGCTGCTGGGCAATCATCCCTGGTTGTGGAGTAAATTAACACACTATGGAAAATATATTGTAATAATATAAATGACTCTTTCAAATGCCAGTGAAGGCATACTGCCAGTTAGTGTAGCGGGTTGACGCATGATGCGGTTGAGCATGAAATTGCTGGTTCGCGTACTCATGTCAGAATTATATAAAATTTAGTTTGCAAGTTCAACTATTTCTGAAGTGCTTCTTTTATATATATATATATATAAAATCGCATAAAGCAGTGAAACAGCCCCTGCATAGAGTAAATAATCGATTCTTGAGCCATCGATATAAGCCACTTCAGCACCGCCGCCACGGACAGCACCTGCTAACGTCGCACTTAAGAAGGTTTACCTTAAGCAACCTCCTAAGGTATAGTTCGAGGAACACACCTAGAAATGGTATACCTTTAGTTAAGTTATACCTTTAGAGTCTTCGTAGCGCGCTAAGAGACAACGTTATCAGGAAATGCAGCCCAGTTCAATTCATCAATAGGAGTTTCACAGCCCTCTTGTTTAATAATAGATTGCATTAACTCTGTCCATCGCAAGTCTGCAGATGAAAATGAACAAAACCATGTTGGGATACCTAATTGTCTCACCATTGCAAACAAATCTTTTTGAACACTTTGCCAAAAAACAGGACTCCCTCTCACTGGCTTCAAGAATTTATAACCCTGATCAAAATTTAAAATCTTTTGTAAAGACTCTTTGTTTGTCAGCATTTCTGCAGTAATTTTTGTTTTGTTGCTTGTATCATGTCCTTTCCGCAAAGCAATAGATACATTTGAGATAACTTGATTAAGCTCAGACAAATATTGTCCATAAAAGATGTAATCTAGGTTTTGTGCAAAACGTCCATCTGCATTTAGGATTCTATTATTTAAGTATCTAGACAGAGTTAATTTTTCAGGTCGTTGATCATGAAATGTTCCTGTTCCATTTGGGAAGAGAACTGGAAAACATTTGGCTTCATTGGTTTCATCCATTAACACTCTCACTGGATTGTTGCCCTCTGCTGGTGCAAGTGACATAATTCCATCAAAGTGTTGATCTAAAACCTCTTGTGCAATGTCCACTGGCTGTAAACATGAATCCATAAACAAACCATGTTGCTGTCGATCATGAAGTGTTTCATCAGTGATTTCTTCATCCTCATTCTCAATATTGTGCTCTTTATCAACACAGATGTTCTGACATCCATCCAAATCATATTCAGTGTTTTCAGTTGTATCATTGACCTGTTCTTCTGTTTTACTCAGAGGATTAATCCAAGTTTCATTAAACTCTACATCTCTGTCTACATCTCATTACAGTTATGCAAATAATTAAATGTTATACATTTGTTTGCAATATAGCCAGCATGGACCAATTTTTGTACATATTTATTTATTTTACAGTGTTTCACCTGCATTTTAAAGCAGCAACGGTGACAAACTGAACACATGTCCTCAGGACCTGTAGATATTTTTTCTTTAAATTGCTGAATTACATAGTCAATCTCTTTCCTTTTGATCTGTGCCTTAATCCGAGTTTCAGCATTTCTCATTTTAATACTATTGGCAAATCTTATATCATGTTTATATTTGTGTTTATTGTAATCTATCAATATGTTTTTATGTATTTCATTGTTGCTGTATTTGTCAACACTGTACTTTTTGACTGACTCCCTATGTGAGGTATTGTCTCTGTATTTATCTGTGTTATATTTTTTTTACTTTTTCTTGATGCTGTTCATTTTTTTTGTACTTTTCAGTGCTGCACGTCATTAGTTTATTTTTGTAAGTTTCATCATCATGATATCTTTTGTTTACATTAATTTTTATTCTCTGTTTTAAGTACTGATTATTGTTGTATTGGACTTTCATTCTATAAAGCTTAAGTGGGTCTGACTTACCATTTAATGATTCATGAAACATTGAAGCTTCAAATGATGATTTACAAATGGAAGCACAGCTACCGTCTGTTCTTTTTACACATACAACAACTTCATAGTGACAGCTATTGACATGTTTCAAATAAATCCCCTTGTATTGACATCTATGTCTATTAGATGACACATGTGAAGCTGAATATTTAAGCCATTTATCTTGACTATAAGTAATGTGACGAGTCCACCCAGAGGAATCAGCGTCGCCCTGGCAACAACACACCTGCACATCATCACCATGGGCTGATCGGTCACAGCTGCACCCCATCAGCTCAGAGCTACAAAAGCAGCTACGGATGAGCAGACAGACAGACTCTGGTCTCGAGCTGAATGCACTGCTGGACTAACCTCTCTTTGTTGTTCTCCCCCAGAAAGCAGCAAGTGACCGACAGCCCACTTCACTGGAGCACGTTTGGACACCCACTTTCACTAGGATTGAGCACCACCACGGGACGAGGATTCACCAGCCACCACGCACCGGCTCACGAACTGTTTTCACCTTTTTCACTCACTGTAATTAAAATCCACCCTCCGGGGCCTTTTCACTCAACCTGCCTTGTCGTGTGATTCCTCACCCCGTGACATTGGTGGAGAATGCGGGCAGAAGCGTGAGGAATCACCGACAAGTTCACCGCACCCCAAGATCCTAATCTTCTCTGTTTGTTTTTTTTCTGCACGCCAGGACCCGGAAGTAGCGCGCTCGCTCCCCGAAGATGGAGGAAGTGCTACAGCGCCTCGCGGAGGTGAGCATCCGCCAGCAACAGATCGCGGAACATCTCGCCACCCGCCAGGGCAGGACGGAAGACGAACTCACTGCCATCCGTGCTGCCGCCGCCCAGCGCGTTCCGCTACCTGATCCGCGTGCCCAAGCCACCCGCCTACTGCCGAAGATGACGGGGGATGATGACGTGGAGGCTTTTCTACAGGTCTTCGAGACCACTGCCCGGAGCGAGGAGTGGCCAGAGGGCGATTGGGCACGCGCGCTGGCACCTCTACTGACCGGAGAAGCCCAGCGGGCTTATTTTTCACTTCCCCGAGCGATCGCTGAGGATTATGACGAAGTCAAGTGGGAAATCCTGGCGAGGTTGGGGCTCTCATCTATCTGTGCCGCCCAACAGTTTCATGAATGGGAATTCAAGCCTCGTGTGCCAGCCCGTGCCCAAGCCGCCGACCTGAAACGCATCGCGCATCACTGGCTGATGGAAGGTAGTCCCACGGCAGCTCAGGTAGCGGAACGGGTGGTGGTCGATCGCCTCCTCCGTGCTCTTCCCCGTTCCATCCGGCAGGCGGTCGGGATGAGAAACCCGGCCACCACCGCGGACCTCGTGGAGGCGATCGAGCTGGCGGATGCCATCCACCACCGTGAGGCAGGGGAGCGTTGCCGTTTCCCCGGAGGGTGGTCCAGGAGCGACGGCCGTTCGAGGGCACCTCGCGACCAGTGTGCAGGCCGACGGTTCCCCCGCCGCGAGACGAGCCCATGCCCAGCGCCGAACCCATGCCGCCTCCGCGTGCGTGGCTGGCAGGCTGCATCGTCCACCAGCGGATGCCATCGGGAGCCCCGGAAGCAGACGTGGTGATCGAGGGAAGACACTTCCGAGCCCTGCTGGACTCTGGCAGTACGGTCACCCTTCTCCAGTCACGAGTGTGTGGGCCCCGAAGAGGCGAGAAGAGTTTCCTCCCCATTACGTGTGTGCATGGAGACACTCGCCAAGTGCCAGCCCGTCGAGTCACCATCTCGTCGCCCCAAGGGACCTGGCCGGTGGAAGTCGGCCTGGTAGAGGACCTTCCGGTGGCCGTACTGCTGGGGAGAGACTGGCCGGGCTTCGATGCCCTGCTCGCCGCCGCCACTCAGCCTGTCAGCCAGGAGGGGAACCGTCGAAGACGGAGACGGCCGCGAGGACCCCGCCGCCGACCGGCGCTGCTAGCCTCCGACAGCGGGAGAGATGGTGAGTCCCCCTCCCAATCTACTAATCCGTTCTTTGATGTGTATCAGCAGGCTGCCGGAGGGGGCTCATTCGCCAAGGAACAACGGGAGGACGATCGCCTGAAGCACTGCTGGTCCCAAGTGCGGACCCTCGACGGGAAAGACGTCCTCCCACGGCCCCATCCTCTCCCGCATTTTGTCGTTGAGAAGGGCCTGCTATACTGTGTCGCACAGCGGAGGGGGGAGGAGAAAAAATTATTAGTTGTTCCTCGGACCAAGACCGAAACCATCCCGGAGTTGGCGCACTCCCATCCGATGGCAGGTCACCTCGGGGCAGCTAACACCACGCGGTGTATCCGCGACCGGTTCCACTGGCCGGGACTGGAGGCCGAGGTGAAGGGGTTCTGCCAGGCCTGTCCGACCTGCCAAGTGACGTCGCCCAGGACTCCTCCCCCCAGCCCACTCATTCCGCTGCCCATCATCGAGGTGCCCTTCGAACGGATTGGGATGGACATAGTGGGGCCGTTGCCGAAGTCTGCCCGTGGCCACGAACACATCCTGGTCATCGTCGACTATGCCACCCGGTACCCCGAAGCGATTCCCCTCCGCAAGGCCACCGCGAAGAACATCGCCCAGGAGTTGTTTCTGCTGGCCAGCCGGGTTGGCATACCAGCGGAGATACTGACTGACCAGGGTACCCCGTTCATGTCCCGGCTAATGGCGGATCTCTGCAGGCTGCTGCGGGTGAAGCAGTTGAGGACCACAGTCTACCACCCACAGACGGACGGGCTGGTAGAAAGGTTCAACCAGACCCTCAAGCAGATGCTGAGACGCGTGGCGGCGGAGGATAAGCGGGATTGGGACCTCATGATTCCTTATGTGCTCTTCGGGATCCGCGAAGTACCCCAGGCCTCAACTGGCTTCACCCCCTTCGAGCTTCTCTTCGGCCGCCAACCACGAGGGCTCCTGGACATCGCCCGAGAAGCTTGGGAGCAGCAGCCTGCCCCTCATCGCACCCTCATCGAGCACGTCCGCCAGATGAGGGACCGGATCGACCGGGTGATGCCATTAGTCCGGGAACACCTCAGCAAGGCTCAACAGGCGCAGCAACGCCGGTACGACCGGGCAGCCCAACCACGGGAGTTCCAGCCGGGAGACCGCGTCATGGTCCTGGTCCCCAGCTCTGCCTGCAAATTCCTGGCCACCTGGAAAGGACCCTATACTGTGATTGAAAGAATTGGGCCAGTCACCTATCGTCTGAGACAGCCGGGACGGCGGCAGGCAGAGCAACTCTACCACATAAACCTCCTGAAGAAATGGGTGGGGACCCGGGACCAGGTAGCGGCATTGTGTGTCACCGATCCCGTGGTTGTAGACGTCAACCCCCATCTTTCGGCTGCCCAGAAGGCGGAGCTGCAACACCTGGTCAGTCAGTTCCAGGATGTGTTCTCGACCCAGCCCGGGCAGACCAATGTGGTACAGCACGACGTCCGAACCTCGCCAGGAGTCATCGTCCGGCAACGGCCCTACCGTGTCCCGGAGGCTCGTCGGCAGGCTATTGAGGAAGAGATCCAACAGATGCTGAAGTTGGGGGTAATCGAACCATCCCGGAGCCCGTGGTCCAGCCCCATCGTGATGGTCCCAAAGCCGGATGGCACCCTCCGCTTCTGCAACGACTTCCGACGCCTGAACGAAGTCTCCGAATTCGACGGGTACCCCATGCCTCGGGTCGACGAGCTGCTGGACCGATTGGGAAGGGCCCGGTACATCAGCACCTTGGACCTCACCAAAGGCTATTGGCAGGTACCACTCTCAGAATCCGCTAAACCCAAGACTGCTTTTTCTACCCCCAGTGGCCACTGGCAGTACCGGACCCTTCCCTTCGGCCTGCACGGGGCCCCAGCGACCTTCCAGCGGATGATGGACATCATCTTGCGGCCCCACCAGGCCTACGCGGCGGCCTACATAGATGATGTCGTCATCCACTCCGAGGCATGGGAAGACCACCTGGAACGTCTGCGGAGGGTGCTTTCGGAGCTCCGGCGGGCTGGACTCACTGCCAACCCCCGCAAATGTCACCTCGCCCTCTCCGAGGCCAAGTACCTGGGTTTCCGAGTCGGAAGGGGCCTCATCCAGCCCCAGGAGAAGAAAGTCGAGGCCATCCACTCCGCCCCAAGACCGCAGACGAAGACCCAGGTACGGGCCTTTTTGGGGTTGGCAGGGTATTACCGATGTTTTATCCCCAACTTCTCCTCTCTAGCCGCCCCCCTGACAGACCTGACCAGGAAGGGGCAGCCGGAGAAAGTCTGCTGGACCCCAGCCCTCGAAGAGGCTTTCGCCCGGGTCAAGACAGCCCTGACGTCGTCGCCGGTACTCCGCGCTCCAGACTTCGGTTGCCCCTTCCTGCTGCAGACGGATGCTTCCGACACAGGACTGGGAGCCGTCCTGTCCCAAATCCAGGAAGGCGAGGAGCATCCGATCGTCTACATCAGCAGGAAGCTGTCCCCGGCTGAGACGAGGTACGCCGCCGTCGAGAGGGAGGCCCTGGCCATCAAGTGGGCAGTCCTGGAGCTGAGGTACTATCTACTAGGCCGCAAGTTCACCCTGGTCACCGACCATGCGCCCCTACAGTGGATGGCCCGCGCCAAGGACACCAACGCCAGGGTGACTCGCTGGTTCCTAGCGCTCCAGGACTTCCACTTTGAGGTACGTCATCGGGCCGGGGCCGCCAACGCAAACGCCGACGGCCTCTCAAGGATATGGACAGCTTATGCAGGTCTGTCAGGGGTCATTCCCCACCCTCCCTTTGTTTCACCCCTACTGTCTCCATATGTTCGCAGGACCAGGACAACGCTTAGGGGGGGGGGGGGGGGTGTGACGAGTCCACCCAGAGGAATCAGCGTCGCCCTGGCAACAACACACCTGCACATCATCACCATGGGCTGATCGGTCACAGCTGCACCCCATCAGCTCAGAGCTACAAAAGCAGCTACGGATGAGCAGACAGACAGACTCTGGTCTCGAGCTGAATGCACTGCTGGACTAACCTCTCTTTGTTGTTCTCCCCCAGAAAGCAGCGAGTGACCGACAGCCCACTTCACTGGAGCACGTTTGGACACCCACTTTCACTAGGATTGAGCACCACCACGGGACGAGGATTCACCAGCCACCACGCACCGGCTCACGAACTGTTTTCACCTTTTTCACTCACTGTAATTAAAATCCACCCTCCGGGGCCTTTTCACTCAACCTGCCTTGTCGTGTGATTCCTCACCCCGTGACAGTAAATATATCCACACCAATTAAATCACTGGCTGCTTGTATTTCCAACTCTGTCGCCCAAGTTCCAACATATTTCATTCTTGAAGTGGTAATGTAGTTTGCAACGTCACTGTGTCCTTGTCTCAGATCCTGACTGTACCTTCCTTCATTCTGGAGAATGTGTTACAACAGCACGTCTCAGTTTTCTGTGTTCTCGTTCACTTCCACTTACAGCATAAGCTACAGATCTGAAAAAGCAGTTACCGTCACCCACAATATCTTTGGTTTCACAAGGTTCAGCCATTTCAACGATCTCATTTAGATGATTCTGTTCTTTTACAACATGTACAATGTTCAGCTTCAAGCAAATACTTTTTTGTTGCTGTACTGTTAATGGATTAAATTCAAAAGAAACACTTTCAGTTTGAGAAATAAATTCAACCTCAGCTGCATTTTCATTGCTTGAGCAGGTAGAAAACATTTCCATTTTCTTTATTTCATCTGTACTTTTGAAATCAGTAAATGAAACACTGCCGGTGTGAGAAATAAATTCAACATCAGCTGCATTTTCATTGCTAGGCCATTCAGAAGACTTCCCTGTGTTCTCTTTTGTTTCATTCAGAAGTATTTGATCTGTACTGATAAAATCAGTCAAAGAGTGACTGCAACTTGCCATTTCTGATTTTATACCTTTACTCACTCTTTCTGCTTCAGCATTCTCCTCCACCACTGGATGGCACACCATTTGATCATGCTGACTGTGTTTTTCAATCACATTTGCCTCAACCCCAGTTACTTCAAATGGACGATTATATGCTTTCAAGGATGCACCAAGTCTCCTGAAATGAATGACCAAAGAGTCTATGCTGGGATGGAAAACCACTACACTCTTTACCACAAGCTGAAACGGTTCCATCACTGAGTCGTGCATGTGGATCAATCACTGCATACCACGAACCTTGTCTGACAGCTGCACATATGCTTTGCCTAATGTTTACCAAACACGCATCAAACCTCTGGAATGCTTGATTTAATGCTTCATCAAGTGAAATGGCAACACCTTGCAGACTAGCATCATATTGATTAATTCCAAACAACCCAGTAAATGACAAAGAATAGTTTATTGAAAAACAACAATTATTCATTGTGTGTGTGTCAGGCAGCTCAGCAACTTCTAAATAGCCATTCACAGGATCGTTGATTTTCCCGGCATCTCTCAAGGCACTGTACAGGTCATCTCCAAGCATCAGAACATCATTCAGATGACTCTGGGTCCATTGCAACACATTCTTCATCTTACACATCAAAATTGCAGTTAAACTGTTTGCAGCACATTGCCTGCCACTATTGCAGCCAAAACAGTTCGCTCCCTGATGGAAAGAGCCTCTGATATAAGATTTCTGTGGACACAAATCAGAAACATAATTTATAGTCATGGTAGTATTTTGCTCAGAGTTTAGACCAGAGTTTTGACCAGAGTTTAGACCAGAGTTTAGACCAGAGTTTTGACCAGAGTTTTGACCAGAGTTTAGACCAGAGTTTAGACCAGAGTTTTGACCAGAGTTTAGACCAGAGTTTTGACCAGAGTTTAGACCAGAGTTTAGACCAGAGTTTAGACCAGAGTTTAGACCAGAGTTTTGACCAGAGTTTAGACCAGAGTTTAGACCAGAGTTTTGACCAGAGTTTAGACCAGAGTTTTGACCAGAGTTTAGACCAGAGTTTAGACCAGAGTTTTGACCAGAGTTTAGACCAGAGTTTAGACCAGAGTTTTGACCAGAGTTTAGACCAGAGTTTAGACCAGAGTTTAGACCAGAGTTTTGACCAGAGTTTAGACCAGAGTTTAGACCAGAGTTTTGACCAGAGTTTAGACCAGAGTTTTGACCAGAGTTTAGACCAGAGTTTAGACCAGAGTTTAGACCAGAGTTTAGACCAGAGTTTAGACCAGAGTTTTGACCAGAGTTTTGACCAGAGTTTAGACCAGAGTTTAGACCAGAGTTTAGACCAGAGTTTTGACCAGAGTTTAGATCAGAGTTTAGACCAGAGTTTAGACCAGAGTTTTGACCAGAGTTTAGACCAGAGTTTTGACCAGAGTTTTGACCAGAGTTTAGACCAGAGTTTAGACCAGAGTTTTGACCAGAGTTTAGACCAGAGTTTTGACCAGAGTTTTGACCAGAGTTTAGACCAGAGTTTTGAACAGTGGGTTGAACAGTGGGTTGTACAAGCTTGTTTACACCGTTGTGATGTACACAACGTTCAGTTAATTCTGCCAATTTTTTAAGAGGTGGCAGAGCCTCTTCAGGATCAGCAGCCATCCGGTCTGCCATCCTCTTCTTTGCTGCCTGGGAGCGCCTGGCTTGCTTTGTTCGAGGCATCTGTACAAACAAAAAACAAAAATACAAATTAAATGACATTACTGCATCACAATTCAAACATGAAAAATAAATAATAATAAAAAAATACATTAAAATATCAATTAGATCACATTAAAACAAGGTATATTAATGGGTCTATTATTACGGTCTATTACTTCTATTGATGATAATTGTGCATTTCAATCTGTTTAATTTGATATTTAGCAGATACAATCTTTAAATGCAAAGATTAAGCATTACGTTTATTAGATTGTAAAATGTTTTGATTTTAAAACTACTCAACAATATTTGCCATCTAAAATTGATTTCCAGGGACATTTTCAAATTCTAAAATTCTTATTAAATTCTATAAGAACACCATAGCACTGTCAAATTAAATCATTTAATTAAAATCTATCCTTACAGTACAGAGGTGACATAACCATCATCAGAACTGGCATTATGTATGCAATTGAAAATATATAGTAAAGTTATTCAATATTAATATATTAAATTATTTATAACTTTAGGTTTTAAACTACATAATTTAAATATGTAACTAAAATAGCCCCTAGGTGGCAGTAAGTCACTATCTTAAGCAAATTGAAGGAGTCATTTATCAATTTATTCAAACAGCTGATTTATTAAGGAAAAACAAATGATTGTTCATTGAATCATTAAAATTATTAATTAAAAAAAAAGCAAATTTCAGTCAAAAATCATTACTGTTTGTTAGACTCTGCTACAGTTTCTACTACAGCAAAATGAAGGGAAAAAACCATATCATGTGTCGTAAAAGTAACTTGCGATGTTAATTTATCTGTTGTATAAAATAAATAGCACATTTGCAATTGTGCTCAGGAAAACAACATTCTTGCTCAAGTAATATTAATATAATATAATATAATAACATGATACAAATATTAGACATTTGGGACCTATAACTGTACTGACAACTAATTAAATAGGACAAATAGGCTTATTATAATATTAAATCAGAACTAAATAAATTTTACACCCATGTAACAAAGACAATATCATTAATGTACATTGTAATTCTACTTTTAAATAAACTTTGTATTTTAGAAAACAATGGGAGTGCAGTAAAAACCATAATCAACAATGCAACATATTCTGAATTCCCAGAAAAAACATATCTGAAAAGCTTCTAAAAGCAATTACAGATTGCACAACCATGTTTTACTAGACTATACTGACATCTAATGCTAAAACTGTTTTCTCTTATTTTATTTTCATCTTTAAAACAGTAAAGACTGATCCCCTTATTACATTTTTTTTTTAATTCACCAATTTCCATTTGACAAAACACATAATGCCATATCGTCCCTAAAGATGTCTTTCAAACAAATGTACCAATTCAATGCTATAAAAACATAGTGAATATATGTATAATATATATTAGATGAGTTATAAATAAAAAAGTTTAAATCTCTACATTAAAATTATAATAATAAAAATAAACTGTGTTAAATTTTCTGCAGTGACACAATCAGTTTTTAATTCATTTATGCTGTAAGCAATGTTATTTATTTATAATCAATTACACGCAATTATTACTTTATCGTTACTACTCTCAACAAGACTTAAATTACATATTGACTTTTAAACCAAATTTAATGTCCAAAAACAAATATTTCAGCAAAATGAATGTTTTTGCTATGAATTTTATCTCTCCCTCTCAAATAGACTTGGTCGGTGTCATGTCATAGCAAGGGCAAAGTTGGTGTGGGGAAAACAATCTTTACCCCTGAAAAAGGTGTGGTGTTAATTCAGTATAGCCTAAATGTAGAATCACTTCTGTCACTCAACAGAGCAAGAAACATGAAAAAACTGAACTGTACTGTCTGTACAGTATGTCAGTACACAAACAAAACAACGTATTTGTTGAGAGTATACATTACATTTAACATTATAAAATGATCATAAACAGTCTTGTGCTATTAAATAGATTTTTTTATATGCCAAATACAATGTATAAGTTTGCAAGTGCTAGAATATAAACATGAAATGCACAATCTCTGACACCAAACGTTAAGTTACAACACTACCACGTTTACCAAACAAAAGTCAAAAGCCTAAATTCAGTTTTTGATGAGCTCTTTGACATCAATGATACAGGTTTAGATAAACTTTAAACATCAATCAGATCGCTGTTGTCTGTCATGCACGTACCTTCATTTGTTTATTTAACTACTATCTTTTTTCTTTACAAAAATGAATTCCTATTTCCTATGGGTTTCAGCATTTATATTTTACAAAGGCAAATTTTAAGTTGATATGGCCATGTCACGTTATTAATTGACTTGACGACGTGATTTATGAGATAACCCATATTGAAATCAATATATAATATTGAAAAGCAGCATGCATTTTAATGACAAAATGTTAAGTTTTTACCTTTTAAAAATGTAAAAACTATCTTTTCGTCGATACCTACAAAAAGGTTGCTTTTGGAAGACGCTCTCCAAAGCAAATAAATGTGAAAACGCTGCACTGTGAAAATGGATGCTTTTGATTACAATGACATTTTTAGTCATGTGATGCTGTCATGTGACCAATTGTCGCTTACTTTTACACTTTATACTTCTGTGTTACTCGCAGCTGATAATGTGGACACTAAGCATTTTAGCTGAAAACTTATCCAGATTAGTGTACACATAGCCTATCATGTAAGCTTGAAGCAAAAACATGAGCCCAGCACTTCCCAATAAAGACTTTTGAATGTTTTGTACATCAATAATCTTACATATTCTGTCGCAATGTGATAGCTTTCCATATACTTATCAGAAAAAATGCTTTAATGATAATGTAACGTGGGGAATGACGTGGCGGTTGTCCATTGGTTGTGTGTGTATAGGGCTAAATAAGGAAGAGGGTATTTAAATGAACGGCGTCTGTTATGTGATGCGCTCTGTTGTGAGACCCGCCCATTTTGTTGGCATCTCGTGGGCTCGACGTGCTGCAGACAGGAAGTAGCATACGAACTATTGGACCACATGAAAACCGAATACATCGGGGGTTGGCTGGTTATTCAGTATTTCAACGCTTTGGCCGCTTAGTGGCATCGGTGCACCAGTTGCAGTTCACTCACACAGGGAATTCTTCATATCATCGATAGGCCGGACATGACGTGCAGGGAAACCTAAAGAGCTGGGACATTTCTCACCAGCGTTGAACAGGCCGGGCATGACGTGCTGGGAAACATAAAGAGCTGGGACATTTTTCAGCAGCGTGAACAGCACGTGTAGCAGTCCGGGCAGCTCTGTTGCTTGATTTGTTTTCTGTTTTGTTTAGCTTTATTTCATGTTTTACTGTTTTTGCCTTGTTTTCTATTTTTGCTTTTCTGCAGTTATTCAAGTTTATTTGTCTATTTTCATCTAATTTGTTACAATTGGGACTTTGGAATTGTTTGATTTTTTTGCTTTATATTTTTCCTTTGTTTGGTCTGGCCCTATTTTGGGTTATTTTATGTGAGTGACTAAGGGAGACTGCTCCCGTGTTTGAGCTAGCGAGTGTGTTTTTGTGTGTCGTGTATTAATTTTCTTTGGAAATCTATGTACGAAACTGAGGGAGTTTGTTCCTCCCATTCTGGATTCTTACTTTTGTGTATTTAATTTTGGGGAGTTCTGGTAGTAATTCCCTTTTGTTTATTTCTCTTTCGGTTATTTTTCTTTTTTTGTGTGGCTTGCTTTGATTTTTGAAAAGTTTCTTATTGCATATTTCTAATAACCTGTTGTATTTCCATGCAGGAGCTGAAGGCCGCTCACGTGGGTGTCCTGGTGCTGTGGTAGTGGGGTCTTCGTTCACCTGAGAGTGCTGTGTTTTCACTTTGTGTTGTGGGGTGTAAGTATGGAGTGATTTTGGTGCTTTTCTTCTAGACCACTCTCAGCAGGGGTCCCCAAGGTGGATGTCCTTCAGCCCTGCATGGTTATGTATTTTGTTTTTTTGTTTTCTTGTTTCGAATGGTGTTCTTTATTGACACTATACATTTTTCTTAGCTCTTTAATGTGTTTCTTTAGTGTACTTTTTGTTTAGTGTGACTGACCTGTGCCAATTAATTATTAATCTCTCTGCTCCATTGAAGAGCGGGCATTTTTATAGGAGAATATTCAAATTTTATAAAATTAATAAAAGTATTTCTATGGGGAACTCATGTCTCAGACCATTTCTTTGATGGCGAACCTGTGTGCTTTGACATAAGCCGGTGGCTTATAGGGAGTTCCTGGGGTGAAAGTCCCTAGGTGGCGTAGTCGACACTAGAAGAGAAAATTGTAGTAATTCTCCTAATTAGATTTTTTTTTGTGAATTGCCGACAACCGCTTCGCCACAATAAGTTGCCTGCTTTTTTCACGCAGTTCAAATCACATAACAAGCACAACTTTTGGTTAAACAAACTTTTGCCATTAAATTAATGAAATCTACAATAATACTAGCATTATATCCTTCAATGTTTAAGCCATGTAAAACAATGTTAATGCATTAGTTTAAGGCTAGATACAGATGTCTCATGTTTTGTCTAAATTACGCACATTTACAGCAGCAGCTCACTGTGTTTCCTGTTATTTTTAAATGCATTTTCTCCATAGAAATGTATTAGTCAGAGCTGTAATTAAACAAAACTCATAATGTTTTTGTTCACAGAGGGCACACATCTAATCAATGATGACATCCGTTGTTGATAATTGCAGCCATAATAATAATAATACTTTAAAACATTCATAACTAGGCCTGTCGCGATTGGTCGATACAATCGACTGCGTCAACGCTGTTAATTAGTCAACGTCAATATTTTTAGTCGACTGGGTAAGTTTGGTACAATATGAAATTGTATTAGTACCGGTAAATGACAGCACTCTAATAAGAGCAGTATTTCTTAATCTGCGTCGATGTGTGACAGCATGAATGAGGACGTGTGTGAGAGCTCTACTTCCACCGTTCACTAAACAATGGAAGCAGAACAGTCTCTAATATATACGCGCAGCTCAGGAAAAAGAAAGCAACTGAAAAGTGCATTGCAACGGGACGTGCTCGAGCTGCCGGACTCTGACCTGAAGCGCGCACTGCCACCTTTCACTCAGACAGATCATGATGCCAGTTTTGCAGATTATTGGCTTTGAATGGTCAAAAATATGTAAAAATGCACGTCCTGGCGAGTACTCACATAAACGCAGTTGGATATGTCTTTAGTGAACGTATACAGAGTTGAATGAGAAATCGGGTGTTACAATGAATTTCATCCGTGCAGCTCTTAAAGGGCCGGACCTCATATTCTGTGTGAAGCAGGGCAGGGCAGGAACATGCCAGCCAAGTGAGTTTGTAGTTTTTTTTAACCCTAAAACAATGACAAAACAATTAATAGTAAGTTCTGTCATATTATTCAATTACTTTTACAGTTTTTTGTCATGGTATGGATTCAGTATCGGTATTGAGGTATTTTAGTCTGGTATCGTATCGAAGTCATCATTTTGGTATCGTGACAACACTATTCTATATAAAAAGTATTTGTTGATATTCTCTTTTTTTTGTCATGTTGGTTTAAAAATTTTTACCTTTTTACTCTTAGTTTTACGTTTTGTCAAGGGCTTGTTTACATTTATACTTTTTTATATAGTACACTACTGAAGGCCAACGTTGCAAGTTAAATTAAATGTTTTTAAGTAAAACTGTTGAAAATTATTGTGATAAATTAGTCGATAGACTAATCGATTAATCAATAAATTAGTCAATAGCTTAAATGATATAAAAATAGTCGTTAGTGGCAGCCCTATTCATGACTTTACCCACGCTTTCTTATACTATACACTATTAGCTATATTATCATTATATATTATCTAACATATATATAACATCTTACCTCAAATCAGGTGTCACAGTCTTCTGCTACATAAAAGAAAAAACTGTTTATAAAAAAAACAATTACTTTAACAAAAATATCATACACTCTTTACAGCCATGCAATTACATAGACATAGTCATGAGTACCAATACATTGTATCCAAATAAAGTACATTTAAAATCCAGACAGCGCTGTACAGTACTGTAAGTACCAATGGTACCAAACATTTATGCAGCATTGGTTGAACCAAAACAAATTAGCAAATCAATAATTTTAAAACTGAATAATTTCCCAAACATTATGAGTGATTTAGCAGTACCACATATTCTCTATCTCTCAAAATGCACAAATGGATTCATAGTATCCACCTGATTTTAGGGCATATCGTTTTCTATGACAATTTATAAATAAAAGCTGAATAGCACTTATCATTCTATTCATTTTCTGTTTGTTTATTTATTAAAAAAATTAAAACAAATAAAAAGTTCTGTCCTGTGTGTTCTGTGCTAGATTAACTGAGACTTGTTACAGCACTTGCATATTGTTGCATATCTACTTGCTTCTATTGCTCTCATTTGTAAGTCAATTTGGATAAAAGCGTCTGCTAAATTACTAAATGTAAAAAAATAAAATAAAATAAAAAAAGATTATATATATATATATATATATATCCCAGCTAACACACAACGTAACAGTTACATAATTTATTCATACTTAATTTATTTCATGACCTTACAAACTGACAATATAGTCTCAACGTTATATGTCTGTAATTTCCTTACCATAAAATGACCTTCTCAGAACGTTGTCAGTATGATCTCTGGACGTTACAAGATTACCATCAACATTCCAGAAACGTACTCCACACGTGATATTTTGTAATTTTATGACTCAATGACAACGTAACTACAACGTACACACAACGATCTCCTAACGTTATTAGATAACCAAGTATGTCCCAGATACATACTAAATTCGCAATATATTGGTAATTCCATGACTTACTGGCAACTTAAATGAAACGTCACCAGCTTGTAATTTCATTACCATCATTTGCAGATTCTTTATGTTCTAATTTATTATATTCATATTATCAGAAATTACCATTTAAACTGTGTTTAAAGTTTAATTAAACGTCAGACACAAGATTGAAATTCCCTTTAAGATAAATGTTTCTTTTCAACAATTAAGAATATGAACGATCTTATATACAGTGACTTGTCACGTGACAATCGCACTGCGCCTCCACAGCTGAAGAGTGCGCGCCACATGGCACGCAATAGGCAATATTATTATCAATATTATTATTAACAATAGTAATTTTTTTCTGGGGTGTTAAATGTTTTATTGCATAATATTTCATAGAAAACTTTGGAATAATAACAGACATGGCCTGTCTACATCTCATCTAACAGATACTGAATAAGAACGCACTTGCCTGGTGGCCGCTGAGAGTTGCCATGGCAACCGTCAACACCAATAGAAACAGCTGGAAAGGATAGCGTCGACATTTCTCTCTGTTTTATCTAAAACACTGTCTCGCAAGTTATCCAAGTTAATAAAAAAAACTTCATTACCTACAGTCTCCTATAAGTACTTTTGTTACTATTTATACCTCTATGGTATCTTTCCTGAATCATTTGAAATGTCAACTAGCAAATGGTACATCGCTAACATAGCATATACGTTATAAATGCTGAGCACAGAGCATCTTGAATGCTTTCATTCATGTTCTGCTGTATGTCCTATGTTTTTGTTTAATAATTTGGGTGTGTTTTATTGTTTGTTTTTGTGTTTTTCAAAATAAATGAACTGAAGTCACTTTGAGTCTGCATACGTCATTCACAGCTATTGAAATAGCCTTTAAATTAGTTTGGGCAAATAAGGACGTACATTAGGATAAACTAAATAATAATTCATTATAAAAATGACCAACTGATTACCAACACACAACTATTGATCTGTAACGTTGCCACTACGTTGCAGTTACTAACTGGCAACGTTACAAAGTTACATTGTGACAATGTAATCGTGAATTTCACTTTTCAAGTTCAAGTTCACTTTTCAGTGATTGGTCTGCCAGAACCCCTGCCTCAGGTCAATAAATAAATAAATCTCTGATAGGTGTGTGTGTCCAGAAATGGGATGATAGTTTAATCCTTATATCTGTTATATAACACAATATTTTGTAGTGCAGAGACTGTTTATGTTAGTGAATAATAACATAGATCCGCTGTATATAGTTTATTTATTTTCTCATTAAAACCACATATGTTAATCAGTGATTGTATATCAAGAACAGGGACACATTAGGGTGCATTTCGTTTTGTGATTTCAACGGAATGAATAAAGTCTCCGCAACAGCAATCGATTAAAGCGCTCGTCCACGAGCCACCGATACTGAAAACAGCGCCACAGGCTCGGCATGATTTCAAAAATGCATTCCAGCGCCAGATCGCCTCTTTTGTAACTCTACTAATCAACTAGAGATGCTATAGATGCTTAATTTGTATTACATACAACAACTGAAGCTGCAAGAAAAGCCGCTATCTACCGCCATCACTGCTGCTGATACTACGACAATGCGTGCGTCTCAATCAGCTCCCTAGTTCAGTATTCAGGGCACTGATAAGGACATAAGTCAATGGGCTGACTCCCTGATCAGTGCCCTGAATACTGAACTAGGGAGTTGATTGAGACTGTAAAAGATTGAGACGCACCCAATGTAAACATGCTTCTTCTTAGGCGTTTGCCTTGATGGTTACTAGGGGTGTAACGATTCATCTACTACATCGATGTATCGATTTATTTTCCTACGATCTAACTACATCGATCTGTGCTCGGCAAGTTGGCCTTCCGGACGACATATATCGATCTAACATCGTTTTAAAAGGTAATCAATCGATTGTATCGATCATAGGAAATAACGCATTTGATTTAAGCACGTCAGACTTTAAATGGATGTTTTTTCTTAGCACTTTTAATGATAACGGCGTTAAACGTTACTCGATTCATTCTGCCTATCTGTGACATCAACGCACGCAGCAGCGCTAAGAAAACAAAACATAGCATGGCTGATGGCAGAGGAGAAGCCAACCAGCGAGAAATTATCAAGCCACCAGGAGAAACAGCTACCTGTACTTTCAACCCTTGCTAAATGTTACCTGTGCATTCCTGGGACCAGTGTGCCAGCAGAGCGAGTTTGTAGTACTGCTGGCGACATAGTGAACGCACAGAGAAGTGTTCTGCGGTCAGATCATGTTGAATCAGTGGCGATTTTTTTAAGACTGCAAGGGAAGCTCGGCTTCCCTTATAATGTCACAAAATTAATGGTCAAATATGTACTATTGTATTAACATTTTATTGACTAAAAATGCGTTAGAAAACGTTCATCTCAAAGACGAGTTCGTTCAGAATCAGTTACATATAGCAGGTCGGCTGACTCGATTTCCTTCTCATACATTCCCGCAGCGTCACAGTGCATTTCCCTATTGAAGCCCAGCGTCCATTGACTTCAATGGGGCTGCTGTGAACTTTTTTTTAAGCGCTTCGAAACTAGACGGTCATTGGATAAACGCTGCGATTATGTCCCGCCCACGGACGCTCAGCGTCTCTGGGGGTGAATGGGGAGTGGGCTGGCCCGGACTCCGAGCTTCTGCGTGATGATTGGAGGGTCTGTCGAAAGACTGCATCTCCCTTTGACTGACAGCGATTCTGTACTATAAGGAATCACTGAAGCTATTCGCGCTCAGTCCCATCGCGGATTTCTCAAGTTCAGTCGAAATAAAAACTGCTGCAACCTATTTCTTTGATATTTGCTTGGCGAAATTGCTTGATTTTCATCATACATTTCACACAATTATACACCACATTCCTTGTTTCAGTTTTACAGAGTTTTTTTTAGATCGTTCATACATTCCTTCATTCATTCATTCATTCATTCATTCATTCATTCATTCATTCATATAACGTTAGTAGGATAGGCTAGCGTCGTGGGTGAAACTTTCTTGAAAAGGAACGTAGGGCAGAATTTACTTTTAAATAAATAGACAATTTTATGATGTAGGCCGAAAATGAGCTTCCCCTCTCTGACAGACCAGTAGCCGCCACTGATGTTGATATTTTGAAAAAGAAATATGTAGAGTCATTGAAGAGTAGTTGGTTACATTTTATCTTTTGTTAAATATTGTTTGTTTATTAAACTGAGAGTAGTAGCAGGTTTCGCCAGTTTATTCAACCTGAAGAAATGTTGGTTGCACTTTATTTTTTATATTAATATTGTATTTGTATTATTTTAATGTTGAAAAACAACAGCAAAAGTAACAGGTACACCTACTATTAATTAAACCTGAAGAGAAGTTAGTTGCACTTTATTTTTGATATTAATATTGTAATATTAATATGTTGGATAACAAAAGCAGAAGAAGCAGGTTAACCTACTGTTGAAATGTTGGTTGCACTTACTGTGCTTTTATTGAAAATGTATTAAATATTGAAAATGAGAGCAGAAAAGGTTAACTTCCTGTTAATTCAACCTAAACTGTTGGTTGCACTTTATTCAAATAAAATTTGAATGCATTTGCCATTAATTGTTGTTTACTTGTTTGTTTATATCCATAATTAATTGATACCTGATTCCCTTACAAGAAACAACAGGAATCTAGGAAACTTCACCTGCACTGACCAGTATCCAGATATTTATTTCAGTCACACAATTTTTGGCTAAAAAGTTACTGAATCGATTTCAAGTCACTGAATCGTTTTGGATCGTATCGTTCTAAATGAACCAATATCGTCCTTGAATCGTATCGACAACCTCAAATCGTGATACGAATCGAATCGTTATTAAAACGAATCGTTACACCCCTAATGGTTACCATCAACTGTCTCCTAGCGGTCTGCATGTGGAATTGCACATTGATGCAGACAACAACACAGAAGTATAAATTGGCCTTTAGTCAACATATTATGTTGCAGCTACGTAACAGTCACGTATTTGTGTTGTGCTGGGATATATATATATATATATATATACAAAATTCACTTTTTATCTAAATAACTTACAAGTTACAATGATACTCAGTCAAGAACGCGTGAATTTTCTCTTTAACCTTTTATTAGTGTTATCGCATACAGCCGCTGTGGTCGCCAATAGTTACACACACACCTGCAGCTGACACACACCTGAACACAGCGTACGAGCCGTCTCGCGCTTGAGATCACATTACAATTTTCTGTGAGAACGCTTAAATGTGTAAAACAGCGCTCGAGTCTGTACAGTTAAAACGGTTTAAATAACTTTTTCTGTGAGCGAACTTTTGGATGCACACAGCAAAAAAAATTATAAAGATGATTACCCTATATATACACTTGAAACGAATGTCTTACCTTTCCAGAAAATGGACAAAATGGCTGTCATTCCGGTCAAAACGGAAACACATTTAATTCACAAAAGAAGATGCAGCACCATCTAGTGGATTGAATTATAACACATAATACTTAATAAAACATCTTATACAATGCATAATTATTTATTTCAAACATCTATACAACAAAATTTGTATTCATTTTTACCACTCTTATTGTCATTTTTATACATATTACGAACAATATCATAACTTTGAAAGTAATGTCATACTTCTAATGAAAGATGCTAAAGAAACAAATTTGTTTAAACAACGATTTTTAATTAATTTTTACTATTATTTCTTTCCAAATTAATATTGCTGTAAAGACTGTGGTGTTTGAAATGTGACTGCTGCTGCTAGGCTATAGCCCGGTAGAATTACGATGAGCAAAACGTTAGCGAATTGCTGACGTAGCCTAGGCCTACTAGTGAAGTGAAAATTTTGCCACCGATGGTTCGCCAGTGGTCTGCTGGATTTATTTGTTAGCTGCACTTGTAGGCAATTTTTCCCAAGTATGAACATTTTAATTAAAAATTTCTATAAAATATTGTGTTAAAAAAAAAACAAGTGTTTCACCCCTAATTAACATGTGCTATGGACACTCATGTATAGTAAAACCAAATGTTTTTCACAACGCAAAGTAGCCTATTTCAAAACAGGTAAAAAAACTAAAAAACATGTTCAACCTCAAATGTCCTTTAATCACTTAGAGATAACTACTCAATGGAAAGCTCTGGCAACAAAATAATATCCATAAACTACAAGTCATGGGTTTAAAATCACGCTCATTTAAACATTTTTAAATATAGAGAAGCTGTGATTCCACGAGGTCTGTAACAAGACAGAACAGACGAGCCATTCATTTAGTCATTCAAGTGCTATTCTGAATACTGAACTGGGGAGCTGATTGAGACACACCCCAAGATCCACCGTGAAGTGAGGAAAGGTAGAGAGAAGGTCTGTGACTCTTACGCCACAAATGAAAGAAGTGAGCAAGTGGACTGAAATGAAAATAGTTTTAGCTGATCCGTTGATAACTGCTATTTGAGTGTTTGGTGCTGTAGCGCAACCAGTGAATGCTATGTGCGCACCTTGTTTTGCGTAGCCTAATCTATTACAATAACATGTAGCCTCCCAATAGCCGACTCCGTCTTCCTTCCAAACACTGAACCTCATCACAGGCAAGTTTGCATTTTTTCAACCTGCTATTGTTACAATGTTGGTAATCTATCTAAAAAAATCTCAATTTACTTTTAGTCATTTATAAGACTTTTCCAAAACAAATTAGGACCAAATTCAACTTGTCATCATGAAGAGTTGAAAACAACACAAAGTGCTCAACTAACAAAGTTAGGCATTGCAAAGCCTACCGTGAACATTTTGTATTATTTGGAACATATGGATTTTTTGCTCACACCACCCACCACTATATATATATATAAAATATTGTGAGACGTTATCCTTCTCCATTATGCTTACTCAGTTCACCTTTTATTCTAATTTTCTGTCAGCAACTTTCTTCAGAAGTGTTAAAATTGTGTAACTTTACCTCTTTTAGTGATTGTGTTGCTACTGAAAAAAAAAATTCAATATTTAATAACAAGTTACAGACAATTTTTGTGGTTCATGTATGCATCACCAATTAACAATTCCCTATAGGCCTACATTTATGTTAAATAACCAACATGGGTTTGCAACCTACATTTCCTCACCAAAACTATCAAAACCACTTACACACCTAAAATGTGATTTTAAAAGCCCAAACATTCATTAACAAAAACTCAAACTATGATTTATTACCTCTTCTAACTTTTCAAAGACACTTGTGTGTGTGTGTGTGTGTGTGTGTGTATGTATGTATATATAAATATAAAATTGGGCAAATATTAATATGAATCTTATTATGAATAAGATTCTAGTGATTCAAACCCGTTGATTCAAACTAGTTTGGCTTCTTATCACGAGAGCACTTTAAAAGCATATAGCGACCCAATTACTTTCTGTTAGCTCTCGCGGTACATTGATGTGTCACTTCAACGATCAGTCTGTGAATCGCGTCGCCAGTTCAGCTCGACTCTAAGAAACTGCTGCAACAGAACAACGATATGGATAAAGCAAATAAATATTTCTCTTGACATTTTTATAAACCAGAATAATTCTCATGTATATTCAGTTCGAAGTATCTAAAGTCTCTCCGAAATAATTGTGTAACTTGAGAATTAGGGCTTACTAAGAACCGAATTGTCCGAGTCCAATTTGATGAACTTGGCCGCCGGTTCACTAAAGACCCGGTTCGAAAAAATGATTCGTTTACAAACCGGACATCACTCAATCAAAGACAAACTACCACGAGGCGAGCTCGAGTCGACGACGATAAAAAACATCGGGATATGTGCACAACGTATCTCCGATTAAAATCTCAAAAAAGAATAATAGATATTTCAATGCCACATTGCAAGTATCTCGAGAGAAGTACCACCACACTGTGGTTTTCGCAATGGACAAACACAACACTTTCGAGTCCGCTGCAAAAAACAAGACTCCAATTAAGATGAAAAACGTGAAGAAGGCAATCAGTAAGTATAACCTACACCTTACATCATTTATTAATTTAATTCAATACAATATCGTGTATTCCTGCAATCATTTATTTTTGTATTTAATGGGTCCTTTTCCTGACAGTATTTAATATAAGCCAAAATTAGGCATTACTCTATATTAGACAGAGTGTCTACTGCAGTCTACTGTTGATAACCTGCGGGACGTGCTTGATACCAAACAATGCTATTAAAAGCACATTAAGCTGCGAAAGAAATGCTGTTCCATAGGCGACCACCAGCGCGCGCGCTCCCGAGACGGGGCGGAACGCGCATAAGTAAAGTATGGGCTTCAGATACACGCCTAAACAGTCAAATAGTCTAGTACACACAAATATATCGAAATGCCTTTTTGGTAAGTATCCTCGTAAACGCAGTTGGTTATGTCTTAAATGAGAGGGCGTGTGTATAACAGTGGGCCTATGGAACGTGCAGCTCTTAAAGGGACAGCAGCCGACATCAACGTCAGTAGCAGTCATTGTTAATCTAACAAAAAAAGACAAAGATAAAATCTCTCACTGCTCTTTTTATTTATTTAAATAAGAATTAGTCAATATTTCATTTATACAGCAGTTATTTTACTTTTTTTTTTTTTTTACTTTATTGTATTTCTGCTGTGTATTACTCATCTAAATATCACTGTTAGTACATCTTCCTGGAAAACCTGTTTATTTTATTTGTATTTTTTGTTGGTTTTGTTAGTTTAACTAGTTTCTTTGTTTTTATTTTATTGAGGACGGTTTACTTGTCCTCTGTAGCTGTTTTGAGGACATTTAGCCTAACTTGCATTGCATGTTTATGCTTTTGTAGGCTCATTTTGTAAATATAAGCAACTAATTTATATGTGCAAACTGGACCACCCTTACTTTGCATCGCCCGCCACAAGCTCTTTGTCTGCAACACGACAAGAGGCCATAACGGATAAATTAATCTTGTTCATTTGTAAGGACATGAGAGCAATCAGTGTGGTGGATGGGCAGCTTCAGGGAGTTCTGTCGAGCAATGGAGCCGAGGAGCTGACTGAATAGCTATTGCATGAATAAAGGATTAATGCACTGGTTTGATTATTTACTGTTTCACGTCAAGGAAAAGTTTCATGTTTACCACAGCACAGCTCGCTCAAAGAGTTCAATATGCTGTAAAACTTCAATTAATATGAATAATATTTGTTTCAATCACTGAATGAAGCTGCTATATTTGGGACAAGAGTCGCAACCTTAAATTGCTTGCACAAAACTCTTGATCAGCTCTCAAAATGTGTTCGTTCATTTAGACCATTATGCGCAGAGAGCGTGAGAGAGAGAGAGAGAGAGAGAGAGTGAGGTCTGCGGTCTTGGTCATTAGTTGATTTACTTACAGCACAATAACACGCTCAGCAAAATATCGTCTAATTATTGTTATCAAGAAAATCCCAGAAAATATCAAGATATTCTTTTTTGACAATATCGCACACACCTAATTTATTTATTATTTTTTAAATTAAATTTATTTCAAGACTATCATGATACAGGTTAACATTATTATTATTATTGCATTATAAACTAACAAGAAGCAATAAAAAATTGTAAATAACATAAAAATTACCAAATGTTGTAACTAAGATATTTTTGATTGTTTAATTTCTAAAGCGTTTACTCATATTAACAAAATGGACTTTAGAAATAATGTTAGTACTAAGTTCAATTTAACCCATTTGACAACCCATTCAATACAAAATAACATATAAAAAGTTAAGCTATATTTACAAATCAGTCAAAAAAAATCATGTGGCTTATTTATACTTGATTACCTAGAAATTAGAAATTAACCTAATTTGTCTATATACACTACCATC
This sequence comes from Romanogobio albipinnatus, assembly GCA_023566225.1. Taxonomy (NCBI): domain Eukaryota; kingdom Metazoa; phylum Chordata; class Actinopteri; order Cypriniformes; family Gobionidae; genus Romanogobio; species Romanogobio albipinnatus. The sequence goes on along the minus strand of CM042240.1, from coordinate 62,335,243 downwards.
AATGTTTTGGATCAGTTACATTTTTGATGTCACTTCTGCTCACCTAGGCTAAATTTGTTTGATTAAAAATACAAACAAAAACAGTAATATTTTTTACAATTTAAATTAGCTGTTTCTATTTCAATATATAGTAGTGTAATTTATTTCTGTGATCTTTCAGCATCATTACTCCAGTCTTCAATATCACAATCCTTCAGATATCAGTATAATATGACGATTTTATGCTCAAGAAACATTTATGATTATCAATGTTAAAAACTGTTTTTTACATTTTTCTTTCAGGATTCTTTGAATATAAAGTTCAATAGAACTTCATTTATGTGAACTTTTCTAACATTAAACGCTATTGTTCAAAAGTTTGGAGTCTTTTTTTTGTGAAATAACTAAAATAAATCAATACTTTTACTCATCAAGGATGACTTAAATTGATAATCACATTTATAATGTAATAAAAGATTCTGTTTTAAATTATAATATTTTGAACAGAAAAACATACAACTGTTTTCAACATTTGAAAATAATTATGAATAGGTTTTTTTTGCATAAAATCAGCATATTACAATGATATCTGACAGATAATGTGACACTGAAGACTGAAGTAATGATACTAAAAATGTACCTTTTCTCATATATATATATATATATATATATATATATATATATATATATATATATATATATATATATATATATATATATATATATATATATATATATATATTATTATTATTATTATTATTATTTTATTTTTTTTTACCTTAATTTCACAACAGGCTTCAAGGACAAAGATGAATTTGATGTGCAGTGTCTCAGGCAGACCACCATTGAAGTAACTGAAATTCCATTTCCGCACAAGCCTCCCAGAGAAACTACATCGCTTACCATAGCAGAAATAAAATTGATGAACTCCAAGCAATTGGTAAGTACAATAGTACAATTTTTATACACCATACATCAAGCATTACATATAATTGTATTACTTTTTAAAATGTCTACATTACTTTAATTGTCTCATACACCAAAAAATAAACAGTAGCTGCGTTTCCACTGTCATGCCAGTTCAAACCAGGGCATAAAACAGGCCGTAATGAGACCGTAGCACCGGCCTGCATTTCCACAGTTGGGCCAGAAGATCCACAGTGCATCACTAAAACACGTCCATAACACGTCTCTCTGGAACAACGTAATAAAGTTTTGTCTGAAAATGAATCAGAAGAAATCCCTAAAAACAGCGTGATTGCAAAACAAACATTATATAACAACCTTTTGTTGTCATTTTTGCTGTTTACTTGAATATTTAAAACACAAGCATCAATGTTTTATCACAGGTTTACAAGAGCAAGCGGTACATTGATATTAATGATTTAATTTGCCAACTTGCACATTAGTCACGCTGAAATTTTCATTAGTGATTACCATTATATTTCACAAAAGAAATGGGACATAGTTATTCAGTTGTGTCTGTATGTTTATTTGGTAGTTACTATGTTTGCTACAATAGTCTGTTGCACAGTGTTTAGTCGAAATACCAGTTCTACCAGAAAGACTCAGAGATAGGATGATGAATGAAGCATACATTTATTAACAGCCCAGCAAGCATAATAAAGTTTTGGCATAGGCCCGTCCATAGTTAGTAATCCGAGGGTAGCGGATCAGCATATCCCTGCCTGAAGATGAAGGCAGGGGCGCAGCCGACCCCCCTTTAGCGGTATGGACGGAACCATCCTGGTGGTGGTGGGGAGGGTGGAGGTTGTTGTCGCATCGGCATCTGCGAACTCAAACATGTGTAAGTACGACCTTTATACAGAAAATATGAAGACGTGATTGGATAGAGATGAAATTAATAAGTGACGAAGTGATTAAGTCTTCCTGGCAGAACTATTCCATTTTCATCACTTACCCACTTTGGCACCACAAAAAAAAGTTTCAAGCATTACAAGTATTTAATACAATTACACAGTATCTTTTTTTCTGTCACCCATTGACTAGCATTGTATAATCACGCTATTATTAATGTGAATCCTTTTAAACAATTCAAGCATGAAAATACTAAAGAGACCACACTGTAAGTCCTGCCTAAAAGATAAGATACGCATCAGTATCAAGCTCTCTTTCAGGCTTGAATAAACCATAACTCGCGCAAATTGTACCAAACTCTTCATTTTGTCGAGTGTCCTCGTAAGAGCAGTATTAAAATAATTTAAATAAAGTATTAAATTAATGTAGAGATTTGTGAGAAAATGGGTAAGGGTAAATTACTCACTCAGACCCATCACCAAGATAATTATTATACTGGTAGCCTAATAATCATAATGGCAAATGGCTTCACAAAAACAGACTCTTCCTGAACCGTAATGAAATTCAGCAACCTATGTGGCGTTTAGTTGCAGGAACAAAGGCTTGACTCACTCTGTGGTAACCAAGCAATGTAGGGAGTGACAGGCTAACAGCCAATCATGTAACTGTATCTAGTTTGGTTGCGCTATATCATTGTCTCATGTAGACATGTGCTGGTAAACGGTTATACGATATACCGCAATAATGAACATGCACAATATTGTTATCGTGGGCACTTCAAAATACCGTGAATAATTATTAATTACGAATTATTCCAATTTTTAGAATGCATTTTAAGAATACTTTACCCATCAACCGTTTAAAATGAACAACACGGCAAAGAGAAGCACACTGATTTAAACAGGGCTGATAGTGAAAAAAATTCCTGAGCCTGAACTTTTTTCCTTGCCCCCCGAGAGGGTACTATGTATGCGACGCACTTTTAACACAACTTGGCCCCTGGGCCCAAATATATAAACAGCCTAAGTATGTATAACCCTGATCATCATTATTGACAAGTGGCTCTTTTTTAGATATTTTCATATTTGCATTATGCCCTCAGTATTATTCAAGAAACCACAGCATTTTCTTCTCAATATGTTCAGTGCCTACATTGACCCATCTTAGTACAATCACTGGAAGTAAATGCTGCAGATGCTACAGTCATACCAAGACAGGTCAGTAAGTGGCAATAATAGTACTCCAAAGTACACAGGAATTGATTACCTAAAAGACATGAAAAGGACACATTCATTTTTCTTTAACAAATTTAATTGCAAAATATGCACCATTCAACTGAAAAACTATAAAAAATGAATATACTGTAAAAGACGGTATGGGATTAACAAAAACATTTCTCCTTCCCTTAATTTCTTCCTTTCTGAACGTAGTTTTTTTTTTTCAAAACATGCAAATGGTGACCACTGAAAAACCAAAATAAATAACTGTAAAAGACAGTGTGGAAAACATGCCTCCCTCCCTTCATTTCTTCCTTTTTGATGAACATTGTTTTTGGTCCTCGGAACCTTTCCTTTTTAACATGGTTGATGATGCTTTGGATTGATAAAAGAGAGGAAAAAACTGTGATGGTGCAGATGATGTGGAGACTTGTGCAGAGGAGGGTTGGGGTGGTCTTTTTTCAAGGGCCTTTTGAGCAGAGGTGGTGGAGGCTTGTGCAGAGGAGGTGGAGGTTTGTGCAGAGGAGGATATTGCTGGCCTTTTGGTTTTTCGGGCCTGTTGAGACAAGAATCATTGCTGCCTCACTAAGCCTTTTCTTCTTTAGTGCCTGTGCAGTCTCTTTCTTTTTCTTTAAATGTAATTGGTAGTTTTGGAATGAGGAAAGGCAGGATCGCCTTAAAGGCTGGTCAATGTTCATAGTTGAGGCTGTCCAGTTCCTGGCCTTAAGTGTGGACTTGATCACTGCGAGGCTCTCGTATGTTTCCACATTCATGGAGCACCTGTCAAACTCTAGGATATCATCCATTAAATTGAATGATCCTTCCACCAAGGGGCCTGTAAAAATGGACAGAAGCGCTTTAACAAGTTTGCACAGGGTGGGATACTTCACACCTCTCTCTGCATTTTTCAAAGAAGCAACATGGCTCCACCAGTCTACATCAACTCGACAGTCCCCTTCGATGTAGTTTGGTACACGAAGAAGCATGTCCGCATCCATCTGGTAAGCCCGGCATTCTTCAACCAGTTGACCGATCTCTTCTGGAGGGACAACATTTGGCAAGGCCTCTCTTAATGTAGTGAATGCTCCAACAACTGCATCGGATTGAATTAGAGACGGCGTCAGAGCAGAGAGTGATGTTAATATGATGTTATCCAGGGGAAGGTTTTTTTAGCAGAAACTCTGCTGACCTCATATACCCTTCTCTGAGAGAGTCATAGATATGTCCAACCCATACCTTCCTCTCCACACGAGCTTTGTTCATTGCATTGTAGCAGAATTGTCCAACAGAGAGCCTCTGGTTTGACAGTTGCAAATCTCTGCTCCGTACATCAACCTTGAGAATCTCCTTGTGACTCAGTGGAATAGCCTTTGGTCTCATAAATTTGCTCAGGAGCTCTCTAACAAGGGCCACCATTTCCACATGCAACAAATGCACCATTGGCTTTTCATGTTGAAGCTCTTTGACAAATCTCTGAAATGTCAGAAGGACCCCTGCAAATATAAAAAAACAACAAATAATTCAATTTGAGCAATTAAGTGAACAAAAGTATGATTATGTATTTAAAATACAATATATACTGTAACTAAATAATAATACAACTAAATTTATTTCCAGCGAAACATTAATTGGATCAGAACACTTGTCATACATATAATAGAGGGAATTACTTTTTGATATATTCCAAGATAACTATAACAATAAATTTTTCTTTCTGACACAATGGAAAAAAAAAATCAAGCTTCTGTATAGCCTCTGAGGTGACATATGTTTCTAGGTATCAAGTCTAGGTCTTGCATCCTCTGATAAATAAAAATTAGATTAGACTAATGAGACTACAGAGATGGCTTTTGAATATGCTAGTCACTTTCATGTTACAGGAGAAAATTATAGGAAACTGATACCTTGTTACATAGTTCTTCACAATATCGTACTTAAATGTTGATCATATTCTCATTAATTTGGTTATTGTTGCTGTAGAAAAGACCTGACTGTTTCATTGCATCATGATTCATTGCATCATGAGGTCATTTGTTAGATCAGGTGCTAGTGGAAGAACACAAAAATATTTAACAAATACAACATTTTAAGTTGCATTTAGTTTGCCTAGTAATACAAAAGATACCTCTGTATAAGTCAATCATGACTTTTACTCTTTCGAACTCTGAAATGACCACAGAGATCCGATCTTTTCGGTCTTGGTTAACTTGTGTTCCCGTCTGGGACGCTGCTGCCTGTTCTTTCTGAAGAACTACTATCCTGGCCTTTTCCTCAGTTGTGAGGTCATGCCGCTCAAACACCTGATTAAGAAGCCTTCTGTAGTACACACACACACGCACGTTTATGTAACTATATATCCTATTACCTTAATATGCTGCTAATTTGCTATTTTTCTAACACCTACTGTGTAAAGTCCTCCTCTCGTTCAACTTCCAAAGGACACAAGGACAACTCAAATTTCTGACTCAATCACTTGTAATTTTCTTTTTGTTTTGGCAGTTGATTCAGTAAATTAGGTTGTAAACCTTTAAAGACAGAGAAACAAAAGTTATCATTTTAATTAAACATTTTAGTTAAACATTTTCAAATGTTTTAGTAAAGTTTTAACATTTAACAGAATTTTACAATTTTAAACTTGTACTATCCTTTTGTATCCTATACATTTAATTTTTTCCAAACTCAAAATGAAATATTTTAGCACAAACTAATTTAACTAAATCAATGAAGCAATTTCAAACACCATGAAATTAAATAAACATTTCACCAACCATTGGCGTCTTTGGACTGAACCTTTGAGTGAACTTGGAGAGTCTTCTTTCTCAAGTTTCTTTGTCTGAATGACTGAGAACTCCATGTCTTAACAGGTGCTCTCAATCAGTAACAATTACTGATTCAGTGGTAAGCAGTCAGTTTGCTGCTGCTGGTGCATTCTGGGAAATGTAGTTTTTTGTGACCCATCCCTGAGATTTGGCTCAACACCTACAGTAACCATTTAAAAAATATCTTAAAAGATGTTGCATCATTAGGCCTCCTGTACATTCCATAATGAGCTAAAAATAACTAAACTAAATAACAGACATTAAATACACACTTGTTACACCTGTTATTATTAAAAGAGTTTTATTAGGCCTACCTGTATTTGTGTTCCTCATTTGCGTCCATGACATGATAGTAGTGCACCACGAGTACATCCAGGAGTTCATTCATTCTACTGCAGACTTCAAGCATCTGAATGAATCGGTTACTAATGGGCCTTATCAAGCTCTTGTGGGTGAGATGGAGTAAACTCTGAAATTGTGCAAAAATCTCCTTCTGCTTGGGGGACTTCTCTATGTCATAATAAACATCAGAGCAAAAATCTTCCACCTCTGATTGAAATGGGCTCATGAGAGCCTTAGCCGCATTTGACACCATATGGACAGTGTCTCCCGAAATGTCCAACAGATTGGGGTTCTCCTTTCTAGCTAGGGTCTCAAGCCCAGACTTCTTCCCCCTCATCACTGCGCAATTGTCTAGTAGCATACTGGTGACCTGCCTCCACTCTAGCCCATATGAGTGCAGGACGTCATTTAGTTCCAGCATCAAAGCTGAGGCATTTGCAATATTGACTTTTTTGCTGGCAAGATGCTGTGTTTTCACACTGCCTGCATCCTCGTCATAAAATCGGACCAGTACATTAAGAATTATATCCATACTTTTGTCCGTGGCCTCGTCAATGTTGACTGAAAACATGGCATTCTTAAGCTTCTCAGACAGACGTTTTTTAAACTCTGGCGAGATGCCATGTGTAAGAAGATAGCTTGCGTGCTGCCTGGAGACAGACAGATGCGCCAGGGCGGGTCTATCCTCCGCTAATTTTTTACATAAAGTGACGAGTGGGTGGGCGATATTAAATGACAGGTCAAGCTCAGCAATGAAGGAGCACAAGCGAATTTTTAAATCGGTCACACGATCGGTCATTGAGGGTGGAATAGCTGCCGTGGCTGTTGCCCCTGGCAAACGTGAGGTGTGTTGCAGTGCTCTGACTGTTGCTTTGTGAACAGGGTCTAATTCGTGCCGTGACAGTACTTTTTTCCCGCTAGTTCCATACATTAGTTTTCTGGCACACACAGTGCAATAGCATGCTCCTGGTTGCCGGAGTTTTTGACACCAGCTTCCAAAGGGCTTTCCGTCGCTACCCACATCCTCAATCCAAGCCCAGCGCCATTTATTCTTTATGCTTTTATCAATGTCTTTAATGTCTTCCCCTGGCTTCATAAACATAGCCATGACTTACGTTTTGAGTTGAGAAATATGAGACACAATTGTAAACACCTTCGCGCATGGAGCATTGCCTTAACCTGTATCAATCTATTTGACAAAGACACGAGGCCCGCCCCTTAACTACTTCTGATTGGCTCATGAGTCGTTGAGCGTTAAAGCTGCTCTCTGACCTGCGCATCTCAGATCTAAATGACAGATCAATACGACGACATATAGTGTGTGTTAAGTTTCCGAGATTAAAGTCGAAACTCCGAGATTAAAGTCGGAATATTCAGAGAATAAAGTCGAAATATCTATCCTCTGCAAAAAAATAATAATAATATTAATAATAAAAATAAAGTCGGAGAATAAAGTCGAAATGTTCAGAGAATAAAATACTTTATTCCGTGCAGAAACAAGGCTATGGTTGTGACGATGACGCGCTTGATTTATTAGCCTATGTAGCCTACTGCTGTTCTGTTTGCATAGACAGAACATAGAAAAACTTTTAGATATCCTTTCAGCTATTAAAACAGTTCCGTTTTGTATGTATGACACATTGATTTCTTTTCTGTTTTATTAAGTTCAGTTCCGCAGTAAAGAGACTTCTGCAGATTTCATTTGTCTGTAAATACACGGTGAGCTGTCATTCATGATAAAAATAAAAATAAACGTCATTCTCCATGATTTCAATGAATAATCCACCTGGTCAACATAATGTTTTATTCATTGATACTTTTAATTGAATAATGCCTATCACTTGAAACAGTTTTGCTGATTTGTATTTATTAAAACGATGTATTTTAAATTTATATTAGTCTACATCAACTTGTATTCCTTGTACGGAGGGTAAGGGGATATTTGAATTATTTATGAATAAACTAGTGTATTCTAAATCAGTGACGCAAGATCCTTAATAGAAATCTCCACTTTGACGCGAGAAATGCATCTTTACAGATATAATGAAAGAGTTTTTGGTTTGATTTGTTTTATTTCGTTAAGCAATAATTTAAATCTCTCCATCTATGTATTTGATGTCGGTAAGGCATGTATTGTTTTGAGGATAATTCGTTTCCACTGGATAAAAAAAAGTGCAAGTGACGGCTCTGGCGCCGTATTGCATCGTGCAAGCTTCCACTCTCCGCACAAACCAATGGATATGCGCCTATATCATATTTATATCTGACGAATAAAAAATCTTCCCATTACAACTTAATTAATAAAAACAGAAACGAAATCACTTTGCCATACATACAAAACGGAACTATTTTAATAGCTGAAACGATGTCTAACAGAACAGCACATATTCTCTTCCGTGCTTTTAAAAACAGACATCAAATAAACATTAGACAATCTTTTTTATTATTATTATTATTATTATTATTATTTTTATTTTATTTTTTTAACATGGCACTAAAACGCCGCCGTAGACCAATATAACCAGAACCTGATTTTTTTTTTTTTTTTTTTCGCAGCCACAGTAGCCTACGCCGGAAATCCGGCGTGGTGCCGGAACGCTATCACCCCTGTTTAAACAAGCATGAACGGACTGAGCACATGGCGGAACGAGTGACGCTGAAGAGCACGTTCACTCTCTGACAGCAGAGGGCGCTGACGGAACAGCAGAAATGCAGCCGTTTCCCCGGTAACCCTCATAAACAAAACGATACGGTGAAAAGACTTGAGGCTATTCATTTTCAAACTTAAACATTTTATATTTTAATCTTGACTAAATTACATGCCCTAGATATTGTTTGAATATGTTCTGACTGTTGTTCAGTCACACACTTTACAGTAAGGCTCTATTATTTAACATTAGTTCATTCATTAATAAACTGACAATGAAAAATACTTCTAAAGCAAGTATTAATCTTAGTTAAATGTACATTTCAGCATTTAACAACACATTATTAAAATCAAAAGTTGTAACTGTATTATTTAATGGACCTGAGCTAACACTAACTAACAGTTGCTTTTTTAAACTATACGTTATCAAAGAAGAATAACTTCTGTATAAATGTAGCTATTCATTCTTTGTTAATGTTAATCGTCGCTTTGGATAAAAGCGTCTGCTAAATGACTAAATGTAAATGCATTAACTGGTGAGACATTATTGTAATGTTACCTATTGTTCTTTGTAATCTGTTTTAAATATTTGTTTACTTTATACATTTTTGTGTATTGCTTTATTGTATTTAAATGTTTGGTTCTTTTGTTATAAGAAAGTTATTAAACCTGTTATAGTATGACAACACTTTTTTTGCAACTTATTTCAATATCGTGATAATACCGTATACCGTGATGAAAGCTTCCGCAATTAATCGCAACATGAAAATTTGATACCGGCACATGCCTAGTCTCATGTTGGATTCATTCTTCAGTAAACTGAACCAACGTGGAGTGATAAGTGAAAAATCAGTGCCGCTGCGAGTGAGGAAATTGATGATAAAACAGGAAAACAACTCAGCTCGCCAGTATGGCAGTTTTTTATTTTATAAATCTGACCATCATCCCCACCAAGACTGGTAAAGGCGCGCCTCCGCTGACAGCATGCACACCTCGTTCGTTTGGGAACATGTTTATACTCGACGTGCTCGCTATTGTGCTATTCTTGACTTTGGCTGAATCCGAAAATCACCCCCTAAACCCTCAATCACTGTTCCCTACTGTAGTCCACTGATACAGTTCACTTGAAGGAGTGAATGAAAACAAATCAGCGAATTGGACAAGCACTGTGTGTACATCAGCTGTACACTTGAGTGCACTCAATAACGTCCACTATGGTTTTTGACACTACAAAGGTTGCCTTTATTGTTTTAATGAACATACAAATAACTTTAAAAGAATGATACTTTGAAACTTAACCACTAGTAATGAGAAGCATACGAACATCTCAATAAGTAAGTCATTTAGTCAAACAATTCGTTCAAACAACTGATTTATTCAGAATGAGGCACTTTATGAATGAGTAATTTAATCTTTGACAAGTGATTCATTCAAAACACTGAATGAATCATTCATTAATGAATCATGGCTTGGTGTTGCTGTGAGATGCTTTGGTTCTGTTGTTTATAACTATTTTCACTGCTGAATAGAAAAGGCTGAAAACCCACAATTCAGTTTGTATCACAATTTTCAATTCTGTACAATTGTTGATTTTTCTTTTTCTTAAACTTTAACACTCCAGAACTTTACTTCAGCAAATAATATATATACATCACATATAATTCACAATATATAATTCACAATTTAGGATGCAGCATTAAGAATGTTATATCATGTAATCATGCACAAAGTAAATTTACTTCACTTTAAGCACATTATTTTGACCATTTTTTTTTAGGGGTGCTCCAATTGACAACCAATCTCTATCAGCAGATCATCGCTTTGGGATGATTGAGCACCGGTCTCTAAAAAGGCCAATCTCATGTTGACGACACATAATAACCCGCACCTGCCTTGAGAGCTAGGGCATGACATGCAGCAACACCGTCTCATTCGCTGCGTCCCAATTCGCATACTATCCGTACTAAATTATATTCAAAAAAAGAATTAGTATGTCACAAATCGTAGTCTGTTGAAAAGAATATTCCAAAGATTCCCAGATGGTCGACTATTACCAGTCAGAATTCAAAGTGCCGATCGATGCGCACTCTTAACGGCTGATATTGCCCACAACCCATTGCGAGATGGACGAGGATTCGATTAGAACTACAAACGTGGATACAAAGTTTAAAAAAACTACAAATATAACAGTTACGCAAGTCTGACGGTTAAGTACAGAGGATTAGATAAAGGGGTTTGAGTGAGCAATTATCAGTATTTAACCTGACAAAATGATATTTATTCAATGTTAGCCACATTATATTTCACCTGCAGTAGCTTTGTGAACTTTTGTAATGATACGTTTGGCCATTAACTTTGCAAACACATTGAGAGGAGTCTCTGCATTAAAGACCCACGAATGGCAGATCAACGTGCTACTACATTTCTCTCAGATACGGTAGGAAATTAAACTGAATGTGGAGGATTTGAACTGTGACGATGATTGACAGGGCAGTTTAAACTGTGACGGGACACGTGTAACTAAACAACAGAGTCCATTAAAGATGACGAAGTAGATGTCCCAAAGCTTGCATGCTCTTCTGCTACACACTCAAAGTATGTACTTTTTTTTCACAAAAAGAGTACATACTTTTAGGTCATAGTACAAGTAGGCGAATTGGGACGCAGTAATTCTCTTTCCGGCACGGGTAAAACAATTATAATGCTGAAGGTGAGGTACAATTCATATTTCTGTATTAAATAACTTAAAAAGTCATTTGAAAACTTTCTGTGAGACATAAGTTCACAAACAACGAAAGTGAATCACCGCATGCGCGGCCTCTCTTTCCCTATCAAAATGCTCAAATGGCTTCACGTCAGCGCACCGCATCTGCACTAAAATCGAGCTGCTCAGTTGACACAGGATTTGCCACTTGCACAATCGAGGCAGTGTCACATCGTCACTAAAGTTTATAATTTCTTGGCAGTGTTCAAACCGCTCTGCACTCGCACGCTCTCCAAGAGACCGTGAGAGCACACGCGCTCACACACACACACACACACACACACACACACACACACACACACACACACACACACACACACACACACACACAGGCCATCTCACAAAAACCTTGTGAGTACAAATTGCTCTGAAATGGTCAAATACACAAATGTATGTACTACATCACCGCCTTGACATGTATGCACGTAAACCCCGTTGTGACTAACAAGTGAACGTTTGAGCAGCTGCATATAACCGTATCTGTGTTCGCTCTTAAAGTGACAGCAGTTGAATAAACTGCTGCTGTCTCTGAGTTGTTTGATTAACCTTTATGACACTCACTGCTCTTCAATGACTAACGTTTGCAACCTTAAGTGTAAGAATCTAATTTAATTTATTCAAGGACAACCAATATTAATTTACATTTGATTCCTTATTAAATGTCTTAAGTATTTCTTACCTCAATACTAATGTTAGACCTACCTGAAAATTTGTCTTTAAAAACAAAACTGCACTGCATGATCAAATATTTAGGTGGGATATTTATATACATTTATATGACAAGAGTTACCTAAGGACGGGATTCCCCCATTGTCAGAAATAATATTCAGGCCCTGAATGAATATCTGTAAAATTCCCTACATGATAAAGAGAAGGCTTCAAATAGATCAATATTGGTGACCGTATCGGCAGATACTGCTTCCTGTGATCAGCTCCAAAAATCCTGATCGGAACACCCTTAATTTTTCATTATAATAATTATGTAACAAAAGTAAAATATAATAAATATGTAATATGAACATATCTACAAAAATACTCCCCTCTATAGCATTTTTTTCTACTTAACTAACATTAAATTAAATGACTTTCTAGAATAGAATAAACATAACATTCTGTGAAAATTGTATTCTTCCAATTTTATTGACCTCTCTTTGTGATTTTTAAAAAACACTGATCAATCAATATAATGCATGAGGCATATATCTTTCAGCAAAGTGTACTGAATCTTTAAATAAAAGTAAAAGATGATCAGTTTACTTTCACTGAAGCACTACAGCGATCTATCACATCAAGCAACAAAATTTATCTGAATTGAATAATAAAATGGACCAAACCTAAATGCTAATAATTTTTCATATCAAAATGCACCTGCCCTGTCTTGTCTATCAGTGTAAGTGTCCTGTTTGCTCACGGATTTCCCTCAACATTAAAAAATGCATTTGTGGTGTAAAAGTGAGTGAAAATTAAATTGCATTAGTCTCATGCTAAATGAGTGACCGTTGTCAGTCCTGCTTTTAAAGTGCATAAATCATCACCAGCGTTCCTCCTCCTGCCACGCTTCTCCTATGACAACTGTATACATTATACTAGTACAAATGTTATTTTTTTCTTTAAATATACATCTCCCAATAACTTTCCTTGTTCAAATGGGTTTTTTTCCCCTTTATTACTTAAACTGTTATTAATAATCAATGAACCTAATGTACTTAAATTATTAACATTTTCCTCATTACAGATCACCAAACTGGAGGCATTGGTATACTCAATGGACATATCCAACACCACAGTCACCATAAGGGAGAATGACTGTGAACTAAAGACCTGCTGCCTGGCGGACTCAACTGGAACGATCACACTGTCTTTATGGGATGCGCAAATAAACCTTGTTGACGTTGACAAGGCTTACAGCTTCACCAATTTATCCACAAGAATCTTCAATGACAACATCACAGTCACCACTACACGTTCAACGACCATTACGCCAATTCACAAAAAAATTGCAAAGCCTACGACTACTGATGACACCCAAACTCCTCCACCCACACTACACACAATAACAACAGACATCACTGGCGCTTCAATCACCATGAAAAAACAATGCCCCAAGTGTCATACCCCCCAACATGCCTTGTCCAAAAACGACAGCTTCCATCGCTGCACTACCTGCAAAATCCTACGTAAAGGTACCAGCTATGTTACGAAATGTAGTGGATTTGTTACAATTGAAAAAGAAAATGAGGAAGTGTCTCTGTAAATTACAAATTCACTTCTGACAAACTTCATCAACCAAGACAACAACATAAACACTATGGACAGTCAGGACATTGAGGAGTACTTCATTTCAAACAGTCCACTCACACTCACATTCACAAACAGTAATCAAATAATAGATCTACACACACACACCCCCAAAAAAAGCACACCAGACATCTGCGACAGTGATGAGGAACTGACTTCAGTAATGATTGACATCCCTGAAGAAAACACTCAAACACCCAACACGCATGAGAACATGCCAAAAAAACACAAAGCAGTCTAACAACGCACACAGACACACACTGCATTACATGTTTATAAACCATTATTTACACAAACATTCCACCCCCCCCCCAATCCCCATACATTTCTTTTTCCACACACATTACAAAAATGTTTATCAATCCATATTTATTTTGATTGCATTAATGTTCAGATGTTTTACTTAAATCTCTAATAACTCATAAGTTATTACAGTATATACGCAAGTTCACATTTATCTACTATTTCTTGATACAACTTTACATGATTGCTCATGTACTTCTTCTTTAATTTTATTTGTTTAATGAAAACATTTACTTAAATGTTTAAAGCTTTGTCTAAGCATGCATTATAGACTTGCCATACAAAGTGATGCACCAAAATGAAAATACTGGGCCAAAACCAAAAATGTAGGATGCCCTGGGCCAAAAACCAAAACTGAAGCCAAAAATTGCTGCTTTTAAAAACGTTTTCTCTCTCTCTCTCTCTCTCTCTCTCTCTCTCTCTCTCTCTCTCTCTCTCTCTCTCTCTCTCTCTCTCTCTCTCTCTCTCTCTCTCTCTCTCTCTCTCTTAAAGTTACACAAGTTAATCAGTCAACAGCAGTAAGTGATCGTCAAGGCGGACAAAATGGCTATCTCCAATTTTTATTTAGGCAGGGAACATTTTCTGCTATGTCGAATTTTGTCCAAAACCTACTTTTGCGAACTAGTCTCTGTTTTTTTGCCCGATCGGAACCAAACCAGTCTAGGACAATTCTCTGGACTCTCTAGATCAATAATTATCAAAAAAAAGTTGAACTTTTGCATTTGGGTGGCTGTAACAGGGTCATTTAGAAAAGGGGTGTGGCAAAATACACTAAAAAGCCTATAAATCCCAAATGAAAACTCAGAACTCCACCAAAATTGATGAGCATATGTGTCAGAACATGGTGAGGAAGCATGCAGAGTTTCATGGAGATCGGACCATAGGTGGCGCTATAACTGGCAAAAGCCTTCATTCTTATTAGGGGTTCAAGCATGAAATGCTGAAACCCTATTGTAATTGTAAGGTTTTGTAAAACGCATCGTGCAGGCCAAACCGTAAGGCCTAGAGACATGAAACCTGGCCAGATGGTAGGCCTCAGTTTGGGGACAACCTATCAGAGTATGACCCCCGAATGGCCCATAGGTGGCGCTACAGCAACCAAAAGTTCAAAATTGCTCATAACTCTTAGACTGTTTGTCCCAGGATCAAGTGTCTTATATCGTTGGAATCCGTGGCTCAAGGTGGACAAAATGGCTATCTCCATATATCTTGTCTAATTTTGTCCAAAACCTACTTTTGCGAACTAGTCCCTGGATTTTTGCCCGATCGGAACCAAACCAGTCTAGGACAATTCTCTGGACTCTCTAGATCAATAATTATCAAAAAAAAGTTGAACTTTTGCATTTGGGTGGCTGTAACAGGGTCATTTAGAAAAGGGGTGTGGCAAAATACACTAAAAAGCCTATAAATCCTAAAGGAAAACTCAAAACTTCACACAAATTGTTATGTATATGTGACATAACATGCTGAAGACGCATGCAAAGTTTCATGGAGATCGGACCATAGGTGGCGCTATAACTGTTAAAAAGCTTTGAAAACCATGTATTCCCTATGGTGAATTGCCTGTATTAGCTGTAAATGGAATTTTCCATCTCTGTAATCAGGTGGGGTTAAAAACATCCAAATAATATGCATACATTATGATAGATCTTCTCATACTGGACAACTTTGCCTCAAGAACCAATACTGTCAATAAAATCATTATTTAAATATTCACAATTATGTTAAAAACCTACTTTTGCAAACTAGTCCTAGTTTTTTTTTTCCTGATCGGAACCAAACCAATACAGTATGATTCTCTGGACTCTCCTGATCAATAGTGGACAAAAACATGTTGAACTTTACACTTTGGGTAGCTATAACAGGGCCATTTAGAGAATAGGTGTGGCAAAACATGCTCAAAAGCCTATTAATCCTGAACGAAAACTCAAAACTTCACGAAAATAGGTGGGCACATTCAGCATGTGACTCTAAAGAAGCATGCAAAATTTCATGGAGATCGGGCATTAGATGCCTCTATAACAGGAATAAAAACAAGCCAATGCTTATTTGACGTATTACCTAAAATTGCCACCAGATGGCAGCAGAAGACCACTCATTGGTTCATTCTGTCCACTAAGCATATATATATAAACTCTAAAAAAAACATTATAATAGCATTGCTAATGACATTTTGTCAATGTTTATCAATTAATTTGTTCACTTGATGTATGTTTTTACAATAATTATTATATTACAATTAAAATAATGCCTGAAAATATGTTTTCAGTACTTTTAATAGCTGTGCACTATTTCTATATTTTTTTCAATGTATCTGTCTGAAAGATGGTTTCATGTTTTTTTATTTTTTATTTTTTATTTTATTTTAAAAGGCAGACAGAGGGAATTGGATGAGGCTCTTGTTAACATGGTGGTGAAGGATCTGCAGCCCTTCACTGTCGTGGAGGATGAGGGTTTCATGGCCTTTGTGAACAAGCTTGATCCAAGCTATTTTCTCCCATCCCGGAAGGCGCTTAAAACTATGGTGACCGACAGGTACAACAAAACCAAGGAGAAGACAATGGAGGAGCTAAAAAAGGCTGAATTTGTTAGCCTTATGTCTGACATTTGGTCCTCCATTAATATGGATGGATACCTTGGTGTAACTTGCCACTACATAACACCAGAAGCAAAGCTGGCAATTGTTGTACTGGGTGTAAGGAGGTTTTACCAAACCCACACAGCCCAGCATCTCATGGAGGCGAAATCCTTGTTAATGGCTGAATGGGGAATAAAATCTAAAGTTCAATGTATGGTGACTGACAATGCATCCAACATGGTCCTAAGTGCCCAGCTGCTCAACCTTCGCCATGTGCCATGTTTTGCCCATACTTTGAATTTTGATTGTGAAGAAGGCACTAGATCAAACGGCAGTCATCAGTGAAATACGGCAGATTGTGGGGTTGTTTAGATCCAGCTGCAAAGCAAAGGACAAGCTTGTGGAGATGCAGGCCTTGATGGCCAGACCAACTCTGAAACTGATCCAGGAGGTTGAGACGAGATGGAACATCACTTTTGACATGATGCAACGCTTGTATGATCAACGAGAGCCAGTGGGTGCTGCACTTTCCAATTTAAAAAGTGATATTGCTCCGCTGACAAGTTTGGAGTATGAAATTATTGAAGAATCATTGTCAATACTGAAACCGTTTAAACTAGCAACAACAGAGTTGTCAGAGGAAAAGAGAGTGTCAGCTTCCAAACTTATACCTCTGTACAGGATGTTGCAGCACAAGCTTAAACAGAAAAAAGGACATGTACCACAGGAATCAACTGTAGAATTAGGTAGGCCACAATGACCATTCTACCCATAATATACATGTCATATTGTTGTAATTAATATATATTCACATGGTTTTCTCCTGTTTTGAACAGGCTCATACCTGCAAGAAGGTCTGCACTCCAGATGTGGGGGGTATGAGTCCTTCAGAGCCTTGGCGCTTGCTACACTGCTGGACCCGAGGTTCAAAAATGTGGCTTTTGGGAATTGTACCAACGCCCAGGAAGCTGAAAAAAATCTCACACTGGAGTGCGCTTCATTGATGCGTTCAAACACAGCAACTCCTGGTGAGCAGTCTCAGTCTTCATCTAACTTTATGGAGATGGTTCATCTGAATAATTATGAACATTATACTTCATATATGCTGTCAGTTTATGCTTTGTAACTAATTGTTGTTTCAATTTTCATTCAGAGCCACAACTGTCAACATCAGGCCCATCATCATCATCATCATCATCATCAACAACACCAGCAGAAACCCAGGACAGTTTATGGGAACTGTTTGATAGTCGTATCCGTGAAACCCAGACGACACACAGTACTACAGCTGAAGCAACCGTAGAAGTGAAGAAGTACCTGAAAGATGCGTTTTTGGCCAGAACGCATGATCCATTGATTTATTGGAAAGAGAGAGCAGTGATTTTCCCTTATTTGTGTGAACTTGCAAAAAAATATTTGTGCATGCCAGCAACAAGTGTCCCTTGTGAGAGGATTTTTTCAAAGGCTGGAGAAATGATATGTAAAAAAAGAAGTCGGCTGAGTCCTTCAACAGCAGAGCAATTCATATTTTTGAATAAAGAAGTTTTGTAACAAATGTCACACATTGTGGCTTTATTTATTTTATTAATGTTCATTTTGTATAACAAAAAACCAAAACATATAGTTCTTTACAATGACGAGGCTACAGGTTACAAAACCAAGACCATGTAGTTGTCAGACAGATGTTAAAAAATATTTTTTTTACATGGATCATTGTCAAGGCAATACATGCAAGTGACCACTAGATGGCGCCGTAGAGACGGGTGTCGGATTGATTCGAAGCTTCGAAACAATATGGAACATTTGCTTCAACTGCTTCAGTGCTTCACGAAGCCTCGGTCTGCCCATCACTAGTAGAGGATCCAAATGCAACTTTATTTAAGGGTAATCCACAATCATAGTCAGAGAAAAGGCAAAAGGTCATACACAGGTAGGCAGTCCAATCAGGCAAAAAGAACAAGGGACCGAGGCAAGAATTCCAACGAAACAAAGAAACATAAAACCAGGGATACCACTCAGAAATGCAGTGTGAGACAAGACTTCACAATGAATGACAGACATGACCAGGCTTATATAGTGTGAGCTAACAAGCTAACAAGGTAATGATGTGCAGGTGGATGTAATCAGGAAGGAAGTCCGGGTAGTGAGTGAGGTGGGAAATGTAGTCCTTGGGGAAGTGACAGTCCGGGATGGAGCGCCCTCTGGTGGCCACGGGCACTCTCATCTGTATCCGTTACAATTACAAACACTGACTCACTTTTTAACTTTACATACATCATAACAATTTCATCAATTAATGTTACACATTTCTCTTCAAATATTTTGTCCTAAACCTTTTTATTAATTTATAATTTATCAACTCCTTGTATGTTAACAACTTATTGTATAAAATTATTATTACTATTATTATGTTTCAAATGTAATATTATTATTTTATAACAAAATAGTACTACAACAATGTTTTATTGTAATCTTTCAGCAATAATGTCAATTATTTATAATAGAATAAATTGTATAATTTATTAAAACAAAAATCTTTATAATCGTTCTTTGTTTGTGTCATTTAAAAAAAAAACACTTACAATTTAAATTTTTTCTCTAATTTGTGCAGCCATCAAAACACACAACTCAATTTTAATTACAATAACTTGCATATACATGATGAACATGCCTTTTAATGACTGAATTTGGCAGCATCAGCTCTTGTTCCCCAAATTCACTGGATGATGTCACGGATGCTTTAATTGAACAGTTGGTTCAGCTAAACTTCTGTCAGTAAAATAACTTGTCAGAATAAATATGTGTGATTAATCCTCATATAGACAGTCAGATCATTATGTGTGTGTGTGTGTGTGTGTGTGTGTGTGTGTGTGTGTCACGATGAGTGATGGTGTGTCTGTGCTTTTCTCAAACTCTGTTCATTCAGTGACGAGAGACTAATCTATATGACCTTTGACCTTCCAATCCCACTGGATTATGACCTCTGTCAGTATTTCTACATGTTAAAGAAACATTCTGTACCTGAAAAACTTTATTTTTTGTTTTTAATCTGGTGTATTTGTCCTATGTTGTGTAATTTGCTGCTTTGTTCTTATTTCTAATAACAAAAAGTTAAACAATCAAAATATCAATATGGTGATATATTGTTATTGTTATCTGAATTAAAATGTTTTATAACTTGAAATTAGATTTTGGTCATATCTCCAACCCCACAATGACACACAATATGAACTCTGCTTTATTAATGAAAATTAGTGAAACACTCAGTTTCAGTCAATCTCGTGTAAATCTTGAGTACCTATAGAGTAGTATTGCATCCTTCATATCTCCGAAAAGTCTTTAGTTTTATCATATTTATAAAACGAAGATACGCTGTACCGAGTCTTTCAAATCACTGTATTCTGTGCATGCTTTTATTTTATTTTGGGGAAGAAATGCAGGGGAACCTTGGTGGCCGATGTCATCCTAGGAGGGAATTATGTTTTGGATCCCGATTTGCTTCAGAGGGTTAAACTTATGTATGAAGCTGTGCTAAAGAGTACGTGTTTATGTACGGATATGAAGCTCTGTAAACACTGGTAACTCAAAAAAATGTGAACCCACAAGTATCATTCTCTATATTTTTCATATCAATGCAAAGAATGTTATTGTTATATTGTATATTGCAGAAAAAAACATGGAGAGCCTTTCTGCTATGATGTCTGACTCCCCTGAAATCCAGAGGGCATCATCATCATGGACTTTCAGGCAGCAGCAAGCCTCACAAAGATAGAAGGAGGCAAGGCCATTCCACCTTAAATGCCTCATCCAAACTCAGGATGTTGGCCAACCATTTTGTAGCCATTGCAGCAAGCCTGCGGTTGTTAGGTGAGATCTCATTAATGTTCTTTCATACTTTGTAGGTTTTTAGAGTGCATCACTAATTGATGTCTTCATGTTTCGGATAAACTGCATGTTTATGGTGGAATCAGGGCTGTTTCAAAGAGTTGATTCAATGACTAAATTGGTTCAATGATTTTGTTCCTAGATGCAAAGAGTGTCTGTGGTTCTGTGAAACCTGCGATACCAAGAATCACAGGAGATGGCCACTCCACGATAGGGAGTCAGTCCTTGAGGGCTTTTTTAAAGCTACTCCCCCATCTACATACTTTGTAAGAGGGGAGGGAGGATATAGCTCACACGACCAAGGTAGGTAATTGCAAAACTCTTTTGTACTCTTGTATAATAAATCTAGTAGGCTAATTTTGTGTTTATAAGTGATTGTGTTTAGAGTGACTGTCCCTGTGAAGTCTCCAGCATAACTGCGTCACCTGGCAAAGCTGTCATTTTAATTTCCATCAATGGTAATATTTCTAAACTCTGATCTTTTTTTCAATATTCAGCTTTCCCCCCCTTTTTTTTGGCTTTGCTTTGCAATGAAAATAACAGTACTCAAAAATTACAGAATATATCTTGTCATTATGATAAACCAACAAAAATATACTTATATGAACTATTCTGGTGTGATTCTACTCAAGATGTAGCCCAAGTGTCTTAAAGTGTGCCAGCTGATTGTTTCTAAAAGCTCAGGTATCCATGGGTTTGTTTTCTCATAACCCAAGGGCGTTATGACATGCATCATCCATTGTTTGCATGCCAAACATGCCAGCAGCAGTGGGCTCCAGAGTTCATGGACCTCGTAAACAGTGGATACTGGCCAGCTTCCACCAGCTCTTCTGAAAAGATTCCCTCAATCTTTTCAGCAGTGTAAGAGAACTGAAAATCGTTGCGCCGGCACTCTCCAGACAAGCCTTTGCAAAGCTGCTGGAGCATCGTACAAAGTGTGGTGGGCGGGTAAGTGTTCATCATATTATAGAATTGTTTACCATATGTAGTCATCTCCAAAGTAACATTTAAAATAATGCATCTTTCAGTCAGGACCAGTGTGCGGGACACACTGCAGCGCAGCTTCCTGGAGTTTTCATATTGTGCTTTTGAGGAAGATAACCTGTCCTGTGGTGCACCTTTCACCTGCCCCGCTTGCACCCCAGACATGCTGGCAATCTCTGTGGATGGCAATACACATGGATGGCAAAAGGAAGCTATACCGGTTTCTCCGAAACGGAAGGTGATATTTTTTTCTTCCAGTATAGATTGATCTGGATTTTTTTTGTATCCAATATTCAACATGGATAAATGTTTTGTTTTGTTTCTTCCTCAGCTCCAACTCTTCGTTTTATGAAGGGGCATTTATTGCAGAAGACACATCTGTGTCTGCATTTGTTGATGTCTTGCATAAAGCTGTGAAACAGGCAGGTTTCAAATTATTTGTTAATTAAATTACTATGCTTTTACAGCCCAGATTTTCTTTGCATTGGTGAAAAACTGCCCTAAACTTCAAAATACAAGGTGTATATACAGTATGTTTATAGTGTGTTTCATTTACATCACAGCTACCTGGACAAGACAGATGTGGGAGCTCCTCATGGACAGCAGCGAAGGAGAATTCTAGGAGGACCTTTCAGTTTGGACGAAGAGGGCATGGAGGTTGCGGTGTGTCGGCATGGTTTCCTCCTTAAATCGCTTAATATGTTTAGAGGTGAGATTATAATAAATTGTTTGCTGTTAAATGTAACTTTGTATTGTTGTTATTTGTATGTCGCTTTGGACAAAAGCTAAATACCATAATCATATGGAGAAGCATCTCAATTATCATTAGTTCAGCTTATGATAACCAATGTGACAACCTGCTTGCTCAGAGAGCGTGCCGGGGACTATTATCAGGAGCTGTGTAATATCATTACGCATCTGCTTGATCGGATCACGGTGATCACATGTTAATGCCAAGAGTAAACACAGCCAGAATAAGTTACCTCTACAGTAGATTATTTCTGATAACAAGCTAAATAAATAACAAGTAAATTACATGAGACGTACAGTCTAAATGACATTAGACGCTGCTCTCGTATGCAGTCAGACTGCACTGGATATGTATGACGCTTTCAAGGCTTTTTGGTGAGTGGCACACAGTTTTTGCACTGGTGTCATGTGCTCTCTGCTTGATTGTTAATATTTATATCGTGTTACTTTTTAACCTCAAATGTATAGTTGGGAGTACTGACCCAGTGTTAAAATGAACGTGCGAAGACTAAATCAAATGCCCTTTACAAAAATAAAGGTAAAACAACGATGTCGGACCATTTCTTTTTTGGCACCAGGTCAGTACTTCCACCTACGCCACGGACGGGACCTTTCCAACGTGATGACGTCATACACAGTGAAGAACAACAACACAGAAGTCGCGCACTTGAATTTGAAAAGTATTCGTGAAAATTCATTTCTCATCTGGGATCACGCAGAGCCTCTGAAGCCCTTCGAAACTGCCTTGATTTGGACCTTCAACCGTTGGGTGCAATTGAAATGCTTTATGTGAAGAAAAATCTTGGAATGTTTTCATCAGAAAACGTAATTTCTTTTTGACTGAAGAAAGAAAGACATGAACATCTTGGATGAGATGGGGATGAGTAAATTATCAAGAAATTTTCATTTTGAAGTGAACTAGTCCTTAAAGTGGACTTTTCCCTGAAACTATTGGTCTCATCAGGACTGTGAACCTTCTTTCCACCACATCATTAGCTCGTTTTACTTCCGGGACTTGACCAGGCCTCATCTGGGTTACATATTTTATCTGTCAACACACCTTGTCTGTTTATACTGGAGTGCCTGATATGCATATTTAGCTGTGCATATGTCATAAGATATAGCCTCCTCCATCATAACTCCTGTTTTTAATTCAAGAGCTCCCTCTGTTCCTCTGGCTGAAATGATAACACTATATTGGGACTGGTGAGAATGCTCAAAGCGTCTTATTTGGAAAGTAGATATTTTTCAGTGAAGCACCTTTTACCTGTGGGGTCCCGCAAGGCTCCATTCTGGGTCCAGTCCTGTTCTCACTGTACATGCTCCCTTTGGGAATGATCTTTAAGAAGTATGGTATTTCTTACCATCTGTATGCTGACGACACTCCAACGAAATTCCAATGCTCTACTTTTTAAGTGTCTAGAGGAAGTAAAGTTGTGGATGGCTGAAAATCTTGTCATTATTTTTGGTCGCTCAGCTTGTAGCAAGATGGTAAACGATAGTTTAGGCCCATGGAAGGTCTACCTGCATGATCAAGTAAAGAACTTGGGAGTCATTTTTGACTCATCCCTCATATATCCCTTGTCTACCGTCTAGTTGGACGCTGGAACATTTTGAATCCATTCGCGTGTCCACAGCAAATTGGACGTGCATATAAATAGAGCGTTTGAAGCAAAATAGACGCGCGTTCAAGTCACTGCAGGAGAAATGCCATAAAACACCACTCTGCCTCTCTCATTTAAAAAAAAAAAAAATCCTAAACATTAATAGCCACACAAATGTGGTTCAGGCAACGCACTACCTACATTATCTTCACTGCATGTATATTTAAATAGCCTAAAAAATAAAGTTATGAACCTTCTCTTTGCCCTCAGTCAAAACGATTGGGCAGGCAACCATTTATAGATTCATGACACTAAATATCGCCCGTTAGATCTACACAAGACGAATTATATCTCATTGTGGCGAGGTGGACGAACGAGACATGGGAGGAGCGAGCGAGATCGGTATGCGTGATTGAGGATGAACGTCACCTGCGAGGCACACCGGTCTCGAGTCCTGTCATGAGGGAGCACGGAGGCATACAAGGACGAGCGACTCCAGTGAAGGACGAGAGAGGACCAGGCCTGTATTTTAAGTTGTGTTTTATTTACGTTTTGTTATGTGTGTGTGCGGCAGTCGTCCGTGAGGGGCTGCCGCTTTTACTTTCATTTTGTGTTCATTTACTTTATTAAAGCTGTTGAATGTTTGGCGGTTCCCGCCTCCTTCTTCCCTGAACGTACATACTTGGCATCCCTCATATATCCCTTGTCTACCGTCTAGTTGGACGCTGGAACATTTTGAATCCATTCGCGTGTCCACAGCAAATTGGACGCGCATATAAATAGAGCGTTTGAAGCAAAATACGCGCGTTCAAGTCGCTGCAGGAGAAATGCCATAAAACACCACTCTGCCTCTCTCATTTAAAAAAAAAAAAATCCTAAACATTAATAGCCACACAAATGTGGTTCAGGCAACGCACTACCTACATTATCTTCACTGCATGTATATTTAAATAGCCTAAAAAATAAAGTTATGAACCTTCTCTTTGCCCTCAGTCAAAACGATTGGGCAGGCAACCATTTATACAGGGAGTGCAGAATTATTAGGCAAGTTGTATTTTTGAGGATTAATTTTACAACATTAATAATTAAACAACAACCATGTTCTCAATGAACACAAAAAACTCATTAATATCAAAGCTGAATATTTTTGGAAGTAGTTTTTAGTTTTAGCTATTTTAGGGGGATATCTGTGTGTGCAGGTGACTATTACTGTGCATAATTATTAGGCAACTTAACAAAAACAAATTTATACCCATTTCAATTATATATTTTTACCAGTGAAACCAATATAACATCTCAACATTCACAAATATACATTTCTGACATTCAAAAACCAAACAAAAACAAATCAGTGACCAATATAGCCACCTTTCTTTGCAAGGACACTCAAAAGCCTGCCATCCATGGATTCTGTCAGTGTTTTGATCTGTTCACCATCAACATTGCGTGCAGCAGCAACCACAGCCTTCCAGACACTGTTCAGAGAGGTGTACTGTTTTCCCTCCTTGTAAATCGCACATTTGATGATGGACCACAGGTTCTCAATGGGGTTCAGATCAGGTGAACAAGGAGGCCATATCATTAGATTTTCTTCTTTTATACCCTTTCTTGCCAGCCACGCTGTGGAGTACTTGGACGCGTGTGATGGAGCATTGTCCTGCATGAAAATCATGTTTTTCTTGAAGGATGCAGACTTCTTCCTGTACCACTGCTTGAAGAAGGTGTCTTCCAGAAACTGGCAGTAGGACTGGGAGTTGAGCTTGACTCCATCCTCAACCCGAAAAGGCCCCACAAGCTCATCTTTGATGATACCAGCCCAAACCAGTACTCCACCTCCACCTTGCTGGCGTCTGAGTCGGACTGGAGCTCTCTGCCCTTTACCAATCCAGCCACGGGCCCATCCATCTGGCCCATCAAGACTCACTCTCATTTCATCAGTCCATAAAACCTTAGAAAAATCAGTATTGAGATATTTCTTGGCCCAGTCTTGACGTTTCAGCTTGTGTGTCTTGTTCAGTGGTGGTCGACTTTCTGCCTTTCTTACCTTGGCCATGTCTCTGAGTATTGCACACCTTGTGCTTTTGGGCACTCCAGTGATGTTGCAGCTCTGAAATATGGCCAAACTGGTGGCAAGTGGCATCTTGGCAGCCGCACGCTTGACTTTTCTCAGTTCACGGGCAGTTATTTTGCGCCTTGGTTTTTCCACACGCTTCTTGCGACCCTGTTGACTATTTTGAATGAAACGCTTGATTGTTCGATGATCACGCTTCAGAAGCTTGGCTATTTTAAGACTGCTGCATCCCTCTGCAATATATCTCACTATTTTTGACTTTTCTGAGCCTGTCAAGTCCTTCTTTTGACCCATTTTGCCAAAGGAAAGGAAGTTGCCTAATAATTATGCACACCTGATATAGGGTGTTGATGTCATTAGACCACACCCCTTCTCATTACAGAGATGCACATCACCTAATATGCTTAATTGGTAGTAGGCTTTCCAGCCTATACAGCTTGGAGTAAGACAACATGCATAACGAGGATGATGTGGTCAAAATACTAATTTGCCTAATAATTCTGCACTCCCTGTAGATTCATGACACTAATCGCCCGTTAGATCTACACAAGACGAATTATATCTCATTGTGGCGAGGTGGACGAACGAGACATGGGAGGAGCGAGCGAGATCGGTATGCGTGATTGAGGATGAACGTCACCTGCGAGGCACACCGGTCTCGAGTCCTGTCATGAGGGAGCACGGAGGCATACAAGGACGAGCGACTCCAGTGAAGGACGAGAGAGGACCAGGCCTGTATTTTAAGTTGTGTTTTATTTACGTTTTGTTATGTGTGTGCGCGGCAGTCGTCCGTGAGGGGTGAAATGTGTTCATTTACTTTATTAAAGCTGTTGAATGTTTGGCGGTTCCCGCCTCCTTCTTCCCTGAACGTACATACTACGTTACACTCATGTTTAACCACAACAGAGATATCAGAGCCAGCGGCAAACATCAGAAGGACTGGCCGAGGAAAGGCTGCTCTCACCGTTAATGAACGCCTGGATCTCACAACTCCAAAAACGCAAGACAATTTTTTATTTTAAATAGGCGCTCTCTTTATAAATAAACCACTACATTCTCACCTGAAAAAGTCTTAAAACTAAATTGACACAACAACAGTAGTAGTGTTGTTTTCGTCAACGAAAAGTATGACTAAATATCTTCGTCAACGAACCTTTATAACGTGACGAAAACGAGACGCAACGTAAATGCTGGTCATGTGACGATGACGAATAAAAACGAGACTAAATGTGGTTCACAAAATAAAAACTATGCTAAAATGTCTCTTCATTTTCGTTGACGAAAATGAGACGAGACGAAAAGTCGTGTTTTTATTTTGCAGTATTTCTGTGCGTCTCATTCAGGGGCTGCATCAGGTCTCACTGCGCAGACGCAGGTGACATCACTCTCTTCAAACCCCACTCGCGCGGCGTCTCCGGTGAGTGAACGGGTCCTATGGCCGGCCAGTCGGGGTTCGTAAGCCCTATTCGGACGGTAATTGTTTGTCCTGCGGTCGTAAGGTGTCTTCATCATTTACAGGGGCTAGTCAGTGATTTTATTGTCGTCTTAATGCAGAATATCAGTGTTTTTCTCCCACCACCCGGGGAAAAAATTTCCGGCCGAATTACCTAACGGAATTACTGTTTGACAAACACCAAGGTCGTGGAATCCACATCTCTGAGTTTTCAATCACTTCAGAATTCACGGTTTATATCCTTTTTGGCCACTGCAGAGCACCGTGCGGTTGTGCTTCGCTGTTATCTGGATGCATTTTAAAGATCTAGACTTGTATTACTGAAATATTGGTAAGTATTTACAAGAGCAAGATATTTCATCACCGCTCAAAAAAAGAAAGAAAGAAAAGCACGTAAACATTTGAAATGTGCCGTTATAACGGCAGCAATTATATATGTTAAAATAAGCGCATCATTATGAATACCTCATAAGCAAATAAGAGGCTATATTCACTTATTTCCACTCATTTCCATGTGGAATAAAATTACATCCTTTATTTTGAGATAAAATACAAGACAGAAAAACATTTTAACTATAATGTGGGTCTAATTTTAAACATATTTAAATAATTACATAATAATTTGGATATTATTTTCCTATTATTAAATTAAATATGCATTTATTCTTATTAAGACATTTGGAAAAACTTTTATTACATTGAAGTGGAAAATAAAACGGGTGTTGTGGAAATAGATGGGGAAAAATGTGGCCACAAAAATCACAGGAAAAAACACCACAAACCTTAAGAGACATCTCAATGTTTTTATTTATTTTATTTAAATGTATGTGTGTGTACTTTTAACATGTTTAGTTGGTAAAATAAATATGTTGTAACTTCAAATCAGAGCGTCTTCCGTGTCTGGAATGGATGTATTCTTGAGTCTAAGGTAACAATAATATAATAAGATAACCTTGTTTGAAATGGGTTTGGCTAAAAGAAGATTTTGGTTTTGTCTATAATACGTACTTATACTACATTGACCGGGTTAAATAGAATTGCATTACTAAAAAGAGACTAAAATACAATTTGCATTGACTAAAACTTGACTAAAATGTCATCAGTTTTCGTCGACTAAAACTAGACGAAAATAGTCATAGATAATTCTGACTAAAATAAGACTAAAATGCTCAGACTTTTAGTCGACTAAAACTTGACTAGACTAAAAAGAGTATGACTATGACTAAAACTAATAAAAACTAAAATGACAGCTTGACACAAAGACTAGACTAAAACTAAAATGAAAACAGGCCGCCAAAAACAACACTAAACAGTAGTATTTTCATGCGGGGTTTCTCATCATGCCACTTTACCACATGACGGCAGCAAGCAGGCTCCTGGTCCACTCGCGCAAGATGGTTGATTTGCGTGTATTGCGCCGTAGGACCTCCAGACCCGCGTCAACGCGTCTTCACATTGACTTAACATTGAAAGCACTCGCTCCAGATGCTCTATTTGCGTTTGGTACACAGCATAAGGTAATTTAATACCATAACAATAATCAGCACATTATACAGTCTCTCAAACATGAGGAGTTTACTGTCTGTGAAATTAATTCCACAATGATGACATATGAAACCAGTTCTCTCATACATGAATACTCATGTGGTACTCCAGGGCTTTTTTATAACTAAAATGTTTCCCACAGTGTCCACATGTAAACGGCTTCTCTCCAGTGTGAACTCTCATGTGCCGGTTAAGGCTTTCTTTTCGGGTGAAACTTTTTCCACACTGTTGGCAGGTGAAAGGTTTCTCTCCAGTGTGAATCCTCATGTGGTTTTCAAAATGTTGTTTTAGAGTGAAACTCTTTCCACACTGAGGGCATGTGTAGGGTTGCTCCCCAGAGTGAAGTCTCATGTGTCTGTTAAGGTTTACTTTTTTAGCGAAACTCTTTCCACACTGAGGGCAGGTGTAGGATGTCTCTCCAGAGTGAACTCTCATATGGACTTGAAAGTTTTCATGTTGATCAAAACACTTTCCACACTGTTGGCAGGTGTAAGGCTTCACTCCAGTGTGAATTAGCATGTGGCTTTTAAGGTTTCCTTTTAGGTTGAAACTTCTTCCACATTGTTGGCAGGTGAAAGGCTTCTCTCCGGTGTGAATTAGTATGTGCCTGTTAAGGATTCCATTTTCAGAAAAACTCTTTCCACACTGAGGGCAGGTGTAAGGCTTCTCTCCAGTGTGAACTCTCATGTGCCTGTTAAGGTTTTCTTTTCGGTGGAAACTTTTTCCACATTGTTGGCAGGTGAACGGCTTCTATCCTGTGTAGAGTTTCTCCCCAGAGTGAAATCTCATGTGTCGGTTAAGGTTTACATTTCTAGCAAAACTCTTTCCACACTGTTGGCAGGTGTAAGGCTTCTCTCCAGTGTGAATTCTCATGTGTATTTTAAGGCTTAATCCTGGAGCGAAACTCTTTCCACACTGTTGGCAGGTACAAGGCTTCTCTCCAGTGTGAATTAGCATGTGCCTGTTAAGGATTCCATTTTCAGCAAAACTCTTTCCACACTGAGGGCAGGTATAAGGCTTCTCTCCAGTGTGAACTCTCATGTGCCTGTTAAGGTTTTCTTTTCGGTGGAAACTTCTTCCACATTGTTGGCAGGTGAAAGGCTTCTCTCCAGTGTGAATCTTCATGTGGTTTTCAAAATGTTGTTTTAGTTTGAAACTCTTTCCACAATGTTGGCAGGTGAAAGGCTTCTCTCCCGTGTGAATTAGTATGTGCCTGTTAAGGATTCCATTTTCAGCAAAACGTTTTCCACACTGAGGGCAGGTGTAAGGCTTCTCTCCAGTGTGAACTCTCATGTGCCTGTTAAGGTTTTCTTTTCGGTGGAAACTTTTTCCACACTGTTGGCAGGTGAACGGCTTCTCTCCAGTGTAGAGTTTCTCCCCAGAGTGAAATCTCATGTGTCTGTTAAGGTTTACTTTTCTAGCAAAACTCTTTCCACACTGTTGGCAGGTATAAGGCTTCTCTCCAGTGTGAATTCTCATGTGTCTGTCAAGGGTTCTTTTTAGAGTGAATTTGTTTCCACACTGTTGGCAGGTGAAATTACTTCTAGTTCCCTTATTTTTAGCCTTTTTTTGTGACAAAGTCTTTTCAGGCTGTGAGCAACTAAAAGGTTTTTCTCCAGTTATTAAATCATGATTCTTAAATTGATCTTTCTCTTCTATTTCATTGAGTACTTCACTCTCCTCTTTCAGCACCATCAGTTCTAAGGCAAAAAGAGACAAATGCAAATTAACACCAGTTTAATGGTACAAAGCAACAAACAAAACATTTAGACATGTAAAGTATCAAAACCAACATACAACTAGATCCTATTCCCACGGGCATCACACCAGGGGGTGGGTGGTGGTGTGGGGTTGGGCCTATATTAGTCTAGTTATGATTCTTTAGTTATATTAGTGCAACTTCAAATGCTGATATCCAAAGATGATGTATCATTGATTCAGGGCTCCTAAGTTTTGAACTGAGTTCAGAGTGAGATTTTGGCAACGGCAGCAGCGGTTTGGGTGGGGATAAGGTTCTGATCTGAAAAATTTGTATAAATAAATAAATGATACTATTTTTTTTATTTAATTAAATATTTCTGTGTGTGTGTGCGCGCGCATAGTATTAAAGGTCCCGTTCTTCGTGTTTTTTGAAGCTTTGATTGTGTTTACAGTGTGCAATATAACATGTGTTCATGTTTCGTGTGTAAAAAAAAACAGTATTTTTCACACAATTTACTTATCTGTATACCGCTGTTTTCACTGTCCTAAAAACGGCTGATGAGTTCCTTTATTCTATGAAGTCCCTCCTTCAGAAATACGTAACGAGTTCTGATTGTGCCAGCGGTTCCCGTGTTGTGATTCGACAGCAGCTTAGCGCACGTGGAAAGGTCACGCCTCTTAACGGGGTGTTGTATGCGCTCAATGAGCTCTACAGCGTCCCTGGGACAGCCAAACAAAGGTGATTTGACTCCGGGATGAAAATAACAGCGTCTCGACGACATGGCGACAAACACACTCAAACGCAGCACTTCCTTTTCTCCATGCGACATGTCCTCTTCTCCACGTGGGACAGCAACAAGACCACGCCCCCTTTTTGCACGTATTCTTGTGGGTGGAGGTTAGTCTGTTCTACTGTTTTCATTTATGAAGGAAGTACCAGGATGTAGTCCAAGCTGGCCGTTCGCTGTAGGCTTTGAAAGGGAACTTCTGTTAAATAAAATCTCGCTTGGCATTGAACTTTATAATTTTACAGGTATTATTTATGCTCTAACAGCAACATTACACACTAACTAAAGTTTGAACAGTGGGATCACGAAGAACGGGACCTTTAATTCTTGCATTTCTATATTTCAAAGATGTCAGGGAAGAGGCAAATTAATAATCCATAATAATTTGGAATATATATATATTTTTTTTTTCAGAATTTACTGTGTTGTAAATATAATTTATTCTGAAGCAATAGTCTCACCAGTGTTCAATCAGCTTTGAGATATTTAAATCTGCATATCTTTGATATTTTTACCTTTTATGAAGGGCATTTTCCCATAATCTTATTAAATATAGGCTATGCTTCAGCTTTCATTTTATATTCTTAAATTTGATCTATTGCCAATCAAATTAAATCATTTAAACTGAAAAATGTTATGAGATTGTTTTAAATATTTTTGAATATACAAAAAAGAAATGTTGGAAAGAAAACATTAAACTAAACCACCAGTAGGTGGCAGAATGTAAACGTTGTTGTTGCGGGAATATCTAAATCTTACCCGGATACATCAATGCTATTTTCTGATTGGCTGTTAGGTAGCTATATTTTTTTATTTGATCGGCTGGTGCGTGGCAGGGCCTTCTGAACTCTATGTGGACCTCACTTGATTCCTCTTAATAGCTGCGCAACTTGGTGGGCATTATCCTGGAAATTTCTCTGCGTGAGAAATACAAGGTGTGGCGTGTGAGCGTGTGAACGGGTTGAAATGCGTGTGTCTCACGCTCAATGTGTGAGACTTGAGAGCCCTGTTGATTTAATGTCTTCAAATCCCCATCTTACTTGGTATCAAAAGAAAACTCTTTTAATTTCAGAATTTATGGTGTATAGTATGTTTTGATTAAAATGCATCATAATATTTCTGCCATACCCTTGTGTAAAAACTGCAAAAATTCTCCATGCCACCATAAACATGCAGATAGGGATAAGATAGAACAAGACTTTCTGCTGGTCATCTTTGATTGATCACCTCACCAAATGGGTGTAAACTGATAGGGCCTTTAAGAGTTCCCTGATTAGGCGCATCTTGGCTCAATCTCTTCTGGCAACTATCTTCAAGTTAACTTTGTGGGAATCAACATGAAAAACACAACGAACGCTTCAGCGCACCCCTAATTAAAACATCAAGAAACTCTGGACTCTATTGCATCTGGACTTGTTCAGCAACCGAAGTCAATACACGTACAGTTGACAACCTTTAGATGCGTTTCTAAGTCATTGTGCCCCTTTTAAGGTGAACCTGATTCTTTGATGTTTCTCGTAGGTTGTGGTAGAAGCAGAGAAATGCTGGAGGGTGTGGGAAGGTAGGAGACCACATGCATATATTCTGGGAATGTCTGAAAATATCCACATTTTGCAAAAGGGTAAAAGGCTGAGATCATGAACATTCTACTCCCCTGCTTTTCTTGTTTGAAGGGATACCCCAGGATTGGTGAAGTAAAAACAAAAGATATATTGCATGTGCTCTAATTAAGTGCATGAAAAACTACAACAATTAATTGGATGAAGCCACATTCTCCAACAATGGCCCAGTGGATAGAAAAACTTGAATCTATTTATAAAATGGAATATTCGACTGCCCAACTCCAACTGAAAGTGGACATATTCTTACAAAGGTGGACATCTTCTTACAAAGGTGGACAGTATATATATATGGATGCATTAAAACAAATTGATCAATACGGAACTTTTACTTATTTGCTGTTGTATTATTTGATTTTCACATAATGTGTTTTCTTTATTATCTTGTTACTTATGCACTTTTTTCCTCCTTTACTTGAGTAAATGCTGTTGTCAAGGAATAGTTAGTTCACTGCTTGTGAATTGTTTTGATGTATAAAAAGAAAATAGAAGAAAAACCCACGCCAACGCAAATAACGGATCAACGCTATGCCCTGTCGACAGGGAGTCAACTACTTCTAATGAAGGTATTACTTTCCCTTCCAGCCAAACACCTTTCACCAGTAAAACAGATGTCGTGTCTGGTTTTGACCACCACAAAACACGACGTCTATCTGTAAATGAGGATCAGGAATGAGTACATCAGAGGGACAGCACATGTGAGATGTTTTGGAGACAAAGTTAGAGAGGCCAGGTTAAGATGGTTTGACAGAGGAGGGAGAGTGAATATATCGGTAAAAGGATGCTGAGGTTAGAGCTGCCAGGCAGGAGGTCGAGATGAAGACCAAAGAGGAGGTTTATGGATGTAGTGAAGGAGGACATGAAGGCTGTCGGTCTGAGAGAAGAGGATGCAGGGGATAGGGCTAGATGGAGATGTCCCCTGAAGGGAACAGCCGAAAGGAAAAGAAGTCTCAATTTTTTCTGAATTGAGTTGCAGGAAATTACTAGTCATCCAATTTTTATATCAGCTATGCATTCCGTTAATCTTGTGAATTGGTAAATTTCGTCAGGGCATGAAGAAATATAGAGCTGAGTATGCTGAGCTCAGCATAACAATGAAAACTAACCATGAAAAAAACCATGCTTCCTAATTATATCTCCCAGTGGTAGTGTCACAATCACCAGTGAGAGTGCCCCTGATCACCTCCTGAGGGCACTCCACCCTGGACTGTCACTCCATCACAAACTTCATTACCCATAATCCTTTGCCCCGACTCATCATTACTCATTGTTTGCACCTGTGTCTCATCACCTCATTACCCGGACTATAATAGACTGCCACTCACCTCAGTTCACGGTGAAGTCTTGTATTGCCTAGGTGGACATTTCTGAGCGTTACTTTTTCCTGTTTGACTACTTGTTGCCAACTTCTGTTATTCCTGTCTCTCGATACCTGCTGCCTGCCTTTTGATCCTTGCCTGGTTACTCGTCTGTGAACGTTATCTGCCTGTCCTGACCAATTGCCTGTTTTCTGACTACGTTTCTGCCTGCCTCCGTCATTGCCTGTTTGTCCCTGCCTGACCCTGCCTGTACGACCTCGCTCTCTTAATAAAGCTGCATTTGGATCTTCTACCTTCTGTCTCAGAGCAGTACGTTACAGGTAGCATGTACAGGGTGAAAAGCAACGGTCCTAGCACTGAGCCTTGCGGTACTCCATACTGAACTTGTGATCGGTGTGACATCTCTTCATCTACTGCTACAAACTGATAACGGTCAGATAAGTATGATTTAAACCATGACAATGCAATTATTCCACTAATGCCTACATCATTTTCGAGTCTATTCAAAAGAATGTTGGGGTTGATAGTATCGAATGCAGTTCTAAGATAGAGTAACACTAATAGAGAGATACAACCACGATCGGATGATAAGAGTAAATCATTTGTAACTCTGATGAGAGCAGTCTCAGTACTATGATACGGTCTAAATCCTGACTGGAAATCCTCACAGATACCATTTCTTTCTAAAAAGGAACATAATTGTGAAGACACTGCCTTTTCAAGTATTTTTGACAGAAAGGGTAGATTTGAGATTGGTCTATAATTGACTAATTCTGTAGGATCAAGTTGCGGTTTTTTTTTTAACAAGTGGTTTAGTAATAGCCAACTTAAAAGTTTTCGGTAAATATCCTAATTCCTAAAGTACTCGTTGTACCACAGCGTTGGGCTATTTTCTTTAATCTTCTTTAAGCGCATGGGAGCAACTGTGTCTAAAGTGCTGGAAAAGAGAGTCGCTAGTTTCTGTTCTCCCTGATGCTGAGGAGATGAAACTGATGAGGAAGTTTATTTAGAAAGCAATCTTTAGTGGCAGCAATGATATTCCTGCCGTATTTGAAGCGAGAGGACGGTTTTGCAGCCTTAGCTAAATTAAGTATACATGATACTAGGTAATGATCAGAGATTTCATCGCTCTGCTACAGAATTTCAACGGTATCAACATTTATTCCATGTGACATTATTAGGTCTAAAGTATGATTATGGCGATGAGTGGGTCCTAACACGTGTTGCCTAACTCCAATAGAATTTAGAATGTCTCTAAATGCTAATCCCAATGCGTCTTTTTCGTTGTCTACATGGATATTAAAATCACCAACAATTAGTACTTTATCTGCAGCTCAGCAAATTCTTTGCTAAAGTCTGTATGGTGCCCTGTATACAGTAGCCAACACAAATGTTCAATTTTATTTATCATGGGATTTATCATGTACACTACATAACGTCACATAAAGCACCAGGACTCCAAAGGAATTATATTTGAAACTAGACTTCTGAGTAATACTGAAGATATTATAAATTACAGCAACCCCTCCCCCTTTACCTTTCAGAGGCGGCTCGTGTTTATAACAATAATCATGGGGGGTAGACTCATTTAAGGTAATGTAGTCGTCAGGTTTTAGCCAGCTTTCTGGCTAAATAACAGTATTCTTTTCATTTTAATTTTTAATTCTTTTAATAACAGTAGCCGCGTTTCCATTACAGATTTGCGCAAAACTTACTATATATTTATTTATTTATTTTTATATATATTTATTTTTGCACAATAACATATGTATTTTCTAAATGTTAATAAAAAAATATTGCGAAATGATAGTTTCCATTAACCGATGTTATGCGACTATGTTATGTTATGCAACTTTTTTTTGTTCCCTCTCACAATAAGTAATTCCAAAAAATTGTGCCAAGGCTGTTGGTAGGTTTATTCCACCGCATCGGAGACGTAGGCTTGTTATCCAATGAAGCATTAATGGCAAGGAAAGTGCCTTATAGCCTACTTGAGCGGTACGTATGAGGTGCTTGTGGGTGTTTCTCCCTCAAATCTGCTTCAAGGTATTGACCAATTGTGGAATTTCTTTGTTTAGAATTCAGTATTTGTGTAATTCTGCTGTCTTTTATGGGTTTAATAAAGAACACCTCTTTTTCACATATCTGCCACATCATATACAGTGAGGAAAATAAGTATTTAAACACCCTGCTATTTTGCAAGTTCTCCCACTTGGAAATCATGGAGGGGTCTGAAATTGTCATCGTAGGTGCATGTCCACTGTGAGAGACATAATCTAAAAAATAAAAAAACAAAACAAATCACAATGTATGATTTTTTTAAACTATTTTAACTATTATGATGACAATTTCAGACCCCTCCATGATTTCCAAGTGGGAGAACTTGCAAAATAGCAGGGTGTTCAAATACTTATTTTCCTCACTGTATATTATTTTTTCCACTATTTTTCAAATTTTGTTGCAATAACGAGATATGTCGTTAAAATAGACTGTGAAGTTTGGATTTTTCCCTTAGGCCTATAGTGTAACAACTTAAAATAGCCTACTCTGTCATTTATGGTATTGTAGTTTGTGTATTTATTGTAGTATGCAACGTGTTGTAGAAGTTGTGTATTTGTTTATTATTATTATTATTATTATTACTAGGCTATGTGCATATTTATTTAGAACATTTAGTGAATTACCGTTCCCCTGTTGGATTGTAGTCAGCGCGAGAGAAGGCCAAAATGTTTAATTTGCATAGTGGCAACTCCAAGTTGTTGTTTTTTTTTTAATCACTTCGTTATTTTGGCTTGGAATTTAGTTTGCTGGAAATATGAACTGAATTTAGAAATGCCTTTTGAAATGAAAAACTTTGCATTTAATAAACAAAATAAATGTTTGAAATGGAGAGCGTGAGTGCATGCAAAACAGTCTGTTCCCAAAATCCACAGCCTTTGTTGTTATTGTGAGTGTACACAAATAAAAGTAGACAGTTTATAGTGTATAATTATTTCTTGCACGTATCTGTATGGATAAAAATGACAGAGTATTGTGAGTTGTTTCCGCTGTCATAAAGGAAAAAATGCGCTGGCGCTTTCGTTGGACAGAGGGTTAAAGAAAACGTCTCGGTTACGTATGGTAACCCTCGTTCCCTGAAGGAGGGAACGGAGACGTACGTCGGTATTACCGACGAATTGGGATCACTTTAGAGAGCCCCTATCAGCTTCGAGATTTAGAGAACAGGCCAATGGGCCATTGGCGTGCGAGATTTGCATCTCGCGCTCCGCCCCGCACCGCGGGTATAAACAGGAAGCGAGAGCATCGCACTGACGTTTTTCACTGAGGAGCCGAACTAGTGACTCGGCCATGCAGTGATGGTAAGGAGCTGTGGCGACGGGACGTACGTCTCCGTTCCCTCCTTCAGGGAACGAGGGTTACCATACGTAACCGAGACGTTCCCTTTCAGTCGGTCACTACGACGTACGTCGGTATTACCGACGAATTGGGATCCCTATGGAAAACGCCACAGTTACTACCACTTCCAGCGCCCAGCGAGAGCCCCCCAGACCCCGTTCTGATGCGGGCGGGGAAATTCACGCAGGGAGAGTCATACTGCTGTTCCGCAAGACCCATTCAGCAGACTTATTGGATAACGCTGGGAAAGCGTGCCCGAAGGACGCTGCGGGAGCCACATCATGCCCGGAGGGAGTTACCATGTGGAGAGAACACGTATGGGCTGGCCGTGGGCAGCACAACATACGGAAGTCCCAGAGGTGGCCCCGGCCTATACAGGCGGGGGACGACACCGAACTGAGACGGCAGAGGAAATCTGCCAAGGGAAAGACACAAGCTCACCGTAGGGAGCTGTACCGTGGAGAATACACGTATGGGACCGCCGTAGGGGTCACGACATACGGACCCCAGTCCGACACAAGTTCCACCAATGCATACAAGTGCCAGACCTGGTGTCAGACGCTCCGCCACATCCGACTGCCGAGGGGTGCGGAGGACTCAACAGGGTTCGCCAATCCTGGGGAACTCGACTGGAGAAAATAAGCGCACTTATCCGTTCCATGGAGAAGGGAATGGCGCAGCAAGCCGACACTTAGAACGGGCACTTCAGCTGCTGACTATGGGAAGCGAGCAAACGAGAAGCCACCGGTTCTACACGTAGGCTATAAAACCTAGCGAACGTGTAGGTGTCGCCCAGCCCGCAGCTCTACAAATATCTGTCAGCGAAGCGCCACGAGCCAGCGCCCAGGAAGAAGCAACACCCCTAGTGGAGTGGGCTCTTAACCCGAGCGGGCAGGGCACGTCTTGGGCTTCATAAGCCAAGACGATGGCGTCCACTATCCAGTGGGCCATCCTCAGCTTGGAGACAGCCTTTCCCTTCTGCTGTCCTCCGTAACAGATGAAGAGCTGCTCTGAGGTCCTAAGCTTTGCGTTCTGTCAACATAGACGCGCAGGGCGCGAACTGGACAGAGAAAAGCCAGGGCTGGGTCTGCCTCCTCCGAAGGCAGCGCTTGCAGGCTCACCACTTGGTCCCGGAAGGGAGTAGTGGGAACCTTGGCACATATCCAGGCCGGGGTCTCAGGGTTACCTGAGAGTCACCTGGCCTGAATCCCAGGCACGATTCATCGACCGAAAATGCCTGCAGGTCCCCTACCCTCTTAACTGAGGCCAATGCAATCAGGAGTATTGTCTTTAGAGACAAGATCTTAAGCTCCGCTGACTGTAAAGGCTCAAAGGGCACCCTCTGAAGTGCGTCAGCACCAGAGTCAAGTCCCAAGAGGGTATAAAGGGAGGACGAGGCGGATTTAATCTCCTCGCCCCCCCCAGGAACCTGACGATCAGATCGTGCTTGCCTAATGAATTAACCATTAACCAGGTCATGATTGCGCTATAGCGGCAACATACACCTTGAGGGTGGAGGGAGACAGCTTTCGCTCCAACCCGTCTTGAAGAAAAGAGAGCACAGATCTGACCGAACACTTTCGGGGGTCTTCTCGGTGAGAAGAGCACCAGTCGACGAACAGGTTCCACTTCAGCGCATATAGCCGTCTCGTAGAGGGGGCTCTGGCGGAAGTGATGGTGTCAACTACCGCTTGTGGTAGGTCACCTAGAACCTCCGCATCCCGTCCAGGGACCAGACATGGAGTTTCCAGAGGTCCGGACGCGGGTGCCACAGGGTGCCGCGTCTCTGAGTCAGGAGGTCCTTCCTCAGAGGAATGGGCCAAGGAGGTGCTGTCGCGAGGAGCACTAGTTCCGGGAACCAAGTCCTGTTGGGCCAGTACGGAGCTACCAAGAGGAGCTGCTCCTCGTCCTCCCTGACCTTGCATCGTGTCTGTGCAAGAAGGCTCACTGGGGGGGAACGCATATTTGCGTAGGCCCCGGGGCCAGCTGTGTGCCAGGGCATCCGTGCCGAGGGTTCCCCCGGGCAGGGAATAGTACCACTGGCAGTGGGTCGTGTCGGGGCGGCAAACAGATCGATCTGTGCGGCCCCAAGCGACTCCAAATCAGCTGGACCACCTGGGGGTGGAGTCTCCACTCCCCGGGCAGCACGGGCAACCATGACAGCTCGTCGGCCGCACGATTGAGCGGGCCCGGAATGTGGATGGCACGAAGGGATCTCAGATGCTTCGGACTCCACAGAAGGAGATGGCGGGCGAGTTGGGACATGCGGCGGGAGCGTAGACCACCCTGATTGATGATGTACGCAACGGCCGCAGTGCTGTCCGTCCGGATCAGAACGTGCTTGTCTTTGAGCGACCCTTTGAGGTGGCTGAGAGCAAGACGAACCTCCAGCAACTCCAGGCAATTGATATGCCATTGCAGTTGGGGCCCCGTCCACAGACCCGATACTGCAAGCCCGTTGTACGTGGCACCCCAGCCCGTGGAGGAGGCATCCGTGGAGACAACAGAATGCCTGGACACTTGTTCTAGAGGCACTCCTGCCCGTAGAAATGAAGGGTCCGACCACGGGCTGAAGGTTTGGCGGCATCTCGGCGTCACTTGGACACGGAGGGACCCACTGTGCCACGCCCATCTCGGGACTCGGTCGTGTAGCCAGTGTTGAAGCGGTCTCATATGGAGCAGCCCTAGCGGCGTTACTGCGGCTGCTGCTGCCATATGCCCCAGGAGCCTCTGAAATTATTTCAGTGGAACCGCTGTACTGCGTTTGAACGTATTCAAGCAGCTCAACACCGACTGGACGCGCTCCTCGGTGAGGCGCGCTGTCATGGCGACCGAGTCGATCTCCATCCCGAGAAAAGAGATCCTCTGTACGGGACAGAGTTTGCTCTTCTCCCCGTTGACCCGAAGACCCAACCGGCTGAGGTGCCGAAGCACCATGTCCCTGTGTTCGCACAACTGTTCCCGCGACTGGGCAAGAATCAGCCAGTCGTCGAGATAGTTGAGAAGACGAACACCACGCTCTCTCATGGGAGCAATGGCCGCCTCCGCGACTTTCGTGAAGTCACGGGGCGACAGGGACAGCCCGAAGGGCAGG
This sequence comes from Romanogobio albipinnatus, assembly GCA_023566225.1. Classification (NCBI taxonomy): domain Eukaryota; kingdom Metazoa; phylum Chordata; class Actinopteri; order Cypriniformes; family Gobionidae; genus Romanogobio; species Romanogobio albipinnatus. The sequence goes on along the minus strand of CM042240.1, from coordinate 62,294,269 downwards.
ACTTTGTACTGACATGCCCGTCCGTCGAAAGCAAAGTGTAGAAACTGCCTGTGTCGAGGGAGAATCGAGACATGAAAGTACGCGTCCTTCAGGTCGATCGCTGCAAACCAATCCTGGGGACGGACGCACCTGAAGATGCGTTTCTGCGTTAACATTCTGAACGGCATCCTGTGGAGGGAACGGTTCAAGTAAGGCAGGTCCAAGATTGGCCGTAACCCGCCGCCTTTCTTGGGTACAATGAAGTACGGGCTGTAGAACCCGGACTTCATATCGGCTGGAGGGACCGGCTTTATCGCGTCCTTCGCCAGTAGGACAGCGATCTCCGCCTGAAGCACGGGGGCATCCACCCACGCAATAGACGTGACGTGAACGCCCCCAAACTTGGGCGGACGCCGGGCGAACTGAATCGCAAGCCGAGTCTGATGGTACAGATGACCCAGCGAGACGGGCTGGGGAGCGCTAGCCAGGCCCCCAGACCGAACAAGCGGGGCCATCGGTACCACAGACGTACCCGCAGCAGGGCAGCGAGGCGGAATGCAGGGACCCCAGGACGACATGGGAGTGGTCCGTGTAGGGGTCTGGGTCTGACACACGACCTGCATCCGCTGAGGGGGTGCGCGAGTGTGGGAAGGCCGCTTGAGTGCGTTCCCACAGCCGGCACCCCCTGCTGGCGATTTGGAGAGGCACCAGAGGCTGACAAGGCATGGGAGCGTTGTACACCGCCCAGCGCGCTCTCCAAATGAAGGAGGGGCTGAGCGTGGCAAGGCTTTGTGGCGTTGCACACGGTCTGCCTCACCTCCTTCCTCAGCGGGGAACAAGAGCGGCGAGGCATAGCGTCGCGCACTGTCGTCCACACACCGCTGAGAAGAGGGGAATGAGAGTGGCGAGGCTTGTAGCGTCACACACTGCGATTCTCGCCCTCTTGTGGGGAGGGGAATGAGGGCGGCGAGGCTTGTAGCGTCACACGCTGCCATTCCTGAACTCCCGAGACCCAGAGATATTGGAACTGTTCTTCTCTTTTTTTTTCTTTTTTTTTCTATATATATATATATTTGGGTACCACTGGCTGTTTTTAACCCCAGTGGCGGAACAGAATTACTAATGTTTTTTACCCGGCCCTCCTCCGGGGGAAGAACAGTCCCGAACCAAATCCGGGTCAATTGTGTTTCTGGACATCGTCTAGCCAAGGGCCAGCGCTGTGCGCAGCTCAACCTCGGCTGAGAACTACCCTCATGCCCTAAGCAGGGCGGAGGTGGCCTGCCAGTGGCACTGCCACCCCACCGATGAGGGTAGTGAGAGAGAGGAAAACTTTATACAGATTATGGCCCTATTGGTGTTCCATATTTTGGCACCAATAGTTCCATAATGCAAAAGCCTTCCAACGCACATCCGGGAAAGGCAAGGGGCAGGCAAGGCGGTTTATGCGTTGCACTATGCCTCAGCCACCCGGGAAAGCATGGCTGTCGAGCATGAATCGGATTCAGCACGAGCGCCCACTATTATAGTGGGAATCTCAGCATCATCTTCATTTTCAACACACAACAGCCCTCTCTCCGATGCAGCGATTGACATCTGTCCTCTGCTAGAGCCCCAAACGAAACGCTAGGTCCTTTTTTTTTTTTTTTTTTATATTATTTTTTTATTTTTTTTATTTTTTTTTTTAGGACCAGCAATCCCATCTGTAAGCTACCAGCAGACATGTGAAACAGTGGGCGTGGCCGTGAGACGGCACACGGCGCGCTGAACACTCAAGCCCTTATGAAAAAGGCAAGACAAACAGCGCGCCGACGTGGCTATGCTCTCATTAGAGAGCATAGACCACCCACAAACACAGTCTCAACATGCGTAGCCGCCGAGTGACGCGCGCTGAGCTGCCGTGGCAACCCGCGCTGTCACTCGGCAGCTAGACGGCACACAGCGCGCTGAACACTCAAACACTCAAACCCTCACGCGGAAGGCGAGATGACCAGCGCGTCGACGTAATCCCGTTCCCCTGAGAGAACATGGATCACCCACGAACAGTCTCAACATGTTTATGCGAGAGGGATCGTGGCCGTCAGGACAGGAAACAACCGCATCCAGAAACGCACGAGTGGAATGACGTCTTGAAAAAGACGCAGTGTCACACCCGTGTTGCTCTTTTGTGAGGAAACGCTCTTTAAACAGTGCTGAAGCACCCAGGGGAAGACCGCGGCAACACACAGGTGGTAAGTGCAGTCCTGTGGTGCACTCACTGAAACAAACGCCCTCACCAGACCGACAGTTGCTGTGAGAACAGCAGTTTGTTATGCTGAAGCAGCGGTGAACATGCGGTCGCACTGATTGTGCCTTTTCGCCAACACAGAGCGTCCTTCTCGTTCTCTGGAGCATCTCTCTTGCAGATAGGCTTTCTTTTAGAAAAGCAGGCTTGCTTCATCAACGCCGTTCGGCTCCGAAGTGAATGACGTCAGTGCGATGCTCTCGCTTCCTGTTTATACCCGCGGTGCGGGGCGGAGCGCGAGATGCAAATCTCGCACGCCAATGGCCCATTGGCCTGTTCTCTAAATCTCGAAGCTGATAGGGGCTCTCTAAAGTGATCCCAATTCGTCGGTAATACCGACGTACGTCGTAGTGACCGACTGAAAGGGAACGTAGCCTAGTTTCATAGTTGGGCTATGTTAAAATATTAGCCTATAACAGTATTTTTTTATTAACTAATTGTCTGTATATTTCATAAATAAGACGCAAACCAAAATCGTCAGGAATGGATTGACGTGCGTAACTTTTTTCCTGTTTCCTTAACACAATTAAACAGAATTGTCAAATATTCAGGCTCTTGTTATACGAGCAGAACTAAACTTTGTTTTGGGGAAATATAAGATTCCTAGCCACTTCTACAGTCTCTATAGGCCTTGTAGAGAGATGCGCTAGAGCACACGTGCGTAATGGAGATTCCAAAGCGCTCTTCTTTAGTTAGAACCACGGAGAGCGATCGCGGACAGGTCCGTCCTATGCACCGAAACTTTTTACAATGCAACCAAATATTTAAATAGCATCAAGCTATTAAAATCTCTATTATGTAAGCACAGACAATATAATCGTATATTAGTCAGTAATTTTAATTAGGTTAAACAGTGATTTGATAACGTTTATAATATTAAAGGGATAGTTCACTCAAAAATGAAAATTAGCCCATAATTTACTCACCCCCAAGTCATCCGAGGTGTATATGACATTCTTCTTTCAGACAAATAAAATCGTTTTTTTTTAAATATTTGATGGGCAGATGCATTTTTTATGGACTGAGCAACTATGAATCCAATTCTAATGCTTGGATTAGCCTGGACTTTTGTAATATAACTCAGATTTTATTTGTCTGAAAGAAGAATGTCATATACACCTAGGATGACTTGAGGGTGAGTAAATGATGGTCTTATTTTCATTTTTGGGTGAACTATACCTTTAAGGTCTGGCCGCTTTTTTATTGCATTTCTGATGTGTTGGACTATCATGTCTCCACTGCGTCAAAATATTTCTCAAACGGCCGGTGAACCAATGCCCCTCCAGAAGATCTGCTCTGGTGCCGACTCTGACTATATTGCAAATCATTGAATTCAGGTGTTCCAATCACTTCATGGCCACAGGTGTATAAATCAAGCACTAGGTATGCAGACGCTTCTACAAACATCTGTGAAAGAATGGGTCGCTCTCAGGAGCTCAGTGAACTCAAGCGTGGAACCAGAATGCACTATGGGAAGAAGGCAAGCTGGCGGAGGCAGTGTGATGCTTTGGGCACTGTTCTGCTGGGAAACCTCTGGTCTTGCCATCCAAAAATGGTTCCGGAATGGTTTTAGGAGCACGAGTGTGAGGTGTTGAACTGGCCTCCAAATTCCTCAGATCTTGATCAAATCGAGCATCTGTGGATGTGCTGAACAAATAAGTCAGATCCATGGAGGCCCCACCTCACAACTTACTGGACTTAAAGGATCTGCTGCTAACATCTTGGTACCAGATATCACAACACACCTTCAGGGGTCTAGTGGAGTCCATGCCTCGATGACAGCAAAATGGGGATCAACACAATATTAGGCCATAATTCAGCTTTAAGAATGAAACCAACCTGTTTGTTCCTCAGTTTCTTCATGTTTCAATCTGAATGTCTCTTCAATCTTCACGTCTTCGTTTTCCTCTTTAATAAACTCCATCTTTATAATAGTGTGTCCTGTGGATCTCAGTCACTTCACCAGGAGTTTTTCTGTGTTTGTCCTGTTTAAGATGAGAATAATTAACAGAAAGAAAAATAAATCCCAAATCCCTCCTAGTTCAGTAGACAGTGCACTGATAAGAGTGAGTTTGTTTGTTTTTTATTTTTTTTTAAATAATTTAAAATTTACAAAATAACAGGGTTCAACAGCAGAATTTACAAAATGCATTTCTTAACATGCATTTCTTGACACATATTTTCACATTTTGTAAGTAAACTTAACTGAAATAAAAAGTAAAAAAGTTGAATTTAAAATTAAAGGGCATCACAAACTAAATTAATTTCACACATTTTTGAAAATGAGCAAAATTTGGTTTTAAATTACTCCATTTAGTTTGAATATGACGTTTTCCTAATAACAAAAATCAATAATATTTTTGTTTTTGAAAAGTCATATTCATTTGAATGAAGTAAAACAGATTTCAGACTAGGTTTCAGTTCATTTTAACACTTAGACATCAAGACATCTGGTTTTATTAAGACATTTGGTTTTATTTGTTACACAATACCCACAACAACAACAACTGAACCCAAACTAATTTAGATGGAGGAGAAGATTTAAACAAAAAGATATAATCGATTAATTACTGCATTTATTATCAATTAAAGAAAAATGTTTCAAGACTTAATTATTAAAAAAATAATTGGTCTGTTGAATACAGGGAGTGCAGAATTATTAGGCAAGTTGTATTTTTGAGGATTAATTTTACAACATTAATAATTAAACAACAACCATGTTGTCAATGAACACAAACTCATTAATATCAAAGCTGAATATTTTTGGAAGTGGTTTTTAGTTTTAGCTATTTTAGGGGGATATCTGTGTGTGCAGGTGACTATTACTGTGCATAATTATTAGGCAACTTAACAAAAAACAAATGTATACCCATTTCAATTATTTATTTTTACCAGTGAAACCAATATAACATCTCAACATTCACAAATAAACATTTCTGACATTCAAAAACCAAACAAAAACAAATCAGTGACCAATATAGCCACCTTTCTTTGCAAGGACACTCAAAAGCCTGCCATCCATGGATTCTGTCAGTGTTTTGATCTGTTCACCATCAACATTGCGTGCAGCAGCAACCACAACCTCCCAGACACTGTTCAGAGAGGTGTACTGTTTTCCCTCCTTGTAAATCGCACATTTGATGATGGACCACAGGTTCTCAATGGGGTTCAGATCAGGTGAACAAGGAGGCCATATCATTAGATTTTCTTCTTTTATACCCTTTCTTGCCAGCCACGCTGTGGAGTACTTGGACGCGTGTGATGGAGCATTGTCCTGCATGAAAATCATGTTTTTCTTGAAGGATGCAGACTTCTTCCTGTACCACTGCTTGAAGAAGGTGTCTTCCAGAAACTGGCAGTAGGACTGGGAGTTGAGCTTGACTTCATCCTCAACCCAAAAAGGCCCCACAAGCTCATCTTTGATGATACCAGCCCAAACCAGTACTCCATCTCCACCTTGCTGGCGTCTGAGTCGGACTGGAGCTCTCTGCCCTTTACCAATCCAGCCACGGGCCCATCCATCTGGCCCATCAAGACTCACTCTCATTTCATCAGTCCATAAAACCTTAGAAAAATCAGTCTTGAGATATTTCTTGGCCCAGTCTTGACGTTTCAGCTTGTGTGTCTTGTTCAGTGGTGGTCGACTTTCTGCCTTTCTTACCTTGGCCATGTCTCTGAGGATTGCACACCTTGTGCTTTTGGGCACTCCAGTGATGTTGCAGCTCTGAAATATGGCCAAACTGGTGGCAAGTGGCATCTTGGCAGCTGCACGCTTGACTTTTCTCAGTTCACGGGCAGTTATTTTGCGCCTTGGTTTTTCCACACGCTTCTTGCGACCCTGTTGACTATTTTGAATGAAACGCTTGATTGTTCGATGATCACGCTTCAGAAGCTTGGCTATTTTAAGACTGCTGCATCCCTCTGCAATATATCTCACTATTTTTGACTTTTCTGAGCCTGTCAAGTCCTTCTTTTGACCCATTTTGCCAAAGTAAAGGAAGTTGCCTAATAATTATGCACACCTGATATAGGGTGTTGATGTCATTAGACCACACCACTTCTCATTACAGAGATGCACATCACCTAATATGATTAATTGGTAGTAGGCTTTCCAGCCTATACAGCTTGGAGTAAGACAACATGCATAACGAGGATGATGTGGTCAAAATACTCATTTGCCTAATAATTCTGCACTCCCTGTATTTTCCCAAACCATTTATTTAAGCAACTTGGTGGTATCAATGTTTTTTTGGTGGTATCAATGACAAAACACCTCTTTGTGTTACGGTTGTCTGGTGCAGCAGAGAAGAGGCGATTCGGGACTTCCACAAAGAATGGCTTTAATCAGAATACACGTAGAACAGGACACCAAACAGCACTAACATAACGTAGATGAGACAAAGCAAGAGTGAACAGGAGGGAAATAAATACAAACACTGATGACTTACTAACGAGGGGCACAGGTGATACAGATGAGGATAACTTAACACAACTGAACAGAACTAGACTAACGAGGGTAACCAAGGAAACAGAGAAAGTGGCGGGAAACATAGACAAAGGAACATGTGACCAAAGCAAACAACACGACAGAAACACAGATATGTAACACTTTGTGTATCAAATTTTCAAAGTCCTTTTTTATTTGGAATAATACGTATATCACACATCAAAAAAATATTTTATCATTAATTAGTTGTTGTTATTGTTATTATTATTAATTTCCTAGATGTACATCATCTAACAAATAATTCCCTCATCTCAGGCAAATTCAACGTATGTTTGACTGGCGTTTTCCTTACGAGTACGAAACTGCTGCCCTTAGGCCTCTGGGACAAACTCATAAGCGGTACAACAAGTTTAAAGGGATAGTTCACCCAAAATTGAAAATCCTGTCATCATTTACTCACCCTCAAATTGTTCCAAACCTGTACGAGTTTCTTTGTTCTGCTGAACACAAAAGAAAATATTTAGAAGAATATTTGTAACCAAGCAGATTGAGAGAGCAACCATTGACTACCATAGCAGGGGAAAATACTATGGTAGTCAGTGAAGGTTTGGAACAACTTAAGGGTGAGTAAATGATGACAATTTTCATTTTTGGGTGAACTATCCCTTTAAGATATCACTGTGTCATCACGAGCTGCAGGGTTCAATTGGTCAGTTTAGCTGTTTAAAGATTTGTAGAGATCGAGATGGAGATAGATACAGAGCGCTTCGAATCACGGAATCATTTGTGAATCAATCGGTTCAATTGACTCGGAGTGGAAAAGCTCCGGTTCTCCCGTCACTCGCCAGAGACTGGTGCGTTCCATTTGACCGCAAGTGGACTGCGAAGTGGACTTCAGAGGGTATTCCCCATCTCAAGTGAGATTACAATCCAAAGGAGTGAGCATGTTCAGTTCGAAGGATACTGCGAACGGCGTAGGGAAGAAGGGAACATCGACACATCACTTCATGGAGAGTAAAAATCCCCCAACTGTCATTGTGTGTCGCATCTGAACTAGCGATGGAGCAGAGCCGTTGGAAGAGTTTTTACACAGATCTGCGATGGAGGAGTTTAGCATTTGAATATTCTAGGGATGAAACGATTACCCGTTTCACAATGAACCACGATAAAATTTAGTGACGGTTAGTAATATCATATAAAAATTAATTATCATTAAAACCAAGTGTCATTATCACGATTTTGAAAACTCACGGTAAATCCTGTGCAGTCAGCGTCAGTCTGGTGCAGGCGCAGCGCTGTTTTTTGAATGAGAAGAAATGGCAGAAGGCAGTGACAGCACTCGGGGGATTGTTCAGACTCTAAAAGGACCAAATCTGAGGTGTGGTCATATTTTGGCTTTTACAAAAGTCCTGAGGGAAACTTAATCGAAGATGGTCACCCTGTCTGCAGAACATGCCAGAAGAGAGTCGCTGTAATAGGGGGAACACTTCAAAACTACGAACGCAAGGCAAGTGGACTTTGACCTCAATACCAAAACTACGTCTGGGAAATAATAACGTGAAGCGAACGAACAAATTCAGACAAGACTAGGGTGACATTTAAGGGATAATCAGGGCTTTACATTAACAACCACCATTTGCGGGTGTAACGTTATTTCGGATGCACACTAGCCACTTTGGCGGTTGAACTTATTATAATCTTCTCAAAAGCGATCCGTTATAATCGCGTTGCGCATTATAACCACTCACACGTGTTTCTATTGAGTTTATGAATGCAATGTCTCATAATCAGAGGCGTTCAGATTAGCCAGAGTTATGTTCAGAGTGTGCGCCGCTCTCACTCACTGAAATCTGCACTCCAAAACTAGGGGTGCACCGATCCGATATTAGGATCGGATATTGGCCGCGATACTGACAAAATAGCTGTATCGGGGATCGGAAAAATGAACAGATCCACAGGCCGATCCAGGTTTTTTTTTTTTTTTTGTCGCAGCAGAACCTATGTTATTCGTCAGCTTCACGTGTGTCGCATGCTAGAAGCAACATGGAGCGTGCCAGAGAGTCGGCTGTGTGGAGGAGATATTTCACGCTTGCCACGGCAACTAGTTCGTCGGCTGTTTGCAATGTCTGCAAAGTAAATGTTTCGAGGGGAGGTGGTGTTACTGCAAAGTACAATACTACCAATTTAATCAAGCACATCCAAAAACACCATGCTAAGGAGCACGCTGAATTCCTGACGCTCAGCAAAACAAAAGGAGAGGACAATACAGCCCAGCAACTAACTTTGCAGGATGCATTTCAACGACGCAAAAAGTTTCCAATGGAAAGCTTGAAAGCATCGGCAATTACACTGAAAGTTGTAGAATTCATTGTTTTAGATGCTCAACCAATGTCAGTAGTTGAAGATGAGGGCTTCCGTCGCCTACTGGAACACTTAGAGCCAAGGTACTCTCTTCCATCACGCAAGTATTTTTCTGAGACCGCGCTGCCAGGACTGTACAAAAAAGTTTGTGAACACGTCTCGAAAGAGATTAAAGATGTGAAAGCTATGAGCTTTACTACAGATATATGGAGCTCTGCTGTCAGTCCAATGTCACTTTTAAGTTTAACAGTCCACTGGTTGGACACAAGTTGTTCACCACACGGCGTAATGCTTCAAGCCAAAAACTTTCATGGTTCACACACCAGCGATACCATTTCGGCTGCAATTAAAGATATACTTGACCAGTGGCACATTCCTTTGAATAAAGTGCATGTCATACTCCGGGACAATGCAAGCAACATGAAAAAGGCCATGGACAACATAGGGGTGCAGAGCTTAGGCTGCTTTGCTCACAGCTTGCAGCTTGTAGTCAATGAGGGACTACTGTCACAACGGAGTGTGAGAGACGCCATTGCAATCGGAAGACAAATTGTGGGGCATTTTAAACATTCTCCACTTGCGTATTCAAGACTGCAAGATATCCAGCTCCGGATGCAAATGCAACCTAAACGCCTGCAACAAGACATCAAAACAAGGTGGAATTCTACGTACTTGATGATACAGAGTCTTCTGGAACAGAAGAGAGTCCTCTGTGCTTACATTGCTGACCATGACCTGCCCAGTACACTGACCGCTAACCAGTGGGCTTTGCTAGAAAAAACGAGTATTGTTCTAGCATCATTTGAAGAGCTAACAAGGAAAGTAAGCTCATCGACTGCCTCCACCGCTGACGTCATTCCAGCTGTCACCGTCCTCAAACGCATCCTTGCTAAAGAAGGCGATGCAGATACTGGCATTAAAACAATGAAAAAAACCCTGCTTCAAGCTGTCAACAAACGCTTCGACACTGTGGAAGATGAACCCCTATATGCACTTGCCACCCTGCTGGACCCGAGATATAAAGACAGGTAAGATTGTGTAACCTAACTAATTAATTACATTAGGTCTATATTATAGATGTATTATTCTCCACAATAACACTTCTACTGTATTTGATGAGATGCCATGCTGTAAATTTAAACATTAAGAATATAAATTATATAGGCTTACATTCTTTATACAAATTTATATATATATATATATATACATATACAATTACTTTAATCAGCCTCAGGTTTTTTAGTGTCATCAAGTGTTTCATTTAGCCTAACCTATGCTTTATTTCTGTTTCAGATACTTTACAAGTGCACAATCTGCAAAGTGTGCAAAAGATGCACTGACAGGGGAACTAGAGGAAGACCTGAGGAGGAGCACAGCTGGAGTATCACAGGCCGCAGCAGAACCACAGGAAAAGTTCCCTCGGGTGGAAGCAGCAGCACCGAGCACGAGCAGCTTTATGCAAGAGTTTGACCAAATTGTGGAGTGTGAAGATCCCGGTGCAGCAAGCAGCTCGAGCTCAACAAATACAGATTACCTTGTCTTGCTGCCACTGCCACAAAATACCTCTGTGCCTCCTGCACTAGTGTAGAAAGCGAGAGAGTGTTCAGCACAGTTTCCAACATTGTGGATGAAAAGAGAAGTAAGCTTACAGCAGAGAGAGCAGAAATGCTTATCTTCATGAGAAAGAATTTGCCATTACTAATTAAGTTGTTGTTTGACCAACTTTTTATTTGTTTATTCAGCATTTGTTTATTACTCAGGTTCAGCGGCTATGTTGCATTTTAAATTCCTGTTTGCAGGACTTTGCACTTTATATTTTTGTTTACAATGTTTGGTTACTGTTTGATTACTATTGTATGTTCAACCAATGCACTGTTTTGTTTCTTGTGGCTACATTTTATTTATTTTAATTTAAGAGTTTGATTACATTATATTTTAGATTTTAATGCACAATTGTTATATAACAAATTTATAAGAATTCAAATTTTTTTTTTACATGTTTACAATGTTTGGTAACTGTCAGATTACTATTGTATGTTTGACCAATACACTGTTTTTTGTTTCCACTGCTACATTTTATTTATTTAAAGAAGATTGATTACATTCTATTTTAGATTGGAATGCACAATTGTTTTTTAAATAAATAATAATTCAACACTTTACATACATCTGTTATTTTGTCTTAGTTATGTTTAGTTAGTAAAGTCTGGTGCCTTTAGTCTCTTCACGGAAGGTATAAGGTGGAAGATATACAGTTTATTATTAATTCAACAATAGTATCGGATCGGTATCGGGTATCGACAGATACACAAAGCCCAGGCATCGGTATCGGGACTGAAAAAGTTGGATCGGTGAACCCCTATTTAAAGCAAAGGGAGATATTTGCTTTTAAAGAAATCAATTTCTAAGGACTACAGCAAACGGCCAGTAGGGACTACTAGACATTCCTCCAGGGTCTCTGACATCACCAGCCCCAATATTTACATAAACCCCTCCTCCGAGAATATTAAATAAGGGGGGGGCGAGGCCATTTTGTATCGCCGCGGGGAAGCGTTGTTGTGGTTAGTAGCCTGGAGTGTTGTTGCCGCAATGCCGACGAAACGCTGTTATTTTCATCAACAAAGTTGCAGGTCCACTTTGTTCAGCCTTCCTAGGGACGGGGGTGCGTTGCAGTGCATTTAACATACAACATGTTATATGCATGTGTGTATGAGACAGGGGGGAACAGGTCGCATTTGTAGCAGATATATGCTGCCCATCATAAATCAAAGCACGAGACAGACAGGGGTCGGAGGAGAAGACCGGAAAATGTGACATAATGGACAATATTCTTCTGTATTTGCAATACACCGCTGCACAAGTTCACGGAGGAAAGCTTCCACAATCTTCGCGAGTTCAATGCAGGATTCGCACAACGGCTTGTCCTGAAAGATGGATTTAAAAACAGAAGCTGTTTACGGGCCACAACCTGTAAGTATGATTTATTTTTCGTTGATGTGTTTTCCTGTAATAGTTTGTGTTGTTAATTGTATGTTGTAGCAAGGAAGTAAACAGATGACAACGCTGTTTGGCTCTGCAAACCAGTTTGTTAAATGCTCATTCATACTTAACGTTATCCAACAAACACCTAACGTTACAAACTGTTTTAAATCTCAACAGCGAACTTGGCATTAGTGTAAATTATTCTTTGATTAGAGCTTTTATGTATTGTTTATCTACAGGCATGCTAAACATGGTTCTGTGTTTGATTTGGCTACTAGTAAAGCCAATGTTTAGTGTTCGTTTTGGGTTAATAGTTCTTGCGACAGATATTTGGCTATAATCGTTCAAAAATACAAAAGTAACTGTGCCATTCAGTAGCGATCACTATAGATCCGCAGTCTTTACTCTTGAGGACTGAACAGGTTCTGCTCGATCATCTTCACTAATATTGTCTGGGTCTGATTCGGGCTCAAATTGGTATGGTTTTATTGACGCCATTGTTTCTAGTACTACCCAAAGCACAGTCTACCGGTAAAGGTAAGGGGCGTGACGTTTCCGACAAACGTGCACTAGGCGGTTAGCGAATCACAACACACTGGGCCAGCTAACCAATCTGAGCCTGTTGTGTATTTTTGAGGGACCGGCTTCATACAACCCGGAAACCATCAGACCGTTTTTACAAGGAGGGACAGAGCAGTGTAGAATAAAGGTAAAATATATGAAAAATAATGAAATTTTTTTAAAACGAAGCATGAACACATGTGACAGTGCACCCCACAAACACAATCAAGCCTTCGAAAGAATGTGTTTTACCACCCCTTTAAGTATTTTTATTGTGTTAAAATTCTTACTTTTTAACATAAATAGGGCTTTTGTGTGTGGGACATGTTTTGTCCCTTATCTCAAGAATCAGTGATGCATGATTAGAGGTAGTTTAGCCTATTCTATTCTATAACATAATCTAAAAATATTTTGAGATTTATATAATTTCATGGTTAGTTGATTACTTTGCACTGAGGACAGGATAAAACTGAATGCATATGTCAATAAAAAGGTGTAAAATACAAAACAGTATTTTTAATATCTATTATATCTGAAGTGATAAAGAAGACCTACATTTATTTCCCATAAATGTGACCCATTTTTATAGAAAATATGAGTAAGTAAATCATAGAGACAGAAAAGTCACTGTATAACAGGAACGACCCATGTCAGTTTATCTGTGATCAATAATAGTCATTATAAAAGTATAAGTAAAACAAGGTATAAGAAGCCATAGAATAAATAATGCAAACAATTCAGTCAAACAAAGCCAGCCCTACAATGGTAAAGTTAAACACTTTTAAAAGCTTAAAACACAAACCTCTCTCCAGTCAAATCAAAACAGATGCAGGAGCGCAGTGCAGCCTTATGACGTCATACACCAAGACCAAAATAAAAGTCCCGTTCACACTCAGCATCTAAAATTACGTAGAAAACATTCAAAGTTTAAAGTATTGGTGGAAAACATTTACTAACACAATGATAAGTTAATAATACAGTTCACATTAAGAGTAAAAATAAATAAAGCAATAAAACAATTAATTTATTTTATTTTTTTATACTTAATTTTATAACAGTTTGAATAGTTATTTGATTTAGAATTTATTCATTTTTATGTTTTAATATTTTATATTATTTATTTTCTATTGTTGTTTAATTTTATGATTGTGTAGTTTGAAGGGATGTTTGTGGATCAGAGAATGTCTCCGTTTCAAGGTTTTTTAGCATCAGGATGATGTTGTGAAGCAGTGATTTTCCACAGTTTTTCCCTTGGTAAATTAGCATTTATTAGCCATGAAATTGTACTGGTCAGACGAAGTGTAGCATTCAGACAAAGGCAGAGTCTTTGAAATAACTTTGTAACCCTTCCCAGTAGGGGTGTGGAAATGAATAGTTTCTACAATGTATCGCGATGCAGACGAGGACGATTGGGTATCAGTTCAGTAATAGACCATAATCGATTATAATGTATACTGACGCTTTTCTGATGTCATTTGTGTTTCTGCATCGTTTTCATCATTTGGCTCTACGTGGTATTTTCAGTATTAAAGAGAGTTAGTTTAATGAGTTATTTATTGTTGTGTTATTTATTGTTGTGTTATGAAGTTATTATCATTAGTGTACGGTGTATGGTGTGCAGTTAATAAAGGACTGCACTCAATACACTCTACACAGCTCTCTCTATGGCCATTGAATAAACACAGCAGCTGTTTCAGCAACGCACCGGTGTGGCGGTATTTGAAAAACACATGTCGGTTTTGTTCAGTGTTCAGAAAATGTCCTTGTTTACAACCTTGTTTCATTCAGTGTTGTGCCGAATTCTGTGACCTACAGATCATGTGACCTACAGATCATGTGACCCTACCCTCATTACTAGGGTCACAGAATTCGGCACAACTACAGAATGAATCAGCATTGAATGAATGGTTTACTAACTCCACCTTACACAATGTAATCTGCTGTGAAAGCACTGAAAAACAGATAAAAAACACACCGTTTCTCAAAATCAGGTCTGACAATATTATAAAATATTATTAATTGACCAATAATAGCCATTTTAAACTTTACATATGTAATATATTTTAATTAATAAATTATAAATTGTATTTTGTATATGTGCACTGAAATGTTTGGATTGTTTTTAATGTTCTTATATTCAAATTTCAAGTCATTGCACTTCATTTTGTTTTATTGGTGTATTTTTATTTATCTATTTACCTTTTTAATTTAATTTTGTATTATTATTAATGAGATCTCTGATTGTAGTCCTTGAAAAAAATCGTAAAAGTCCTTGAAAGTCCTGAAATTTAATTTTACATGATCTCGAAGAAACACTGAAAAAGCTGTTATCATTGAACACTTTTGTTATTTCAAACTTATTTAGATGTTGGGCGAACAGCAGATATTACGCATTATATTCTTATTCACCTTTGAACCAAAGAAAGACTGAGGTTAACATTAACTCCTCCATTTGTGTTCAACAGAGGAAAGACAGTCACACAGGTTTAGATTGAAATAATGTGAGGATGAGGAAATGACAGATTTTTCTTATTTTGTGCGTAAATACACTGAGTGACTAGATTTGTGTGTAGTATCAATTATTAGGCCAACATATGTTAATGTAGTCTTATAAAACAACAACCAACAATCACCACTTAATACATTAATATTAAAATATACTTTCAGGGAAACACATTAATACAATACAATATGAAGAAATAATAATTTATTTGTGTATCATATATAAACAGGACATTTATTGAACTGACAGATTTTAATATATATATACTGTATATAATAGAAACTGGAGCAGGTGTGAATGGGGTCTGTGTTCACTCATTAGTGAGCGATTTCAATCACTACATAGGCAGCAACTCACACAAATGAACCTTGACATTGAAGACTTACTTTGGATTTCATTAAAATTCAGTGAAATATTACATTTTGTATTTGGGCCGAACTTTTTAGCAATAATAGTTGGTATTTAAGAAATTAAATTTACATATACAAACATTTTATTGCTTCTTTTACTTTTGATTCTTGAAATATATATATATATTTTTACACATTTTTTAAAACTCACATGAACTTTATTTGTCCACATTAAAACACACTGACTGTATGCGTTTCAATTGTATAAACTCTGGTATATGAACTCATACACTCTTTTTAACATGTTTGTTTTATCACACTTGTCACTGTTTTAAGTTTAATATAGGGATTATATGGTAAAAAAATAGTAGACAGATATTTCTCTGCACATCTGTGATTGTAGACAGCTGAGTGTGAACGGGACTTTTATTTTGGTGCGGTGGCGTGACGTCAAAAGGCTGCGCCTCTGATGTGATTCAGTCTATGGATTCAGCTGGAGAAAGGTTTGTTTTAAGCATTTAATCTGTTTAAATCGATAGAAACCGTTCAATGATTTACAGTTTTTAAAAGCAACGTGAAAATAGTTTATTTACATTTAATGTAACATTGTAAAGCTTTAACTAACTTTAATGAATGATATTTTGTGTCAGTAACAGAAAAGCTGCGTCTCATTTCTCTCCTCTATCGTGAATCAGTTCATCATAAACACGAGTTCAGTCTCTGGCGAGTAGAGATGGAGAAACTGAGCTTTTCGACACTCCGAGTCAATTGAATCAAATACTTTGCTAAATGATTCAGTGATTCGATTCACGACTCGTGCTGCTCTAACATTGTAAATGAGCGAGAACAGCAAACACTAACGTGTGTTATGACAACTTAAACAAACTACTAATGTTTTAATGACAGTGTAAATCATTTAAATACAATCTGTAATTCATTAAATAGCAAATATCTTAAATGCCATGATGTGTCTATAGTAATCTGTATTTTTAATCCATTAATGGGTTAGTTCACCCAAAAATGAAAATCAGCCCATGATTTACTCACCCTCAAGCCATCCTAGGTGTATATGACACATGTATATAAAACTTATGTTTTCCCTAAGTTGAATACGGAAGGCAATTCACCAGAAGCTAGATAATTTACTTCATAAAGTTTTAAATATGGATATTTTTCTTACACAAACGCAGCGATTCTCTTCAGAAGGCATTTATTCTTCTCATTTTAAACAGGTCAAACACAGAAAAACTCCTGGTGAAGCGACTGAGATCCCCGTGACACACTATTATAAAGATGGAGTTTATTAAAGAGGAGAGTGAAGACGTGAAGATTGAAGAAACATTGAGAGTGAACCATGAAGAAACTGAGGAACAAACAGAGAAAGAGGAGAGAGAAGACGTGAAGATTGAAGAAACATTGAGAGTGAAACATGAAGAAACTGAAGAACAAACAGAGAAAGAGGAGAGTGAAGATGTGAAGATTGAAGAAACATTGAGAGTGAAACATGAAGAAACTGAGGAACAAACAGAGAAAGAGGAGAGAGAAGACGTGAAGATTGAAGAAACATTGAGAGTGAAACATGAAGAAACTGAAGAACAAACAGAGAAAGAGGAGAGTGAAGACGTGAAGATTGAAGAAACATTGAGAGTGAAACATGAAGAAACTGAAGAACAAACAGAGAAAGAGGAGAGTGAAGATGTGAAGATTGAAGAAACATTGAGAGTGAAACATGAAGAAACTGAGGAACAAACAGAGAAAGAGGAGAGAGAAGACGTGAAGATTGAAGAAACATTGAGAGTGAAACATGAAGAAACTGAGGAACAAACAGAGAAAGAGGAGAGAGAAGACGTGAAGATTGAAGAAACATTGAGAGTGAAACATGAAGAAACTGAGGAACACACAGGTTGGTTTCATTCTCAAAGCTGAACTCAGTCATTTTATCGTTATTCAAATGTCCAGCTCTACAGTAATAGAGAATATACAGAAGTATAATCATACAATCATACAATGATTTAATCCTGTAGTAGCCTAAACAAAAAAAAAGATTTTATGTTTTAAACTCATTATCTACTTGCTCTAAATATTTTAACATCCCTGAACATAAATAGCAGTAAGTACACAACAAATCAATCAATAAATAAATAATTCAGGGCTCCAGACTAACATTTGAGAGCAGTAGCACTGATGCCACTAACCTCTACAGTAGCACTGAGGCATTGAGTAGCATTTATCATAAAGGCCATTTAATCATAAAATTACTATTATTTTGCATTTACTAGTGCAGTTACTAATAAGCCTGGTTTCACAGACAGGGTTTAGACTAAACCAGGATTAGGCCTTAGTTCAATAAGGACATTTAAGCTTTTATAAACGTGTCTTAGAAAAAAAAAAAATTGATGATGTTGAGACAAAACAGAGAAATTCGTACTTTGCGATTTTAATCCAGTCCAAATCTGCCAAGTCTGTGTTTTTCTCACACAACCTCCAGGGTAAATGACCTACTGTTTTTCAGCAAACTCAGCGGCCCTCTGAGAAATATAATCCTGTCCGAATGCGTGTGATTGCTGATGTTGTATTATCCTAACACTTCTCCTCATATGTGTTTTTGACCTACCTGAGTTACCGTTTGCACTTTGCACACAGGTCTTCAGCATACTTTCATTTGATGAACTGAGAAATCAACTTTCCCTTGAGCTTTTGATATATAAAAGGTCATGGTAATATAAGAATATCCTGTAAGTTTCGGAGCTGAAAACGTCCTTGTTAGTCAAAGAAAAGCTTTTATTGACACCAGGCCCAGCAAACGATCGCTCTCAGAATGTGCCCGGCTATGACGTGAGAGTGTAGTGAAACACCGCCTCAACAGAAGAGGAACAACGCCTGATTCTGTAACCCCGCCCACCGACTCGTGCCACTAACATGACATAGGCCTACAGAGAGAGCTTAACAGCATAGAATTTCTAAACATACCACATTAATTCGGATTCCAATACCGATATTTTATTCCAATATTATGAATGCATGGATGAACTTTATTTTTAATAAATATCCAGCTCACGTGGGGAACACATTGCACGTATGTTCATTTAACCATGGATTCGCTTGTAAACAAGAGACTGGATTTGCAGACAGGATAAGATTACATGAATGAATGAAGCAACACACTTATGTGAGTAAAACATTGTTGTGGAAAAATTTTATATTTATGTTTGAGTTCACACAGAAGTCAAAATCTGCTTTAGCCATGCAAATCACCTCTCTTAGCTCAAAAGACACACAGTGTCTGTGGAAAACCCAGGGGGGTAGCAGTGGGATATCTAAATTGAGAGCTTTCCCGAACCAAAGGTGTCGGATAATTTAAATTAGTTCTAAGACAAAGAGTGACCATTTGTGTATTGTGTTTCTTGCCTTTACCCTGTTTGGAAATGGAAATTCACTGAGAAGGGGTGTTTAGACATTGGGGGTATAGAGATTGTGCCTTCTTTTGTTTTAGCAGTTCACACTCAAGGCAGCCTCGAGTGGCTGCACTGACCGTGGCTCTTTCTTGCAAGAAAAATAAATCTTTATAAAGACAATTGGATTATGGTTTGTCTCTTATTAGTGATGTCAACTAATTAATTTTTGCCATTACAAACATGCTTTTATGTGATAGTATTGCATCGTTTGATATAGATATTTTGATTGTGTACGTGTCTAACTTAACATACCTTAGCATGCGGTCAAAGGCTGGAGAATCCTTTATTTGTGGTTCTTGATGCGTGTTGTTCACTCTCTTGACTTGATATTTGATGGAAAAATACAATAGCGGAAGTTTCGATCATGCAGTCGGCAACGTACTTGGCGTGTGTGTGTGTGTTTATGGTTTTGCGCTTGTATCCACCGATCGGGCAGGCCAAGTAATAAAAAATAACATTCCAATCAATCACAGGTGGATGAGAGATAAATCATTGTGTTTGTTTGATAAAGACATTTTGTGAACTCTGTGGGACACTGTTTTCACACATGCTTCAAAACAATCCCTCACGGTGTACTCGCGGGGAGCCAAAGCTCATTAAATATGCAAATCTTATCCAATCATAGCCGTGGGCGTTTACTTCCAAATCTTCAGTGCAGCACGCCCATGAAATCCGATCATGAAATATTATCATCTGCATGCGTTTAAAAACATATCACTCTCAACCTTACAGTCTATGTGTAACGGAGGCCAGCTAGTAGTTGCTGTGTTAGTAAACCTCACTCCTCTGATCTCAAGAGACACTAGCGACTGACGCTAGAGGTTGCAGCCTTTAGCCTCCTTGTTACAGCGTCCCACTCTCATGCTGGCGAACCCGGGTTTGAGTCCCGCATGCGCACAGAGAGCGGGATGTCTGTGGGTCCATGAGTAGGCTAAACTAGACAAGTTCTCTTTCATGTGTTATTGTGATTAAACTGTCAAATGCACAAATGCAGTTTATGTCAGAAACACACAAAGTTCACATGAAAGTACAGAAATCCTGTGTGTATATTAGATCTGTGTAACGTTACTAAATTGAAAGTAGTGTAATATACAGTAGTTACTGCTATATCTGCTGTTAATATGAATCAAATAGGGCTGCAACTAACAATTATTTTGATAATCGATTAGTTGGCAGATAATTTTTTCGATTAATCGGATAAAAAGCCAATTTTATTGGCAAAACACGCTATTCCCAATCCTGTCCTTCAAACCAACGTGTCAGCTGAGTGCTATGAACACATACATAGTGAATATATATATACCATTACATTAATTAACCATGGTTTTACAATAAACAAAACAAACAAATAATAATAATACATAAATAACAGGGTTATTTTAGTTATTAAATGGTAACCACAAATTAGCCATTATTTTGCTTCAAATCTAAATCTGTATTTGTGTGGTTATACAAATGGTTATCAAAATGGCATAATTTTCGTACGGGTATGTTTATGTAAATTAAAAAAAAAAGTTACTAAGAAAATCCCTACATTTATAATTATATTAAATAAGAAAAAGAAAAACAAACAAACTCAGTGTTACCACATAAGAGAAATGTTCTGCAGGCGCATGCACACACTCTCTAGGGACACTTTATTTCTTTATCCTGTAGAAACTTCTTACATTTATATTCAATTACACGCTGTTACCTCTTTACAGTTCCTACTCTCATAAAATACTTGAATGACATGTTGACTTTTAAAACGAAATTTAGTGCCTAATGCAGATATTTCAGCTGAATGAATGTTATTTGCGCTGAATATTAATTGTCTCCCTCTCTAAAGCCTTGTTTATACTTTAGTCTGGCTCCGCGAGCCTCCGCTGACTGCACGCGTTCCTCCTCAAATGAACGAGGCGTTTATACTTGACACGCTTGGCATTGTACTATTCTTTGAAACGACAGAGGGCGGCTCTGAGTAATTGTTCTATAAACCATCAGGAAACAGAAGTAGAAGAATGTACATGTGACGATATTTATTTTAGTACACTTCACCAAAAACCACACTACAAAAGAATCGGGTAAAACTCAGTAAACCTTGATATTACTTGTGACATGAGAACAAAATGTATGTAGCCTACATATGTATACTAAATTAATGATCTCTTAAATGTTTCCTAATTACACTAGACATTTTCATTTAGTTTCATTAACTTTTTTTAAATAAAACATGTTTATTTACTTTCAATAAAAAGTGCTTATTTATGCTTTTGTAGGCTAATTTTGTAAATATAAGCAACTCATTTGTACGTGCAAACTGGGTGCCGGTGTGATGAGACGTCATGCTCAGCTAGATTCACTTAGAACTCGTTCATCTTCGGATGCGGAGCCGCGCGAAAAGTAACAAAAACTGCACTGCACATTGCCACGCGAGTCTCGCGCACTACCGCATACTCCACAATGACGAAATTTTTGCTGTGTGCACCCTCACGCTCGTGCGGACACGCCGAGTATGTGTGCGCCCACCACGCCTGCGCTCATTCAGTGAAGTTTAACACAGACTGTCAGGACACGCTTTCATGCAAAATGGAAATACTCGCGTGACTTGGTAACATTTACAGATGAGTATATAACTGCTGTTCTCTATATAGATCAGTGGATATAACCTGTAAAATGAACGTTTTGCGCTGAAGATGCAGGCGCACACACACAATATGTACATACACAATGGTAATGCAAAGTGCATTACATAGAAAAGGAATTAAAATAGTGATAACATATGCATAAGAAATAAAAATACCATGTATCAGAATACAAATAAAAACAAGGATAATTAAAACCGATGTAAAGAGAAATAAAAATGATGATAAATAGATCCCTAACTGCCTGATTCTCTAAATTCGGGGGACCTCTATCTGAGATGGAGCAGGTTCGCAATGTCTCCTGGACCTTACAAGTCGTTCCAAGACGGGCTCCTGTAGGGGACGTTACTATGCCCCGCAGGGCCTCCCCTTTCTTGAGGCCGCTTCTTTGCGCTGTCTGCTACTGTTTTAACTATGCCTTTAGCACGTGACGACACTATCAGCGACTTCTTATACCATTAACCCTTAATATAATTATGCCTCATTCTTCACAAGCGGAATGAAGCGAAGCACACTGTTCTCCTTTTCCAATCCCCTCCAGTCAGACAGCCCTAACCAAAAATAATAACTGCCTGATTCTCTAAATTCTAAGTACCCCTATCTGAGATGGAAGAGATGGAGCAGGTTCACAATGTCTGCATTGGCGTTTAACAATAGTATGTTAAACGCTAATGCATTTGCTTGAAGCTTAAAATAATCAATTCTCATGTTTTGGGCACTTGGATTACATACCTTTCCCGGATCAACTCACTCTGTTTCCACTCCACTACTAGATGCACATTTTGTTTATAAAAATGTGTTATTCAGTGCTGTAATTTGGCGCGACTGGTGGAAGCTGGGGGTTTATTACAGCTCAGACCACATATACTTAAATGTTTATCACTTTTAGCAGTGTTATGTAACGTCAAAGGGTTTCCTGGAAATTTACAGCAATATTTTGTATTTAGACCACTGTATGTGGATATGGGAAGCTTTTCAATTAGGGTAGGCCAAATCCAGGCGGAAATGGTCCCAGGGTAATTTAGTGTAAATAAGTTGCTTTGTGTAAAACAAATGCCAAAGTGATGCATGTCTCCAGAAAGTAGAGACTCTAAGCTTTCAAATGGTACTCGATGATGTCATTTCGAACCCTGTACAGGGTCTGCAGAGTTTAAGAGGTTAAAATGGATAATATTCAGTTCTTGGAGTGCTGTGTGACACACTTGAAAGTGTTCATTTCAGGGTCCATAGATTGAATTTCAAGCAATGTAAAAACATTTGACTATTTCGCCATATGGTTACAGTTAGTGCTACTATATTAGATCCATGGTGAATGTTAGTGAAAACTTGCATTTTATACTTCTTATACCTTACTATACCTCTTGATGGGCTCAACATTTCATTCAATAACGTTAAAAAGCTTTGTTGAATAATGTTTGATGATTGTGTTAGTTTGCATGTACTTGATCAAAGCTTCTATCGCTTGTTTCTGCTACTTCTTCTGTTTTGATCCAGAGGTTCTGTACTGATTCAGAAGATGTCATAGCGCCCCCTACCGTATACCTGTGAAAACATAGACTGTCGGAAAAGTCAGTCAATGGAGGGAAAGCATTCTCATAAATGATAGAAAATCTCATCAATGGCAGGAAAAGTTATACACTCACCTAAAAGATTATTAGGAACACCATACTAATACTGTGTTTGACCCCCTTTTGCCTACAGAATTCTATGTGGCATTGATTCAACAAGGTGCTGAAAGCATTCTTTAGAAATGTTGGCCCATATTGATAGGATAGCATCTTGCAGTTGATGGAGATTTGTGGGATGCACATCCAGGGCACGAAGCTCCCTCCCGTTCCACCACATCCCAAAGATGCTCTATTGGGTTGAGATCTGGTGACTGTGGGGACCATTTTAGTACAGTGAACTCATTGTCATGTTCAAGAAACCAATTGGAAATGATTCAAGCTTTGTGACATGGGGCATTATCCTGCTGGAAGTAGCCATCAGAGGATGGGTACATGGTGGTCATAAAGGGATGGACATGGTCAGAAACAATGCTCAGGTAGGCCGTGGCATTTAAACGTTGCCCAATTGGCACTAAGGGGCCTAAAGTATGCCAAGAAAACATCCCCCACACCATTACACCACCACCACCAGCCTGCACAGTGGTAAAAAGGCATGATGGATCCATGTTCTCATTCTGTTTACGACAAATTCTGACTCTACCATCTGAATGTCTCAACAGAAATCGAGACTCATCAGACCAGGCAACATTTTTCCAGTCTTCAACTGTCCAATTTTGGTGAGCTCATGCAAATTGTAGCCTCTTTTTCCTATTTGTAGTGGAGATGAGTGGTACCCGGTGGGGTCTTCTGCTGTTGTAGCCCATCTGCCTCAAGGTTGTGCGTGTTGTGGCTTCACAAATGCTTTGCTGCATACCTCGGTTGTAACGAGTGGTTATTTCAGTCAAAGTTGCTCTTCTATCAGCTTGAATCAGTCGGCCCATTCTCCTCTGACCTCTAGCATCAACAAGGCATTTTCGCCCACAGGACTGCCGCATACTGGATGTTTTTCCCTTTTCACACCATTCTTTGTAAACCCTAGAAATGGTTGTGCGTGAAAATCCCAGTAACTGAGCAGATTGTGAAATACTCAGACCGGCCCGTTTGGCACCAACAACCATGCCACTCTCAAAATTGCTTAAATCACCTTTCCCATTCTGACATTCAGTTTGGAGTTCAGGAGATTGTCTTGACCAGGACCACACCCCTAAATGCATTGAAGCAACTGCCATGTAATTGATTGATTAGATAATTGCATTAATGAGAAATTGAACAGGTGTTCCTAATAATCCTTTAGGTGAGTGTATATGGGTGTTATAGATTTTAGATAAAAAGTTTTTTTTTTTTTTTTAATTAAGACATGTCTTGAAACAAAGATACTGTGCTTTATTGGTGAACAGGAATTTTAGTTTGTGATTTAAGGCTGCAAATTCCTCCACCAATGTCAGTTCTCTTCTAACAAGCTGATGATCTTAACCAGATACCGTATTTCCTCAAATAAAAGCCTGTATTCAATTAAACGCCGGGCCTCTGATAGTGGCCGGGGGCGTGGCCAGCACAAACAAATTAAGGCCGGGGGGAAATTATTTCCATTCATTTCATGTGCATTCAAGTTCAGCGTAATGTACAGTAGGGTCGAAGGAGCGAAACCATCTTGGCCATCGCCCCCCGCGGGGAGTCTTGCGAGTGCGACGCACAAGTCTCTTCTATACTTAACCTAAACACTTTGCAGGGATTGCTCTGTAAATTAAATAGAGAATATAACTGATGCATATCTGCTATTTTAAATACTGTAGTCTATGAGAGATGTGACGTGTGTTAGTCTGTGAAAGCTACACAAATGATCTGGACAATCTCTTAGCCTCTTTTTTACACATCTCACTCTGCATTTAACTTAAACTATTTTATTTTGTACAAGAAAACAGCACAGGCTTCAAAATAAATTATGTTATTGAAATATTGTAAAGATGAAGTGCGCACATTAGCTGGGTTAGAAAAATAACGAGTTTATATTGAGTCTATAAAACACGAAAGAACAACAAATATATCACAAAAGTATATTTCGTTTTGTATAAATTGTATCTTAATTTTAATCTATGTTTTATCAACCAAATTGCCCGGATTTAATAAATAACAAGCAAATAGCTATAACAGACATGAGGTGGAAGCAGCAGCGCGGCTTAAATGAACTACTAGAAAAGGAAAAAATCTTTAGTCAGGGGCAGCCCTTACTATTTATTTCAGATTGGCCTATATTTGATCCAGCAGGTCAGAAAGGGAGTTCTGGGTTGAGCGGCGG
This sequence comes from Romanogobio albipinnatus, assembly GCA_023566225.1. NCBI lineage: Eukaryota > Metazoa > Chordata > Actinopteri > Cypriniformes > Gobionidae > Romanogobio > Romanogobio albipinnatus. The sequence goes on along the minus strand of CM042240.1, from coordinate 62,268,883 downwards.
CAGTGTTGCCAACTTAGCGCCTTTGTCGCTATATTTAGCGAGTATTCAGACCCCTCTAGCGACACATTTTCAAAAAAGCGACTAGCAACAAATCTAACGACTTTTTCTGAAGTTATTGGAGACTTTTGGAGACTTTCTAAAGTGAAAGCACATATCGTTCTTACTCTTCTCAATGAGCAGCGGGTGCTGCCGCGACGCAAAGCACTCACAGGCGAGCCAGTCCTCGCGCAGCAGCCCCTCCCAGCTGCAGTCAGAGCAGGAGATGTTCACCCCTCCACGTCCAGACTGCAAATGAATCGCGCATGTGCGGGAAGCCGCTGATCCCGCCCTAGCTTACATTCAGCACGCGGGATGTAAAATATTCTTTTTCTAAAAAAATAATTAAATCACTGCACAAAAAGAAATCGCTGCATTTTTTTTTGACTCACACAACCTCAGTCACTCACAACTCTCGTCCACTGTGTGTACCTCTCTGTGACATAAGCTAAACTAGCTTGCTTGCTCATCATGTCTCAGTCTAAACTGTACAGTCAAAAATACAGAAAGGAGTGGGAATCAAATCCTGAATTCCAAGGCTGGTTAAAGCCGTTTATTGGGGATAATACACGGGCATACTGTCTGTATTGTAAGGCTGATTTCTACGTGAAACTTAGTGATGTAAGGTTACCTGCGGTTATCTGCTTCTCTTTAATTTTAAATTTAAAGAGTTTAGTTTGACTATTTTGATTTCCATTCTTCTCATGTGCTTATCACTTACATTGAGATGAGAAATGAGAACAGCTTTATTGGGCCAGTCAGCAATATCATATTAAAATACAGTACAATAGGCTATGTTAGCACGAATTTGTTGAGAAAGCACATTAGGCAGGCAGACAGAACGCAAGAAAGTACGCAATCTAGTACGATGTGATGACGTCACAAATATGCTAATTTACGCATGACGTCATCTAGCGACATTTAGCGACTTTTTGGCAAGGCTTTAGCTACTTTCCTTTGAAAATAGTTGGCAACACTGAGCGGCGGTGCTGAGCGGAATGAGCTTCAGAAATGAGCGGATCTCCAGAAAGACGCTTGATCTCCACTGGAGGAAATATTACCGCTCTTTCAACGCACACACCTTTGAAACCACCCCACTCCTGCGCCCCTGGTGATATCTGTCCTCTGGAGCGCTATCGCTTTTCATTTAAAACGCTTTATTTAAAACAATTTTTTTTTTTCAAATAGATGGAATTTGAAATACAGGCCTGCCCCTAATAAAAGCCTGCTTCAAATAAAAGCCGGTGACCTTCTGCAGTTCAGGCAAATAAAGGCCCCGGCTTTTATTTGAGGAAATACGGTATGTTAAATATGGGAGACATACAAAATGCCCCAAAATCACTGGGTATATTGAGTATAAGATCTGTAGATGGGACGGGCAACTCTGGTCCTGGAGGCCCACTATTCTGCAGACTTTTGCTCCATCCTAGTGCTGGGCGAAACCGGTTTCTTTCAGTAAACCGGTTTTAATTTTGCGACCGATATGATCTGCCATACGGGTGCATAGCTGAAACAGCTTCTGTATCTATTCGGTGGCCATGACAGTGTATTAACTGTATATTTTCTTAAACAAACGGTAATACATTTATAATACAATAATAAATAACTCTCAAAACTAACTCTTTAATACTGCAAATACCACTTATGGCCATACGATTTTTGCGATGCGGAAAACACGGATTAAATCACGAATGGAGCTTACTCTATAAAGCGGCAGGTCACAGAATTTTTGGATGTATAGATCAAAAGTGACTGTACAATAAATCAGATACTGATACAGACTAGTGTCTGTGAATATTAAAGCTCATAAAGACTGCTGTTTAAATCTGAAGTGGGTTTGTTCTGCCGTGTCTGTGTGAATGAGCACCGCAGTTTCGTCTACTACTACACAAACTGTTCAGCATCTGCGGTCTCATTATACGAAAGCACATGAACATTACCGTGTAATTTGTTAACACTATCGAGATTTGTTGTTTCACATACACAGGAAATCACAGGTCTTCACGACAACCAGTCAAAGTTTTGTCTAACATGAACGAACAAATATATTACTATTGTACATTATTAGAGGGTACTTCGAGTGATAAATAAGTTAATTAATAAATAATATACAGTTTGTTAAAACACAAACTCAAAGGTCTTCATTCCAAGCCGGCAAAATAAAAGCTCTGTCTACCTTGAAATTATTACATGAATTGCACAGTAAATATTTGTAAATAATAATTTATAATAATAATTATAATAATTAATACAATTTTAATTTCTAAAATGTTAGGTTATATAAAAACTGTGATTATACCATGAAATCATTAAAATCGTGCAAAAAACAAAACACAATTTTTTTTGGTCTAACCGCCCAGCACCTCTCCATCCTTGATCAAAAACACCTGCAAAATTCAACCCAACCCCCAAACTTAACCCTAAAGGCCTGTACACACTGGGACGAATATCGCACGCGCTTATCGCCAGCATTTTTTGTGACGTTTTTCGTCGTGTCTTGAGTGTTCACACCAAGTGATTTTCACTGGTGATGTGCCGAGTGAACGTGCACATTCAGTAGATAGCGCTCCCGGTACACAAGGTGGTGCTGCGGCACTTTATGCTTCTGACACTCGCTTGTCACACAGAAGAAGAAGAAGAGAGACAGTACTTACGTGCTTGCCAAAACCACAGATACAGTGAGGAACATAAGTATTTGAACACCCTGCTATTTTGCAAGTTCTCCCACTTAGAAATCATGGAGGGGTCTGAAATTGTCATCATAGGTGCATGTCCACTGTGAGAGACATAATCTATAAAAAAAAATCCAGAAATCACAATATGATTTTTTAACTATTTATTTGTATGATACAGCTGCAAATAAGTATTTCAACACCTGTCTATCAGCTAGAATTCTGACCATCAAAAACCTGTTAGTCTGCCTTTAAAATGTCCACCTCCACTCCATTTATTATCCTAAATTAGATGCACCTGTTTGAGGTTATTAGCTGCATAAAGACACCTGTCCACCCCATACAATCAGTAAGAATCCAACTACTAACATGGCAAAGACCAAAGAGCTGTCCAAAGACACTAGAGACAAAATTGTACACCTCCACAAGGCTGGAAAGGGCTACGGGGAAATTGCCAAGCAGCTTGGTGAAAAAAGGTCCACTGTTGGAGCAATCATTAGAAAATGGAAGAAGCTAAACATAACTGTCAATCTCCCTCGGACTGGGGCTCCATGCAAGATCTCACCTCGTGGGGTCTCAATGATCCTAAGAAAGGTGAGAAATCAGCCCAGAACTACACGGGAGGAGCTGGTCAATGACCTGAAAAGAGCTGGGACCACTGTTTCCAAGGTTACTGTTGGTAATACACTAAGACGTCGTGGTTTGAAATCATGCATGGCACGGAAAGTTCGCCTGCTTAAACCAGCACATGTCAAGGCCCGTCTTAAGTTTGCCAATGACCATTTGGATGATCCAGAGGAGTCATGGGAGAAAGTCATGTGGTCAGATGAGACCAAAATAGAACTTTTTGGTCATAATTCCACTAAACGTGGTTTGAAATCATGCATGGCACGGAAAGTACTAAACGTGTTTGGAGGAAGAAGAATGATGAGTACCATCCCAAGAACACCTCATGGAGAACTGTGAAGCATGGGGGTGGTAGCATCATGATTTGGGGGTGTTTTTCTGCACATGAGACAGGGCGACTGCACTGTATTAAGGAGAGGATGACCGGGGTATTGCGAGATTTTGGGGAACAACCTCCTTCCCTCAGTTAGAGCATTGAAGATTAGATTAGATTAGATTAAACTTTATTGTCATTGCACAAGTACAGGTCCATGGCAACGGGGATGGTTCGAGTATTTGGGGATGGGTCGAGGCTGGGTCTTCCAACATGACAATGACCCGAAGCACACAGCCAGGATAACCAAGGAGTGGCTCTGTAAGAAGCATATCAAGGTTCTGGCGTGGCCTAGCCAGTCTCCAGACCTAAACCCAATAGAGAATCTTTGGAGAGAGCTCAAACTCCGTGTTTCTCAGAGACAGGCCAGAAACCTGACTGATCTAGAGAAGATCTGTGTGGAGGAGTGGGCCAAAATCCCTCCTGCAGTGTGTGCAAACCTGGTGAAAAACTACAGGAAACGTTTGACCTCTGTAATTGCAAACAAAGGCTACTGTACCAAATATTAACATTGATTTTCTCAGGTGTTCAAATACTTATTTGCAGCTGTATCATACAAATAAATAGTTTAAAAAATCATACATTGTGGTTTCTGGATTTTTTTTTTTAGATTATGTCTCTCACAGTGCACATGCACCTACGATGACAACTTCAGACCCCTCCATGATTTCCAAGTGGGAGAACTTATTTTTAACTTAGCAAATACTTATTTTCCTCACTGTATATTATGTCTATGGCCAAAACCATTCACACACTTTTTGCTAACTGGCAGGCAGCATTAGCAGCTCATCTTCTTCTTTGTCTACTTACTACTTCTTCGTCGTATCATGGTGGTGCTCAAGCACAAAACGATCTGGCCGAGCACACAAAGTCATGTTTTTACTGTCACTTCAGCAGCTCCAGGCACGTGAACAAAAGCGCTGATCTAATTGGTCGGCCAGTTTTTAACGCGCTCCGTCAAAATAAAAAAACGAACCCGAGGCATTTTTTAAAAATGATTGTGCTTTTACGCCTGCCGTTTTGCGCGTCGGTGTGCACACTCACATTGGTGCCCTTTGTTTAGTCACAAGGCATTAAACATCGGCAATAAATGCGTGCGAAAATCGTCCCGGTGTGAACAGGCCTCAAGTCTTCAGGACTTGAAAATGAAAGGCAGGCGTCTTTTATTAAAGCTTAACTCTGCAAGACAGTGGCCGTCCAGGACCAAAGCTACCCACCCCTGGTCCCTAGGATAGGATAGGTTATACAGGTGCTGGTCATATAATTAAAATATCATCAAAAAGTTGATTTATTTCACTAATTCCATTAAAAAAGGGAAACTTGTATATTATATTCATTCATTACACACAGACTGATATATTTTAAATGTTTTAATTTTGATGATTATAATAATCAACTAAGGAAAGTCCCAAATTCAGTATCTCATAAAATTAGAATATTACTTAAGACCAATACAAAGAAAGGATTTTTAGAAATCTTGGCCAACTGAAAAGTATGAACATGAAAAGTATGAGCATGTCCAGCACTCAATACTTAGTTGGGGCTTCTTTTGCCTAAATTACTGCAGCAATGCGGTGTGGCATGGAGTTGATCAGTCTGTGGCACTGCTCAGGTGTTATGAGAGCCCAGGTTGCTCTGATAGTGGCCTTCAGCTCTTCTGCATTGTTGGGTCTGGCATATCGCATCTTCCTCTTCACAATACCCCATTAATACCCCAGATTTTCTATGGAGTTAAGGTCAGGCAAGTTTGATGGCCAATTAAGAACAGAGATACCATGGTCCTTAAACCAGGTACTGGTTGCTTTGGCACTGTGTGCAGGTGCCAAGTCCTGTTGGAAAATGAAGTCTGCATCTCCATAAAGTTGGTCAGCAGCAGGAAGCATGAAGTGCTCTAAAACTTCCTGGTATACGGCTGCGTTGACCTTGGACCTCAGAAAACACAGTGGACCAACACCAGCAGATGACATGGCACCCCAAACCATCACTGACTGTGGAAACTTTACACTGGACCTCAAGCAACGTGGATTGTGTGCCTCTCCTCTCTTCCTCCAGACTCTGGGACCCTGATTTCCAAAGGAAATGCAAAATTGACTTTCATCAGAGAACATAACTTTGGACCCCTTTTTTTCCTTTTTGTCTTTAGCACAGGCGAGACGCTTCTGATGCTGTCTGTTGTTCAAGAGTGTTGTACAAGGAATGCGACCGCTGAAACCCATGTCTTGCATAGGTCTGAGCGTAGTGGTTCTTGAAGCACTGACTCCAGCTGCAGTCCACTCTTTTGTGAGTCAATCCTCTCCAGGGTGCAGTTATCCCTATTGCTTGTACACTTTTTTCTACCACATTTTTTCCTTCCCTTCGCCTCTATTAATGTGCTTGGACACAGCTCTGTGAACAGCCAGCCTTTTTTGCAATGACCTTTTGTGTCTTGCCCTCCTTGTGCAAGGTGTCAATTGTCATTTGGACAACTGTCAAGTCAGCAGTCTTCCCCATGATTGTGTAGCCTACAGAACTAGATTGAGAGACCATTTAAAGGCCTTTGCAGGTGTTTTGAGTTAATTAGCTGATTAGAGTATGGCACCAGGTGTCTTCAATTTTGAACCTTTTCACAATATTCTAATTTTCTGAGATACTGAATTTGGGATTTTCCTTAGTTGTCTGTTATAATCATCAAAATTAAAAGAAATAAACATTTGAAATATATCAGTCTGTGTGTAATGAATGAATATAATATACAAGTTTCACTTTTTGAATGGAATTAGTTAAATAAATTAACTTTTTGATGATATTCTAATTATATGACCAGCACCTGTATATCATACTACCCTATACCCTGGTATTGGTGCTTTAAATATCTAAATAATTGTATGTATGCTTTTGCCCTAGATCTCATGGCATTGAAAGAGGCAAGTCATGAACTCAATGAAAGGCAAGAAGAGAAAGACCATTATGACTTCATGACTGGAGAAAGATCGACACAGGCTAAAAAGAGTTCCTCACAAAAAAGAGCTCAAAAGACAGAAACTAAAAGTCATTTCACCTGCCAACAGTGTGGAAAGAGTTTCAAAAATAAAGGAAACCTTAACGTCCACACAAGAATACACAGCGGGGAGAAGCCTAACACCTGCCAACAGTGTGGAACGAGTTGGAGAAATAAAGGAAACCTTAACATCCACATGAGAATTCACAGTGGAGAGAAGCCTTATACCTGCCAACAGTGTGGAAAGAGTTTCAATCAACAAGGAAGCCTTATAGCCCACATGAGAATTCACACTGGAGAGAAGCCGTACACATGTGATCAGTGTGGAACGAGTTGCAGAAATAAAGCAGAGCTTACAGTCCACATGAGAGTTCACACTGGAGAGAAGCCCTACACCTGCCAACAGTGTGGAAAGAGTTTCACTCAAAAAAGAAGCCTTATAATCCACATGCGAGTTCACAATGGAGAGAAGCCTTACACCTGCCAACAGTGTGGAAAGAGTTTCAATCGAAAAGCAAACCTTAAAATCCACATGAGAATTCACACTGGAGAGAAGCCTTACACCTGCCAACAGTGTGGAAAGAGTTTCACTGAAAAGGGAAACCTTATAAACCACATGCGAGTTCACACTGGAGAGAAGCCTCACACCTGCCAACAGTGTGGAAAGAGTTTCAGTGGAAAAGGATACCTTAAAGTCCACATGAGAGTTCACACTGGAGAGAAGCCGTACACCTGCCAACAGTGTGGAAAGAGTTTCAATCGAAAAGCAAACCTTGAAATCCACATGAGAATTCACACTGGAGAGAAACCTTACACCTGCCAACAGTGTGGAAAGAGTTTCAGTGGAAAAGGATACCTTAAAATCCACATGAGAATTCACACTGGAGAGAAGCCTTACACCTGTCAACAGTGTGAAACTAGTTTCACTGAAAAAGGAAGCCTTATAGCCCACATGAGAATACACACTGGAGAGAAGCCTTACACCTGCCAACAGTGTGGAAAGAGTTTCAGACGTAAAGAAAGCCTTGACAGTCACATGAGCGTTCACACTGGAGAGAAGCCGTACACTTGCACTCTGTGTGGGAATGGCTTCACATGGAAAGTAAGCCTTATGAAACACCTGAATATTCACACCGGAGAAAAGCCATTTACATGTGATCAATTTTGAAAGAGTTTCAGATGTAAACGAACCCTTAATTCCCACATGAGATTTCACACTGGAGAGAAGCCTTTCATATGTGATCAGTGTGGAAAGAGTTTTCAGATTTAAAGATGGTACTGCTGGAAAGATGAACTCCCTCGAGTCGGCCGTCGCGATCGACTCGCTCTTTTTGTTATCAGTGCCAAAGAGACTCAAATAACTGTCATTTTCGAAATCGAACCGCAATCGTTCAGACTCGTTGTAAAATCAGGCTTCAGCGTGACTGGATGCGGGAATGCCTTATTTCACAAAGGCTGTCAACAAACCAAAATGAAACAAGTTAAAACATTTACATTTATGCATTTAGCAGACGCTTTTATCCAAAGCGACTTACAACTTGGGGAAACATGAAGCGATTGGTCATGAAGAGTTGAAGCGCAATAAGAGCCTGAAATCCTGAGACCGTGTAGCACAGGCTAGAGTAGAGAGGGAAGAAGGAAGAGAAAGAGGAAAGAAAAGTTTTTTTTTTTAAGAGGTTAAGTGCTCACGGAAGAGCTGAGTTTTAAGTTGACTTTTGAATGATGTCAATGATTCTGCGTTTCGGATGGTGTTGGGAAGATCGTTCCACCAGCTGGGAACGTTGAATGAAAATGTTCTGGAAAGGGATTTTTTTTCCCTCTGTGATGGTACCACAAGCCGTCGTTCCTTTGCTGAGCAAAGGCTTCTGGTGGGGGTGTGGATTTGTAGAATGGAGTCAAAGTAAGCAGGAGTTGAGCGTGTGGTGGCTCTGTATGCAAGCGTCAGCGCCTTAAACTTGATGCGAGCAGCGAGTTGTAGCCAGTGCAGTGAGATGAAGAGAGGTGTGACGTGGGTCCTTTTGGGCTCGTTGAAGACAAGACATGCTGCTGCATTCTGGATAATTTGAAGTGTTTGGATCGCACAAGAGGGGAGTCCAACCAGAAGCGCATTGCAGTAGTCAAGTCTAGAAATAACAAGGGCCTGGACAAGAAGCTGTGTTGCGTGCTCTGTTAGGAACGGTCTAATCTTCCTGATGTTGTGGAGCGCAAACCGGCATGAGCGAGCTGTCTTAGAAATGTGTTCTCTGAAGGACAGCTGGTCATCAAATGTTACTCCAAGATTTCTGACTGACTTTGATGGGGAAATCAAGGATGTACCTAACTGGATGGTGAAGTCATGTTGTATGGTGGGACTGGCGGGGAGTTCGAGGTGTTGTTGATCTTGTTTTGGAAATAAGAAGATTTAGCTGTATGTACTTCATCTGAGAAGGATGAGAGCAGGGACTGATACTTACCTAGATCGGATGGGTGGTTAGATTTACGCCATGTTCTCTCTGCTGCCCTGAGTATCGTCCGGTGTTCACGAATAACATCAGATAACCAAGGGTTAGAGGGAGTGGCTCGTGCTGGCCTAAAAGAAAGAGGGCAAATACTGTCTAGACAAGAAGTTAAAGTGGAGCATAAAGTGTCAGTTGCAGTGTTGACATCCATAGAGGATAATTGTGAGGATGAGGGAAGGGAGGATGAGACAGCAGAGGAGAGATGAGAAGGAGAAAGTGAGCGCAGATTTCGCCTGAAGGTAACAGGTGGAGGAACTGGTGGTGCATGAGTAATGAGTTGAAGGTTGAATGTGATGAAGAAATGATATGAGATGTGTAGAGGTTTGACCAAAATATTGTCTGTAGAGCAGTTGCGTGTGTAAATGAGGTCCAGATGGTTACCAGATTTGTGGGCGATTGAGGTCGAATGATGCTAGGAGGGAGTGGAAATCTGAAGCATAAGATTTGTCCAGATGAATGTTGAAGTCGCCAAGGACTATGAGTGGGCTGCCATCCTCTGGAAATGAGGACAGCAGAACATCTTGGCAGATGTGAAGCCATTTCTGTCCCTAAAAAAAGTTTGAAACAGTTATACATGCTTTCGTGCCATCTTGACTGGACTACTGTAATTCATTGCATGTTGGTGCCCCTCAGTCTTGTGTTTCATGTCTGTAGTTAGTTCAGAATATACAGCGGCTTGGCTTCTTGATGGGAAGCGTAAATCTGTCACTTGATTGGCTGCCAGTCAAATATAGAATTGATTTTAAAATTCTACTGTTTGTTTTTTAATCTCTTCGTAATCAGGTACCATAGTACCCATCTGATGTTACATCCATACAGTGTCAAGGTCACTCAGATCTGCAGACTCTGGACTACTGCAAGTTCCCAGGATAAGACTTAAAAACAGGGGATCCAGACTTTTCTATTGCAGGCCCTAAACTATGAAACAGTCTCCCAGTTTAACGGCCCCAACTTTATCTATTTTTAAGTCTACTTTTAAGACTTAATGATTTTCTTTGCCGTTTAATATTTCTTGACTTGCTGCTATATGATTTTTACTTTTATGCATTCCACCCATTTTACAGCTTGTGTTTTTATTGTCTTTTATTTGTTTGTAATGTTTGTTTTGTTTTTTGTTTTCTATTGATTTTCTTCTGTATTTTTGTACAGCACTTTGGTCAACTTCGGTTGTTTAATTTGGTTATACAAATAAACATTTTTAAACATTAACTTAACCACAGAACTGAATCAACACTGAACTTACTTCAGCTGAACAACAGCCAAAATGCATAATTATCTTTGTTATCTCTGTGAAGCTGCTTTGAAACAATCAGTACTGTATAAAGTGCTATAGAAATAAAGGTGACTTGACTTTGGCTCGTAGAATAAGAACCGGTGTCATTCACTTCCTGTTACAGAGAGGAGTGAGAACCCTGAAGACTAATTCACCACTGGTTCCCTCCAGATTGTCCTACGGGGTTTTTACATTTTTGAGTAAAATAAAGCCTGTGGTGAACATAACTTGACGGTACTTTGATGTTTTGTTTGAAAGGCAGTGGCAGCTGATTTTAACACGTCACAGCCGTTGTCGTGACACTCGCATAACAGAGGACGATACTTCATTATAGACGCATCACAGGTGAAATAATGGTAATCTCATTTATAAAAGGAGAAACTACAGATGTTGTTTGTACAGTGTTTATTTGATACAGATGTGAATACATACTATAATTCACGAAGATCAGCTCAGGATCTTTGCTCTCTGGCCTTGCTCTGCCTTTGCTCTTTTCCACTGACAGTTCAGATCAGCTGTTATTGGTCAAATAAGCACAGACAGAAACAGATACAGGAGAACTGAGAGCTCTTTAATTATATTAATGATGAGAAAATACAGGACAGTCTCTGACTCGATACGCTACAGTGACCTATACGATACACTTCTATAAACAACAACAATATTACACATAACTTCTGTATAATACTTTATATAAACTTAGCACACTTCTAATATACTTAATGCAGTTTAAATCAATTCTATTTAGGGATAGTTCACCCAAAACTGTCCACTGACTTCCAATGGAAGTTTGAAAAAAATGTACATGCGTTAGGAACAGCAGCTGACCAGCAGGAATATGACATTAAACTATTGATGTTGTGCATCTGTCAGTCTAGCTGAAGGAGGAGCTGAAGTGAGAATAAAGCTTCTTTATGAGCATGTGTGTGTGTGCAGAACTGATGCTGAACGCAGTGTTGATGCTGAAAGCGTTTGTTTCTGGGAGATCCTGCAGACTGTTTGGCCTGTTTTACTGCGGGGAACATTGTTCCTACAGCATTTCCCCACGACTGCAATGCAGACGCTCTTTATGAAGGCAAACATTTGCTCTGGATTATAACCCTCCTCTCCATCGTATGATGAATTACTGCTGCCACAGAAAACCAGCAGAAGCATCAGCGTTAAGTGTATATCAATACATGGTTTATCTCTAATAAACCTAAATCCCATAGAAAGGAAGTGTGTGCGATGAAAGGAATGACATTATGTTGATTTATTCAGCGCAGCTTTATTTCAGCTGTTTAAACAACTGCAGGCGCTGAACAAACGTAACACTACTGTCTCGTGAGTGTTCGTCCCGGCTGTGTGTCGAATTCTGACGTCTACAACAACAGCAGTGAACAGACTTCATTAAACCACCAACATCAGGCCTCATGAACAAGTACAAGATACAGTCAGCCAGTGGGTTCAGAAACAGGAGGCATGAAGAAAAATAGAAAACTTTAACAAATAATAAACTATGGAAGAACTCTGGAAAAATCTCTGTAATAAAATTCAGTACTACAAAGGGGAGAATGAGAAACGTATAAGTCAGCAGCACCAGGAACAAACTGCCCAAAATTAATTTTCGCTTTAGAGGAGTAAGAGATATTGCGTGTGAAAGACCGCGACAAGTGCCAACAAAACACAGAATGACTATCGGGTAGGGGATCAAACAGGCGATCGATCTGTGAAGATATTTAAACAGCCAATTGAAGTTTATGTTTGCAAAGATCAGAGGAACAAACCAGATGATCACAGAAATAACACAGCAGACTTTCAGTGAATGATGAGATTTGTACCAGATAGGATGAGAAACCAGAAGATATCGTTCAACAGCAACACATGCCATAAAATACAGACCCACAATCAAACTATAAAAATATGCACTGATCAGTTCAGGTGACCATTTTAACTGTTCAGATGTCATCATTAATGTACAAATGATCTGAATGAGATCTGAAAGAATCAAATGAATAACAAAAACTGGAGCAGAGCGATGAGATTTGATAAGAACACACAACGCAAACAGAGTTAAGATCATGATTGGAATCTCAACGACTGAAATCATCCAGACAAATACTGATCGTGCAAAAACATGTTTCCTGAAAAATTCCCTTTCCTCAGGTGTCCATTCACTGTAGTCATTTCCTCCAGTTGATCCGTTGATGCTGGCGTTTTGTTCTGCCATTGTTTCACCAGATCTTGACAGGCAGCACTAAATAACAAACCAGTCATTAGTTAAAAACAACATTTCCTATTGTAAAAATATATTTTTCAGGAAAAATATGTAATGCATAATGTGTTTTCTGTGTGATTGTTGAAATACAGTTTCCTCAGTTTACTTTATATTTTCTTTAGATCTGTGTAATGTTAAAATTTTTTCAAATACATTACATGTGTTACCCGGGGGAACAATTGGGTAATATAATAAAAATCAGTGGTGGATAAAGTATAAGTTATAGATATAAGTAAAAGTTTAGATATCTAGGCAAAAAATTTACTTTGTTAGCACTGTTTAGAACATTACCTGAGGAAAAGTTTTAAAGGATGTGATATTTATTGTTGCCTTTCAGTCAGTACACTACGAGTTACGTCAGTGGACTGACGGAATGGAGGCTTCGCTTACAAGCCAATCACCTTTGAGATCTACAAAATGAGCCAATGGAATGGGTCTGCGTTATTTGCATAGCGCGACTCAGCCCCACCTTGTGGGTATAAAAAGAGGTATGCGGCAATCATGCGTTATGTTACCTGCTGAGGAGCCGAGGCTGAGAGTCCCGGCCGTGGGAACGAGGGTTACATACGTAACCGAGACATGCCCTTTCAGTCAATCCACTACGAGTTACATCAGTTGACTGACGAAATGGGGGTCCCAATTCAATCTCGCCACAACAGCTGTCTTCCAACATCCTGCACTGACTTGAGATCCCTGGCGTGAGTCCTAGCATGAACGAGGGGCTAGGCTCAATGCCAAAACCAAGGTATACTGGGAAGCATATTCCATTTCAAAAATATGCTAAGCAAAGCTTGCCCACAGGGAGGACTTAAGAATACACATATGACCCACGTATGGCCTGCATATGGACTACTCTGGGGTATCCAGCCACTGGTGGAATCTTTCAACCCCAGGAGTGGCAAGACACATGCTCAGAGAGACTTTCCGTGGAAATACACATGTGGGGGTTGCTCACCTGAGTGAAAATAGCGCACACATCCAGTCCGTGGAGTGGAATAGCGCAGCAAGCGATGACTCCTGAGCCTGTCCATTACTGGCTATCTGGAGCAAGTACACGAGAGGGCACTGGCTCTACACGGAGATTGTAAAATCTCGCAAAAGTGTTGGGTGTCCCCAGCCTGCAGCTCTACAAATGTCTGCCAGTTAGGCGCCATGCGCTAAAGCCCAGGTAGAGAGAGGGCCTTGGAGAGAGCCTTCCCTTTCTGCTGCCCTCCATAACAGAGCTGGTCTGAACGAAACCCCCATTCTGTCAGTCAACTGACGTAATGTCTCTGTTCCCTTCCTTCAGGGAACCGAGATGTTCTTAACCCTCTGAACCTTGAGGTGTTTTCTGGGCCCTGGAGGTGTTTTGACATGCTCTAACATTTGTTCTTATTTCTGTTACTTATAACATTTTCATGGCTAAAGTCTGATTACACTGTATTCAGCACAAACTCTGCTACAATAATATGTGAGCAGCATGTGTGTAAAAGAAAGTTACTATGTCTGATTTCGAAGCAATTGATGGTACATTTTTTTGAAGAAATGGTACGGCACCTTAACACTGCGTCCTTGACACACTCCCCGCTTCTTTTTTCAAAAGTGTGTTTAACTGTTTAGAAGCAGATCTCCTAGAAGTGGTAAACTCCTCACTTCTCTATGGGACTTTTCCAAAGTCCCTTAAAACCGCAGTTGTTAAGCCTTTCCTGAAAAAGAGAAATCTGGATAAGACCATATTGAGCAACTACAGACCAATCTCAAATCTTCCTTTCATATGCAAGCTCGTTGAAAAAGTTGTTTTCAATCAGCTGAACAAATTCTTAAGCTCAAACGGATACTTTGACAATTTTCAGTCTGTTCCTTATCGAGAGGTTTCTCATATTGCGTATGGGAAAAGCTCCTTTTCTCAAGAATATGAAGCAAAACTTTTATTCATATAAGTAACTATGCAAAACGCAGTGCCGCTGCACAGCAATACAACAGAGCGAGGTGTGTGCTGACTGGCTGTGCTGCGGCAACTGCAGGAACCTATGGCGAGGCGGCTGAGAGAGCGGGCCAATGAGGGTCACTAGAAAAACCCGCTGAAAGGGGTCTCTTAAATTAGCATATTGAGGCTATCAATATGCTACCATCGCTGACCTCCGGAATAAAGCAACCACCGTCGACAAGCAACCAGCAGAACTACTGCAGCCTTGAGGACGTCGGATTCCTGCCGGTCCCGGCCTTCAACACCTGCCGTTCCAGCTACACCATCCGGCGCCGATATCCTTTTTATTCTATTCTGTGCTTGTGTTGCCACTGCAACCTCACGTCATAAAAGAGCAGCGAGCGTTGATTCAAATGTCTCGCACCAACTGTGGCTCGTGCAGAGCCCCACTCCTCGGCGGCGACCGCCACATTATCTGTGTCGCGTGTCTCGGACAGGACCATGCACAGACCGCGCTCTCTCAAGGCGGCTGGCCCGAGTGTGATGAGATGGCGCTGCAGACCCTGAGGGCTTGCCTTGCCACCTTCGACCAGGTACCCGCCCCGTCCGCGCCTCCTGGACCACGCAGGAAAAACCGTCGCGACCAGAAGCCACCTGAGTATTTGAGCGACTGCACGCCGGGTAATTCCCCACGTGCCTCGCCCTCGCCGGTCATGTTCAACCAGGAAGAACAGCACCCCTCCCTTGCAGCGGCCTGTTCCATTTCCTTCGGTGGACCAGCACGAAAGGTTACGCTCGTAACCTCGGTACCCTGAGAGAGGGAACGAGTACTGCGTTCCGCGTCGTGCTTGTGCTTCTCAGGTATCGCTTCAGTTGATTTTTAAAACCTGATCCCTATGGCGAAACATGTTTTTTTTATAGCCTCAATATGCTAATTTGGTTTTTCTAACGACCCCCATTGGCCCGCTCTCTCAGCCGCCTCGCCATAGGTTCCTGCAACGTAACAACCAATCACTGCAGACCTAAACTCCAGCAGATCAAGTGTAAAAACGATCTGCAGCGCTGGCAGACTGATCCAAACGCCATGAAAAAAAAAACAATTATATATATTATATATTTATTATATATATTTAGAAATTCTTAATTTTATATTTAGAAAACAAAATAGGGACAATAGTCTGGAAAAATAAATATTTTTCCATACTCTGATTTATTTTTTCCATACTTTTCCAGACCAGGGCTGCATTTCCCGATAACGTTGTCTCTTAGCGCGCTACGAAGACTCTAAAGGTATAACTTAACTAAAGGTATACCATTTCTAGGTGTGTTCCTCGAACTATACCTTAGGAGGTTGCTTAAGGTAAACCTTCTTAAGTGCGACGTTAGCAGGTGCTGTCCGTGGCGGCGGTGCTGAAGTGGCTTATATCGATAGCTCAAGAATCGATTATTTACTACACAGTCATACAGACACTCTGTACACTGGTGAACTTGGAAGATGGCGCCGCTATGTTTGGCCGGCCACTTGCTCGTCTGTTTTTCCGTGTTTGTTTTCGCTACTGTTTCGTCGCTTACTGTTTACGACCGTACCACGCTACTGGAATTGCGTTTCACAACTTACCGCCTCCTGAACTCACAGTCCTTTAATCTTCCACCACCATTGTTGTCATTAATTCCCCCTTTTCTGAGACGCCCTGTCTGTCTGCTACCAGGCAGTAAGCGCCGAAGGCGCGGTCGGAGAGGCGGACAACATGTCAGGCTGAGGATTTACCTGGATTCATCGTCGCAGAGGTGTGGAAAATCAGCTTGGATTTGGCGACGCTAGAAGATCGCGGGAATGCTACCGGTGGCTTCGGCCGGTAAGCCTCTTCACTGGCGTCCCTTCTCCGTGCTCCCGCCGTGTTGGAACATCCACCCGGGGTTGCATCCATGGAAACCTCCGTCCGATTCCGTGCGTTACATCGCCGTCTGTCAACAGCTTGACTACGCTCCACATGGCACTTTGCAACACCAGATCACTCAATAACAAAACATTTGTCCTCAATGACATCATCTCTTCTCATAATCTGGATTTGTTTTTCCTCACCGAAACCTGGCTTCCCCCAGGTGACGTCAGTGCTTTCTCTGAGCTCCTCCCATCTGGCTACCTTTACCTAAACTCCCCGCGGCAAGCGGGTAGGGGCGGGGGGATAGCCACCGCACATAGACAGTCCCTGAAGTGTCGCCAGTTGTCCACTAGAGGGTATTCCAGTTTTGAGCTGCAAGTATTTGTACTAATACTACCCAGTCCTATTCTTTGTGCAGTAATTTACCGGCCGCCCAAATTGAATAAGGTTTTCTTAACTGAGTTCGCAGACTTCCTAACTGAGTTCCTGCCAAAGTTTGATAACATTTTAATTTGTGGTGATTTTAACATTCATGTTTGCTGCCCCTCTGATAAACCAGCTAATGATTTTAAGGCACTTTTAGCTTCATTAGATCTGGTTCAGTCCATATCTGGTCCTACTCATAGGTTAGGTCACACTCTTGACCTTATCATATCTCGTGGGGTGATTGTGACAGCTTGTGAGGTTGTGGATTTTGCCATCTCCGACCATTCCCTCATTCAATTTGACATCTGTGCTGTTACACCAGAACCTACAACTACTGCCCCTCATCGTCGTCGCATTATCACCTCATCTACTGTTGAAGATTTTATTGCTTCATTTTCCGCTTCTGACTTTGCTTCTGTTGAGTTAGCATCACCTTTTTGCCCGGACCATTTCATTTCTTCCTTCAACACCGTCTGCTCCCAGATTATGGACTCTCTCATTATGTTGCACCCTTTAAGGTGAAGTCGTCTAATGGTACTCTGGACCCGTGGCTCAATGATACAACTAGGTCCCTTAGGCGCCAATGCAGACAGTTCGAGCGAAAATGGAAGAAGGATAGGTTGCCGGTGTCATTGGAGATGTTTAGAGCCAGTCTGGCCACATATCAGAGAGCACTGAAAGAAGCTAAAGGACAATACCTCTCACATCTCATCAACAGCAATAGCCACCGCCCTGGAATCTTATTCAATACTATTAATTCTGTTATTAATCCGGTGTCTGTAGCCTTGATTGATTTCTCTGAAAGAACATGTAATGGATTCAAGCAATATTTTGTGGACAAGGTCGTGGCTGTTAGGCAATCCATTATTCAAGACTCTACTGTTGTCATGCCATCGAGTGCTGCGCAATGTGTGCTGGAGAACTTTGAGGCAGTTACTCTTGGGGAGCTCAAAAAAGCTGTCCTTGAGTTGAAACCTACCACCTGCCCTTTAGACATTGTTCCTGCAAGGATTCTGAAGGAGGCTGTTGACATCACTGGTCCCTGCCTTGTCTCCTTCATAAACAGCTGTCTTACTTTGGGTACTGTTCCTACAGTTCTCAAACATGCCATCATTAGACCGTTGCTTAAGAAACCCAACCTTGACCCCTCCATTCTATCAAACTTCCGCCCTATTTCTCACCTATCCTTTCTGTCAAAGTTGATGGAGAAGCTTGTTTACTCCCAGCTACAGGCTCATCTGCAGTTACACAGCATTGGGGATAAATTCCAATCTGGTTTCAGGACCAGGCATAGTACTGAATCTGCGTTACTGAGGGTACATAATGACATTCTTGAAGCACTTGACAGAAAAAACTCTATGGTTCTAGTTTTACTGGACCTTACCGCTGCATTTGACACTGTGGATCATGCAATTCTCATTTCTCGTCTACAACATGTTGCTGGTCTGCAGAAAGTGGTGCTGAATTGGTTCTTCTCATACCTCACTAATAGAACCTTTTCAGTAATGCTCAATGACTTTGTCTCCTCAGCTGCCCCTATGTCATCTGGAGTACCGCAGGGTTCCATTCTCGGTCCTATTCTGTTTTCACTCTACATATTGCCACTTGGGCAACTCATCTCCAGACACAACGTTCATTTTCACTTCTATGCCGACGACCTCCAGATTTACCTCCCTGTGATTCTGAGTAATCGTTCGTCACTGGATCCTCTCTTTAATTGTCTTCAGGACATCAAACAGTGGCTTTCCCAGAATTTCCTTCATTTAAACGAAGAAAAGACTGAGTACATCCTGTTCAGCCCGGATTCATCTAATAGTGCTTGTAGCTTTGGTCCTATGACACCTCAGTTTGCTCCGTTTGTACGTAACCTGGGTGTTATTTTGGACAAAAACATGCAGTATGATAAACAGATTGGTGCAGTAGTGAAGGCGAGTTTTTACCAGCTACGACTTCTTAGTAAGGTCAAATACTTTTTGTCCAGAGCCGACCTTGAAAAAGCAATTCACGCCTTCATCAGCTCGAGGATCGACTACTGTAATGCCCTCTATACTGGACTAAATAAATCACTCATCAGTCGCCTTCAACTGGTACAAAACGCAGCCGCTCGGCTTCTCTCTAATAGATCGAAATGGTCACACATCACCCCTGTCCTCCGCTCGCTTCACTGGCTTCCAGTGCAGTTTAGGGTGGAGTATAAAATTCTGTTGTTTGTGTTTAAGGCCATCCATGGTTTGGCCCCAGTATACCTCACTGATCTAGTAAAAACATATCAGCCAGCCAGAACACTCCGTTCCTCTGAACATATTTCTCTGGTTACCCCAACATACAGGTATAAAAAGTTTGGAGGCCAGTCATTTAGTGTTCAAGGACCAAAGTTGTGGAATGCACTCCCTGCGCACCTCCGAAACATCACGGTGCTTAGTGTGTTCAAAATTCATCTGAAAACACACTTTTTTAATCAAGCCTTTGACTCTTAGTGCTGGGCTTGCTTGGTTGGACTTGTTTTTATGTTGTCGTTTGATGCATGTTTTGGAAAGCGCTTTGTGCACCTTTTGGCTGCTGTAAGGCGCTATATAAATAAAAATGTATTGATTGATTGATACTCTACGCAGGGCATAAAGCAGTGAAACAGTCACTGCTTTATGCGGGGGAAAAAAAATATTTATAAAAGAAGCACTTCAGAAATAGTTGAACTTGCAAACTAAATTTTATATAATTCTGACATGAGTACGCGAACCAGCAGTCTCATGCTCAACCGCATCATGCGTCAACCCGCTACACTAACTGGCAGTATGCCTTCCCTGGCATTTGAAAGAGTCATTTATATTATTACAATATATTTCCCATAGTGTGTTCATTTACTCCACAACCAGGGATGATTGCCCAGCAGCTGCATCACATTATTGTGTAAATAACTAATTTCTGTTATTGGATGGCGTTCTCAATAAAAACGCAACACGCGAAACATATAATCAGCTGCTACTATGGCGGAGAAAAAGGAACGAAAGAAGAGAGCCCCCTGCTTTACTCAAACCGAAATGGCCATCCTTTTAGATGAGGTTATACAGAACAAAGATATACTTTTTTCAAGTTTTCGGACAACAGTGTCCAATAAAACAAAAAAGGATATCTGGGAAAACATTGCAATTAAAATGGCAGCATCCAGTTCTAGCCCTCAGAGAGAGTGGGAAGTTGTACGCAAAAAGTGGCACGATTTTGCCAGTGCAGCCAAAGCAAGAGGTGCTGCAGTCCGGAGAGACCGGGCAAGAACAGGTGGTGGGCCCAGCTCAGTGCCTGCACTCAGTCTCGACGAGGAAAAGGCCCTGGCAATCATTGGAGAAGCTGCCTCACAGGGTATCTCGGGGGGTATATATCTGATAGCAGGTGTAGATACCACTCCAGGCTCTCAGAACAGTCCATCCTTGCCCCCTCGCACAGTCATGCCCTCTTCCTCCGCCAGCAGTGGGAGGGCTTCACCGGCACCAGCGTCACCATCACGCCTGCAGTCTGCACCTTCATCGGTCTCCACTGAGGTCGCCCAGCGCCAGCAATCCGGGAGTGGCTCCAGAAGGCGTTTAATCCGATGTGACTGCAGTGAAGAGCTGGTGCAGCTCGAAAAGGAGAAGCTGGAAGTGTTGCGGGGGATCGAGCAGGGGTTACAAGAGGCCAATAACCTTGCCCGGGCTACCCTGGAGGTGAAAAAGGCGAAGCTTCAGATTCTAGAGAAGCAGTATGCTTTGTCTGAAGCAAACCTTCTATTTCTGTTCCAATCATAATCTCAGGTCAAGGTAAGCGTGATTTACGATGCTCAGTACAGTTCAGTGTTGTGTATTATATTTTTTATTAAAACTATTTCATTACATTACAGATGAACAATCAACAACCCAGTGACTGCAGACGCAAGCATGCTTTCCATGCATATATGATCAATAGTGTGGATTTTCTTTCTTTTTGTTTCATTAAACACTTGTTAAATAAACACTTCATGTCATCACTGTTGGGTCAGTGAGCATTTTTATTGTAATGAATTCATTGCGCAATGATCAATGGCACATAATAGTGAATAAACTTGGTTGTGCACAATTGCGAACAAAAAATGGCAGGGAGAAAGTGTGTATGTCCACAAAAAACAGTGAATGTTGTGTGGTTGCATAAAAAGAAATATAGGGTGAAAAATATATTAACCAAAAACTGTGTGAATGATTTGCTGCCTTGTTTGTACACCAGCAGCGTGTAGGACATCTCTTAGTTGAGGTGGGTTGTGGACTTCTTCCTCCTCCTCCTCCTCCTCCTCCTCCTCTTCTTCCTCCTCTTCTGGCAAGGCTGCACCTCCACTGACTGCAATGTTGTGTAGCATGGCTGTAACTACTGCTACTGCACAGCATCTTTCTGGCTTCAGACGCAACCCTCCAGCTGATTTATGCAGGCACCGAAAACGCATCTTCCAGCGCCCGATTGAGCGCTCCACCAAGTTGCGGGTACGGATGTGTGCGATGTTGTAATCGTGCTCGGCTTGTGTGGTGGGGTTGGTGACTGGATTTAAAAGATAGGTTCTGAGAGGGTAGCCACTGTCTCCTAAAAAAATGCTCTGGCCGAAAACCCCTATTTCTGCATCTTCACCCACCGCTGAATTGGCCCACACAAAGCTGTCGTGTGTGCTACCAGGCCACTTTGCCACCACGTCCACGAACCTCCCCCTGTGGTCCACCACCACCTGGACATTGATGGCCGCAAAGCCCTTACGGCAAATGAAGGCCTGGTCTAGTGCAGAAGGGTTGGTGATGGGTATAAGTGTCCCGTCGACAAGGCCTATTATTTGCGGGATACCAGCAATGGCATGGAAGCCTTGGTGCACCTCCATCACTTCGTGCCTGGCGGAAGGCATGCGGATATACTCTGTGGCATGACGAAGCAGGATGTTCGTTACTGAATGAACACACCGCCACACCGAGGTGTTACTCAGCCCATATCCATCCCCAACCACCTCCAGAAAACTCCCCACGGCATAAAAACGGAGAGCCGCCAGCAGCTGGATTTCAGGGCTGAGAGGGTAGCTCCGTCCAGTTTGTCTCTACAAAGTTGGACCAACAAGGTCTAAAAGCTGCTCAATTTGCTGTCGTGGCAGGCAAAATTTCTTTTGAATAGCGGCTTCTGACATGGTAGCCAGGGGACTAAAGTTTTCACGAATGAAATAGTGCACATACACTAAATGGCTCCGCGGACGGCGCCGTCTTTGATTTAGCACAACTATTCTCTGTCTCGCTGCCATAGTTTGACCAAACTCCCCTCCACAATCATTCCCTTTAAATAGGCTCCTAAGCTTTTCCTGTCTAATGGTTTGCCAGCTGATGTACCTTTGGATAATTTAATTAAAAAGCTAACAACCATTAGTGTAATGACAATTGTAATCCTTGCATTAAAAAAAAATTTGCCTGATTGAACATTGGGTGTATATTACAACTTCAGAATTATATTCGTATAGACGGACATGTAAAGACGCTTTTTGCACAGTGGTGGCCACTAGTGGAATGAACTGTCAATAGTGATAAGGTATAGCTAAGAGTGGTCCAGACCAACCTTACGAAAGTAATACTTACAGAAGGTATTCTTAACTAAGATAGTTTCGGGAAACACGTATTAACGTTAAGGTACACCTTAAGGTATAACTTAAGAACGACGTAGTGTTAAGAAGGTTTCGGGAAATGCAGCCCTGGAAATTACATACTTTTCCATACTTTTCCAAACCCCCGTAGGAACCCTGCCAGTGAGAATGCCCCGATTATCACCTGAGGGCACTTCAACCCGGACTGTCATCTTCACAAGGACTACATCTCCCATAATCCTTTGGACTCATCAGCACTCGTTGATTACATTCACCTGTGTCTCATTACCCTGTTTACCTCACCTTATATAAGCCTGGTAATCTCATTGTCTCTTGTCTCACTTGCCTGTTCCGTGGATTACGCTTTTGCCTGTCTCTCCTGCCTTGTTTGCCTGTTTGGACCACCTGTCTGTGTTTTGACCTTGCTGTATTTTTGACTACGATTGTGGATTATCCTTTAATAAAACTGCGTTTGGATTCTCATCCTTTTAGGGATGTGGAAATGAAGCCTCATGAAGCAGTGAGGCTTTCCTCTGACTGTTCCGGGAAAAGATTCGAAGCTTCGAGAGTGTCGAGAACAGCGCCATCTGGTGCTTATTTAAAATAAAGCAGCCAGAAGCCTGTGGAAGAAGCTCTGTCACAGCAACCACAACACACTCCCATCGTTTCAGTGTTATGTGTACAAATAAAAGCTTTATATGTTTGTGTTTAATGTGTCCAGTAAATAAATTAATTTACCCATTAAATGTGACAGTAAAATATAATATGAGTTTATATGATTCAATAAGATGTAACGTAGGCCTCTCTCTCTCTCTCTACACACACACAAAATAAGGACATTGTGTGATAAGCACATTTAATTACAGATGATCCTATGACACTTGGCAGTGATAGTGCTTGTGTAACAGTAGGAATGACAGTAAGGTGATAAAGGTTTTAATTATTTTTATTAAGAAATAAAAGATGTTTCATAAAATGAATATTTCAATGTTTAAAAAAGTTATATGAAAGTAAGAAATTACATACAATAATAAAATACATAATATATATATATATATATATATATATATATAAGCATACATACATTGGAAGCTATAAGCTCAAAATGCTCCCAGATAGGGGAAGTCTTTCTTTTTTCCCTGTTGCCATTGCTCTAAATACAAACCCTTCACCAAACACCAACACCCTATCCCCTAATCCCACCCTAACCCCAAATACCAACACCAAATGACCTAAAAAAATTGCAAATATTTTACCAAAATACAAAGACACAACAACAAACAAAAAATAATAAATAGTGACAAATAAATGTGTATCTAAATGTAATATATTGTTTAACTTTCAAAGTACAGCACTCTCCTCACGAAACCATCAACCAGACTGAGCCAACAAGGACTCGTTAAGTAAGATCTGGGGGTTCGAAGCTTCTGACACGCAAAGTGAAACGCGCACGTGATTGGATAGAAAGTGAGGCTTCATTTGTCATCGATCACGTGACTCAGGGAAACCAATACACACCCCCCCACTCCCCCGATACAGAGCTTCACTACAAATTGTGTCGCATGCGCGATACGCGCATCGAAGCTTCAGTGTCATACGTAACATCACTACAGCCTTTGTCTCTCGGAGCAGTCCGTTACAGCCACAGTCCTTAAATTGTTCAGGTCATACTTCGAAGGAAGAGGTTACTGTGTGAGTATAGGTGACCATAAGTGTGAATGGACATCCATGGCATGTGGAGTCCCACAAGGGTCAATTCTTGCACCACTCCTATTCAACCTGTACATGCTCCCACTGAGCCAAATAATGAAAAAGAACAAAATGGCTTACCACAGCTATGCTGACAACACACAGATCTACTTGCCATTATCACCTGATGACTTCAGCCCCATTGACTCCCTGTGCAAATGCATTGATGAAGTTAACAACTGGATGTGCCAACACTTTGTTCAGTTAAACAAAACAAAACTGAAATTCTCAAGGTGAACGCATACCTTGAGGCTAGAGGTCTATAAACTACAAATCAAGTGAGGAATCTTGGTGTGATTCTGGAGTCAGACCTGAGTTTCAGTCGTCATGTCAAAGCAATAACTAAATCAGCTTACTAGGGGTGGCACGGTTCACAAAACCCACGGTTCTGTTCGTATCACGGTTTTAGGGTCACGGTTTTCGGTTCTCTACGGTTCTTGTTTTTTTAAATCGTTAACACTCCAGAAATTTTCTTAAGCATATGGTGTATAGCTTAATCATCCACAATTTAGGATACAGTATTACAAATTGTTATATCAAGTTGTTTCCTAACTGGCTGTCTACCGAGTCCGACACATTGGCGTAACATTTTTCATGTTAATCATGTCAATTTTGATCAGAACAATGCACTGTGGCTTTAATTCAGCTGACCTGATTAACAAATTTCACCATGAAGTGTCCCGTGTGTTTCACAATCACCATATGACATCCAGCGCTGTGAAAAAAAAAAAAAAAAAATACACGAAAACACAACACTGCCAGAAGTTTTTGCCCAAACTTCAGAGGCATGTTTAAATTATTAAAACTAGAAGCATATCTTAACTTTAAATGTTACATTTATCATGTGAACTACTTATATACAACATATGCATGTGTGTATGAGACAGGGGAACACGGTCGCATTTGCAGCAGATATGTTGCCCATCATAGATCAAAGCACGAGACAGACAGGGGTCGGAGGAGAACACCGGAAAATGTGACAAACTATATTTGCCTGTATTTGCAATCCACGAGCCACGGTTCAGATGCACGACTCGCGAGACAAACACTGCCAGTGTGTGTCTGCTCCAACGGGCACGTGCGGCTCACGCTCTCCGCACTGCATCTGCCCTGCTATACGATGCTGGCAGCCTTCCTTATCTCTCCCACTTTCATTTCTACATGTGACGTGACCTGCAGCACTCCACTTTTACTTTACTGTATGTCCACACACACCTCTTATTTCGCGCGAAAAGGACACCCACTGTCTGAGGTAACATACGGGCACGAGGATACATTGCGCATGCGCGAACCGTGCGACGAACACATTTCGAACCGACACAAGCGAACCGAACAGTTTGGTTTTTTTCCATGTACCGTGCCACCCCTACAGCTTACTATCATCTCAAAAATATATCAAGAATTAGATGCTTTGTTTCCAGACAAGACTTAGAGAAACTTGTTCATGCTTTCATGACCAGTAGGGTGGACTATTATAATGGACTCCTCACTGACCTTCCCAAAAAGACCATTAGACAGCTGCAGCTCATACAGAATGCTGGGCAGAACCAGAGAATATTAACATATCACTCCAGGGGCTGTATTCACAAAACATTTTATCTTACCACTAAGAGTTCTCCTAAATGGCAGTACAAGTTCTTATTTACGAGTTTTCTCTTAAAACCTATTCACAAAGCTGCTGAGATCAACTTTTACTAAGCAATAGATAGAAGTCTTAAGCTAAGAGTAAGGGCGGGTTGACCTTGTTGCTATGGATGATGTCAACACGCTTACTCACTATTACCACAGTGATTGGCTGATAGGGGAGGGATCTCTGTCAGTGATTTAAAGCTGCAGTCCGTAACTTTTTTGGGTTGAAAATTAACCAAATTAAATTTTTGAGCAAGTACATAACCAGCTAGTGTAAAAAACTATCTGCTTACCTTAGCTCGATTTACAACGGTTAGCTTGTAATAATGTTTTAAATTCCAGTGGTATTATTATAAATTCACATTAGTATAAATTCACATCTGTATACATAAAGAAGGTGTCCCGGCTAGTAGGCTATATTGCCTGTGAGGATGTTGGAGGGGGAGATTTATAGCCTTTTCTCACAGCACTTAATATAGCCTAATTATCAATTTGATGGCGGATCCATAAAGTTTCAAGCGACAATCACCAGTGACAACTGGAGATTCACCCATGCAAAAACAAGGATAAAAAGGGCTTTTGAAAGGTGCCGTGAATTCTGCGTTTTAAAGGGGTTCAAAACGGACGCAGAGACAGCTTTTTTTTCTGCTGGACAAGACATTTCAATGGTTCAATTTTGTAATAGAAGCACACTTGTTCACTTCATTCATATAGTTACAGAGTTTTCTTGGTTGTGCCTTTCTCGTTTTGCTATATGCATTATGTTAAATAGCAATTATTTTGTGCTAGCTATGAGAGGGAGCAATTCACCTCTACTTCACATTAATTTGTTGGTATATGGTGATTAGAATTAGATTGCACAGAAATGGAAACTAAACTACAGGTTACGCATTACTTATACACATTAAATGTAGTCACGCAACGGTGATGTTGTTAACATTAACAATTTGAAAGCAAAGTATAATTTGCACAGTTTGACGTGATATGATAAGCGATCGTTAGATTTAATCATTCATCGCAATTTACTGCAATGCCTTTTCCCCCTTAGTTGGTCAGAACAAAGTGGATGTTATCTACTTGCTTGTTCAGATGATGCTTTCCGTTGAAAATTCTTATGTTCTTTTGGAGTATCATCTTTGCCAGCTGCCAAGCTACTCCCTAGCAACCAAACAGAGTACCCTAGCAACCGTTTAAAGGGGCTATATGCAACTTTTTCCCCAAAATAAACGTAACTATAGCCTTTTTATTTTACCATTTATGACTCAAACATCTCCTGATGAGCATACTGACACCTTGTCCGCTCACAGTGGGTGCACCTATAAGCCTGTATCCTATTTTTCATATTTTCTGACGGGTCGTCTTTTCCCGCGCTGTCTGCGGATGTGACGTCAAGCGCGTTCATGTTAAACGTTTCAGATCACTCTGCCTGCCACCACCGCTAATCAGCAAGGAGCCTACACTCGCAAGCAGTGCAATGGATTTAACGAATACACAGAAGAGACCCAGGACAACTCGGACACCAACAGTAACTCCACAGAAGACTAAAAAAGTTAAACCCCTGACAAGTGGCCATAAAAGGTCGAAGATTGAGAGAGACCGGCGCATTGCAAGGACTAGAGTGAACATCGGCTTCGCATTTGACTTCGCGCATATATATATATATATAAACAAAAATAAATATGAATAGTGCATCAGTAATGTAAAGTCTTTTTGGGTGTCTAGAAAAGCGCTATATAAAACTGATGGATTATTTATTATATAGCCATGTAAAGCTACATTATATTGTTTGTTGTTTCTATATCTTAACAAAAAATAAGAGGTAAATGAAGATGTAAAGTGTGATGCATTTTATTTCACATAAGACATGTAGTCAATAAATATTGCTAAATAGTATTATGTATATGTGTCTTTCATACTTGGTGATAGTAAGCTACTTGTGTATAATAAGTGGTCAAGGACAGTGCTCAGTCGTCAAGGACAGTGCTCAGATTTGTGTTTTTAATATTCTATGAAAGTTTCGGTCTGTGCGCCCTTCATCAGCGTGTATGCCAATGGCGAAATGGGTTTATTTATTTATTTAATGTATTAATTTTTTGTGTAGTTTGTCAGCTACACGTTTGACGTTTTGATAAGAGAACACTTATCTCAAACATTATATGTATTTGACTGTTCTTACCTCTGTAAACATAATGTTGACCTCCTTGCAGCAGATAACTTGTGAAGTGTGCACGTAGGAGCGCGCGCTGCGAGAGCGAGCAGAAATGAAGAGCAGTTCTGTTTTTTGGCCACAGGTGTCAGTCGCGAGTTTAAATTTCAGAAAAACGCATATAGCCCCTTTAACAAGACCTTTATCTCTGAACATTGTAGAGACATGGTGGTTGGCTCTTTTGACGAATGCTAGCAAACTAGACTTTCAACATGCTACATATGCTAGCAGTGAATAGCTACATGGTAACAGCAACTAGCGTAGGGTTAAAACGTGATACAAACAAGTCAAAATGTGTTAACATCATGTTAGCAACATGCTAATCATGTTAACATCTTGTTAAAAACATACTAGCAAAATGCTAATCGTGTTAGCATCATATTAGACGCATGCTAATCGTGTTTCCATCTTGCTACAAACATGCCAACAGTGTAGGGTTTTAATTTTGAAATCATGCTTATTGTTTTTTAACCCGTGACCGCATTACTTTTGGTGGAAAATTGACCCCATAGGGGGCGCTACACATGTAAAAGATTAGTTTGAAGTTTGAAAATCCTGCATTTGAACAATATCACACAAGCAAGAATGCTGTTGTTCTGAATATTCAGCATAACTGCAAGTGTACAGTGGTTTATTAAACAAGGAATAAATATGGAAGAACTTACGTTATTGACGGTAGTTTGTGTGTTCCGTCTGCAGGTCAAAGCAGAAGGTTTGTGGAGCGGCTCACAGACTGACAGATGTTTCACACATTTACACTGACGTGTTGGAAGAGCTCTTCATTCACTGCATAAACTGTAAAAACACACATTTTAAAGGTTGTGGATCTGATGTAGGTTTACAGACAAAAACTTTTTGATCCAACATGTGAAACTGTAATGACCTGGAAAGAACACAAATTAACTAACAATGATAGGTTGAGTGAAAAACCAGTCTAAGTTTCAAAACTGGTTCTGCTCGACTACGACTGAAGTAAACTGAAAAAAAGCTTTAATTTCAAAGTTCACTCTACGTTTTTTTTTCATATCCTCAGTAAAATAAGAAACCCACAAATGATCGATGACAGAAAGCACAAATGCTCTGATATTCCTAAAATATTGATTCTCTGCTGTTTTTCAAGCCCGTTTTCTGTAAGAAATCTGTGTGTTTTTTCCATTGACTGCTGCTGTACTGAAATCACACACCAATGTTAATTAAAGAAATCTAGTTTAAGTACAAATGATCAGTGATGGGAATAACGGCGTTATATATAAACGGCATTACTAATGGAATTATTTTTTTCAGTAAGGAGTTACTGAGAAAAAAAACGTGGCGTTACTATAATTGAGCTCACTGAAGCGGTTTTCATCTGAACAGGCGGACCTGCAACGTTTTTTTTTTCTCTGGTTGGTGTATGTGTGTGTGTGCGGGCGTGCATGCCATGCGTTAGATACTTTTATAATGATGTAACTCAGTTACTAACTCAGTATCTATTTGAAAGAAGTAACTAGTAACTATAACAAATTACTTTTTTAAAGTAACGTGCCCAACTCTGCAAATGATCACATGATACCAGAGGCTGAAATACAAAGATAGTTGACAATATAAACTCACAGATGAGATGATCTCACGATGTAACCTGGAATCATAATAAACATCAAACTACAAGACGATGATGATGTTTATGAGCCGATCATATCGTGATCAAATCAATCTCAAGAACATAACAGGACCTGGAAAAAAACTTCCAAAGCTGCATTTAACAAGTCGATTTCCATTTCTTCTACACTGTTCCACATAAACAAGCACTAGAGAGTCATCAAGCTGAACAACATGTGCTGACGTTTGACTTGAAGGCTGAACAAAATGACACAATAATTCACAGCAGAGACGACATGATCTTACCGGGAATCAGACTGAAGACTGCTCCTCAGAAGATGATGGTGTTTATGAGCTGCTCAGCGCTCTTTTATAGCCTGAATTAACTCCAGAAACATCGAGCAAAGATGCATTACACATAATTTACACTTAATGCACACTTAATCGCATCTGCAATCAGCAAACAAAACCAAACATCCAAACAGAAAACACTTAAAGAAAGAGCCCCGAGTGTTGTGAACAGCCAGAAATACAGTGATATAATACTGAGATCATACTGTAAATTTATCAGATTATGATTATGAAGTGAGAGCAAAATAAAGACAAAATAGCTCCATGTTTATTTGCAGTTTGATTCCAGACACTGATTTTTGTGAAGCACCACATCGATCCATCAGTAAACTTGAGTTAGTTTGATTCTGCCTTTGATTATAATTATTGTCACTTGATGTAGTGATGAATGTAAAGTACTGACTGTATCCTCACGAGAAATGGGCATTTCTGTTAAAGATTTACAGATCATTACAACATGTGTGATCCAAATGTTAAATGATGTGTGTTAATATTGGTGAAAACCTAATTCATGTTCAAATATGGTGAACTCTAGACCTGACTTTCACACTATGGCACACTTGCAGAATAATCAAACAGCATCTTAGCATAATGGTAAATAATGACAGTAATGGACACTTTCATTACCGGGTGGGGACATCCTGTAATCAATCACCATATCCTTTGGTTTATTAACATTGAGCTTAAGGGAAAATCAATAGCACCACGACTCATGCCTCAGATCCTGTTCCTGGAGAAGACTCACAATCACTGAGTCATCTGTGTACTTAATAATATAACCGTTCTCATACCTATTCTGACAGATTAATATATGTGATAAACAAAAAGACAACAGCCTTGAGGAGAACCAGTAGAACTGGACTGAAGGTCTGAATGAACACCATTGACTCGAAAACACTGAGGACACTTGATGAGGACACTGAGGACGTTCTGTTAGGAAATCCAAAATCACGTCTACCTATTGTTGGGGAAAAATTTAATCACAGAAGATTTAATCTTCCAGACCTGTTTTCTCAATTGTGTTTTAAATGAGTCAGATCAAAGAGGCCCCACCTGTGGGAGCCCAAACATTGCCTCTTTTATCTTTTATGGCTCTTGGAATTGGAGTTCCTGACTAGCATCTATGCGTTTGAATAGTTATGCTGATTAGGAGTAGGTGAACCTTCAGTGGGTTTCGCCAGATGTATGGGAAATTACTGAAGGGGTTATTTAGACATTGGGGGTATAAGAAGCTTGTGGCTTCTTTGTGTCTCCAGTTCACACTCAAGGCAGCCCGAGCGGCTGCACTGACCGTGGCTCTTCCTTGCAAGGAAAATAAATCTTTATAAAGACAATTGGATTATGGTTTGTCTCTTATTAGTGATGTCGACGAATTAATTTTTGCCATTACACTATATAATACGACGTCTATCATTGCATGCATATATATAGCTCCTCAGTACTACCAGCTGCTATCGTGTTTCTCTAGAGCTCATTTACCCTTCTCCATCCCCAGCTCCTCTTCTTGTCCAGTCAGAATTTGGTATTCTAATTCCTCTTGAATAAATTATTTGGTACATTTATTATCCACATTAATGATATCTTCAATACATTAGCTGACGCACTATGCACTTATACACTATGCACTTGTGCACTATGTACTCAAAAGTGTAGTGTATGAACTTAAAAAAATCTGAATCTGGTAGCCCCTCCCCCTCCACTAAATAATTAAAGCTGTGACAGTCGAGTGCATGAAGTGTCCAACATTCGACACTTCGTTTTTTCCGTTAATTTAGTGTATCATCCGGGTATTTAAAGTGCACTTTTTCTTTCAGGAATTTTCAGTGTGAACACACTACTTACACTATTTATACTTAAAACCGTTATAGAATAGTGCATAAGTATGCGAATTGGGACACACCTATGGACATGAAGTTGTAATCAAATCAGCGGTAGTGCACTGCACACATTCTGCAGACCCCTACAAAGTCTTGTGTGAAACATTGGTAAAGGACAATAATGGAGCTAAAATATTTGGGGTTGTTCTCCAGCTCTACAGCTTAGACTAACCTTTGGCAACATGCCACGGATCAAACTGATGAATGATATGAGGATATTCTTCTCTCATCATTTTTCTTATGGACGGATGCCGGTCTGTGGTGACCACTTTGACATCAATGCCCTCATCCAGGATCTTCTCCAGGACTTTTTTGAAGGCCAATGGTTCCATTGCGACAGAACTGGAGGCCTGGGAAACCTAGAGAGCACAAATGTATGGATGATGACATCTAAAAAAATGTTATTGACCATATGAATTGACCATAGACTTGTGGAAATAATTTACAATTTACCTGCATCAGCTCAAACACCACGATCTGGTTAATGGATTCGTCCATGAAAGAATATGTGTTGTATTTGCTGGAGTGTCCGGGGCTGTCACTTCTGCCGTCTCCACATAGCTCCACTCCTTCACCGTCTTCAGTTTGGCAAATTAATCTTGCTTTGATTATGTTCTCCTGTTGTGTGTATGATTCCTCAATCACTGGAAGCAGGTAGCTTGCCTGTATGTTGTAGAAAGTTGTCGGCTGGGGCAACTGCAGGTTGAAAAGTCCAGCTCAGTCAGATATGTCCGTGTATGTAGAGCTGGTAAAGATAGTGGCAGCTGCTGCGAGAAGGTTATTTTCCGTTATTCCACGTATATTGGGACATGACTCCCATTGTCCCACATGCCCATTGCTGCATTGCCAATTTATATTGATTCTAACTGTGTTATTGTCTGGTTCAGGTCACACATCGCAGCACCACATGTTGTACATTTCTGGAAGAGTTCCATGAGTTTGGACTCATTTACAATCCACTTCCTCTCCTTCCATCTTCTGGGTTGTCCAGAGAGGCTTGAGGAACTTCCTGTGGTGGTGGTGGTGGTGGTGGAGGGGCTTGAATGTGGCACAGAGCTGGTGTCTGCAGGATCGACAGCAGGCTCTGAGGTCATGCTGACATCAAACACTGATGTTGCACTCATATTGAGCTGTCTGGCTGACATCTCTAGCTGAATCTCCAGCTGTCTGGCTGACATCTCTGCATGGATGAGAAAACATCACCTGCAGCTCAACCTGGCAAAGACTGAGTTTCTCATCTTCCCCGCCAGTCCCACCATACAACATGACTTCACCATCCAGTTAGGTACATCCTTGATTTACCCATCAAAGTCATTCAGAAATCTTGGAGTAACATTTGATGACCAGCTGTCCTTCAGAGAACACATTTCTAAGACAGCTCGCTCATGCCGGTTTGCGCTCCACAACATCTGGAAGATTAGACCGTTCCTAACAGAGCATGCAACACAACTTCTTGTCCAGGCCCTTGTTATTTCTAGACTTGACTACTGCAATGCGCTTCTGGTTGGACTCCCCTCTTGCGTGATCCAATCACTTCGAATGATCCAGAATGCAGCAGCACGTCTTGTCTTCAACGAGCCCAAAAGGACCCACGTTACACCTCTCTTCATCTCCCTGCACTGGCTACCACTCGCTGCTCGCATCAAGTTTAAGGCGCTGACGCTTGCATACAGAGCCACCACGCGCTCAGCTCCAGCTTACTTTGACTCCATTCTACAAATCCACACCCCCACCAGAAGCCTTCACTCAGCAAAGGAACGACGGCTTGTGGTACCATCACCGAGGGGGAAAAAATCCCTTTCCAGAACAGTTTTATTCAATGTTTCCAGCTGATGGAACGATCTTCCCAACACCATCCGAAACGCAGAATCATTGACATCTCACCTCAAATACAATACTTTTTCTTGGACTACACATGGCCATCATTGTGGATGAAGATGCGGTGTCCTAGACATGAAACAGATTTCAAATAAATGTAGGTCATACTGAAATCATACAATAACTCTGTATAAACTATGAAGATTCATTAGCTTACCGATTTAATTGACCATGTGGGAGCCAGGGCAACAGCTGGTTTCCTTGAACGTGAAGGACTAGTTAACTGTACAGACAAGGGCACTTGAAATACAGCAGTAGGCTCTTCAGCTCTGTGCTTCTGGGGGGTTGAATGAGTTACACCAACAAAAAAGTTTTTGTCGTCTTGTTCTGCCAGATCTTGCTGTACGTCACTCAACTCTGCCTGTATAATAATTGACACAATTATGACATGAATTGCAATCCCAATAATACTTTTTTTCAAAAGCAAATTAAAACACTACCAAAATTAATAAAATATTTTTTACATTCTTCAGAGTAAGAAGAAAATATTGTTACAGTGCTACATAAGTAGACAGTAGCCTACACTTTCAGTGTTTCATCTGAGAAAAAAATACCCCTCCCACTACCATTAGTCAACGTATTACCATGGTAGACCTAACCTTGCAGTCTCATGATACAGAGAATCAGATTTGGTGACACTATAACGTTACACTACGGGCTAATATGGGTTTAGGCTTATATTTATTTTTTTATTTCTGAGCTCAGTCCTCATGTACATCAAACAGTCAAAAGCGCAGAAGTCTCAGAAGCGCACTGATTTCAAAGCTAAGTTACTCGTGTTTACCAGGTTAAACTCCACTAAAGTTGGATTAGCTAACGCTAAGGTAACTAGCACTTCCAGGACAACCAAATACCATGCAAAAGGACACTTACAGTGTTGGGTGATGATCCACTTTGTTGTGTTCGTGATTTTAGTATTGTTGGTGTGGCTGCATCCTTTAGGCGTAATCCTGTGGAGGTATAGTCCTCCTGTGTAAAATGCTCGGAGCAAACAAGCCACTTCTTTAGAATCTCCATCAGTGTTGCTGTATCCATGCCCAAAGCAGCTAACCAAGCTTTCCGCCGTTTGTGGTGAGTTGGAATTCTGTGAAACATGACGGCACTATAGATCTTCGCCTTGTTATCACAGCCCTTTACGATGCACGTTATAACAATGACTGTTGACAAACTATTTTCCTACAAACTGATACTTAGTCAACTCTGCTCAAACTACTACTCCTGATGCAGGTCACGTTGGTTCTATTGATGGAAGTGAGAGGGGGAGGGAGAGGGGGAGAGGATCTTTCAGGCGTGAGTTTTTACTGCGCCGAGTTGAAGTACTATCAAAAGTGCTATTCCGCCATACATTATAGTTATCCTTTTTAACCCGCATAGAAAAGCGCCACGTTTTATTTCGTGTCACCATACTTGGTCGTTCAGCTATTCGTGTGACTGTATTTAAATAGGGAAAACGTGGAGGTGTTTGATCGCTTCTAACTTGATCTCTGTTTGGTACCTAGTGAATGAACTGGGCTTAGTATGCTAAGCTAAATTGCTATCAAAGTGTCACCGCGCGTCAGAGAGATTAAGTGCACGCACTGAGATGAGAGAGGTATGTATCAAATTGTCTTATTTAAAGGTGCCCTAGAATGAAAAATCGAATGAACCTTGCCATAGTTGAATAACAGGAGTTCAGTACATGTAAATCACATACAGTGAGTCTCAAACACCATTGCCTCCTCCTTCATATGTAAATCTCGTTTGTGAAAAACACCACGGAAAAATAGGCAAATCTCAACGTAACGCCAGCAGTGATGCAATACACGGGATCATTAATATGTACGCCCCCCAACATTTTCATAAGCAAGCACGTTCACTATCTGGCGAAACTGCGCAGCCGCATCATCTCTGCAGGTAAACAAGCATCACGCGAGGATAGCGAAATGGCAGATCATGGAAACAAATGTAATGTTCCAGGCTGTGCAGGGGATGTGAAGACGTTTCATACTCTTCCCACAGATAAAACATGTCAACAGGCATGGCTGATGTTTATTTATAATCGGATATCGCAACAATTTAATTCAAAGTTGTTAGTTTGCTCCGCCCATTTCACCACGGACAGTTTTTCAAACCTGGGACAATATCAAGCAGGCTTTGCTCAGCGTCTGATACTGAAGAAAGGGCCAATTCCAACCATATTCCTGCAAGCAGTAAGTGATTTTATCCACTTCTTGACTGTCTAAACCATTTCTGATTAAATCGAAAGTTTCTTAGAGAGACAACATTAACGATAATATTCCTGTTGTTGTCTATATCCAACGCAAGATGCTATACGGTAAGAATAGGATAATCCAGTGTCTTACATAACTAAATAGTATGTCTAATGACAGGTTAATATTATTTCATGCCAGTGTTGTCATAAATTAGTAAATGCAACCATAGATACGTAACATACTATGTTAGTTTAGTTGCTTACACATAGCTCACTCGATCCTTCTAGCTAACGTCACCACCTCCACCATTTAAGTTGAAACGATAGTAATTTGATATTTATTTATTTATATTTTTGACAACTGAAGTATGATTATATACTGATTGATATATATAAGGTTGAATGCCTAATCTCTCCATCGTCAAGACGGTCAGTAAAGTTGTGCCTGCTATCATTGAGCCGCAGTGAAACAGCCAATCAGAGCAGAACTCTGCATTAATATTCATGACCCTTCCAAATAAGGCAAAAACAGACCATTTCATCCTGGGGAAGATTTCTAGAGTTGTAAATGGACCTGTAAAACCGTAGCTGGACAATTATTGACCTTAAATAAGCCACATACCCTCTATGTAGATACCAGAGAACAATTTAAAATGTTGTTTCAAATCATTCTAGGGCACCCTTTAAGGGAATAACATAGTTTAATATGAAAAAACAGTGGAGTATCCCTTTAAGATGAATATTGCCTGTACTATTGTCTGTACCTCTCACTGAGAGAAAGTACATGTTATCAGTATGTTTTGGGAAACCTTTTCTTGTCAGTACTAGAGCTCACCCTCTCCAACCTTGGAGAGACTGTGTATGTGTGCTGTATTCTGTTAAAGATCAGTATTGGAGGTGGATTAAGGGCATCCTAAGAGATGAGTGGACTTGTCGTTCTAGTCAAGCTGGCGCCTGCTCCAGATCTGGAAGGTCACTACGGGCCTAATTCCAAAGTCTCCTAATTGCAATGAAAGTAGCGTTCTAAATTTTGGGGTGGAACCCAGGGTGGCCTCTCAGTTCAGCAATGGAGGTTGGTCATGTGCCAGGCGGTTCATAAGCCATAACGCTGGGTACATGAGAATTAAAAGGGGGGTGAAACACTTAGTTTCAGTCAATCTCATGTCAATCTTGAGTACCTATAGAGTAGTATTGCATCCTTCATATTTCCGAAAAGTCTTTAGTTTTATTATATTTCTAAAAAGAAAGATACGCTGTACCGAGTCTTTCCGGAAAAAAAACAGAGCGGCTGGGGGCTAAAGAATCACGAGCGTGCGCAGCTGTTGCGTTGAGAGCGCCTGAAAGCTGTGACATCCTGAAATGTGGAAAAATCGTTATCCTAAATAAACCATGGAGATCAATCAGATTTAGCCACACATATATGATCCAGAATCTGATCTAGAGGCTGAAATTGTCACATATCTGTCTTGTCTTGTTTGGCACATGTGGTGTTTTGGGTAATTCCTGTGTCATGTGTGTTCCTGTCTTCTGTCTTGACCCCACCCCTCTTGTGCGTTCCTGTCCTCTGTCTTGACCCCACCCCTTTTGTTATCTGATTATTAGTTAATTTGCCCCACATGTTCTTCCCCATTACCTGCCTGACTTGTCAGCCTTTATTATCTTCGCGTGTCTACAGTTCTGTGCTTGACCGTTGTCTTATGTCGGATTTCGTCTGTTCCTGCTCCTTGTTGTGGTTCCTTGTATTTAAGTATTTCTAGTTTGATTTTCCCATCGTGGATGTTTTGTTTGTGTTTGTTTTATTTTCTTCCTAATAAATCCCATCTTAATTTGCATTTGAGTCCTCGCTCCCTTTTCATGTACCATACCCTGACAGAACGATCAAGCCAATAGAGGATTCAGCATAAGATGGGTATCTTCCTTTTTCCATCTCCCCCCACTAAACCCTCCAACTACCTTCATCTCGTCAGATATGTGAACTCTCGGTACTTCGGTCAGCAGGGAGCTGACGTGAGGGACTTCGCCTGTAGGTTCCTCGTCGAGGTGGATCACCTGGTCTACACAGAGACAGAGATTAAGGTGTTCAATGTTTGTCTTGATATGCCTCTCAGCCCGGGTGAGATGAAGAAGCTGACTGTTATGTGCCATCTGCAGTCAGTGGAGGCCCCAGCCCTCCGATGACCCAGAAATGGAGGAGGAGGAGGAAGAAGGGGCCTACTTCGTCAGAGACCTCGGCTGAGGAGGATCCGACTCCGAGTCCGGTGGTGCCAGTTCCGGTGGTGGTCCCAGTTCCGCTGGTCCCAGTTCCGGTGGTCCCAAGTCTGGTGGTCCCAAGTCTGGTGGTCCCGAGTCCTGACACGGCCAGGAGGGTTGTGCTGGGTTTTTTGTGGTGGCAGTCCTACGTGCTTGGGGGGAGCACAGGGCTTCCTCCAGACATTTGGAGACGGTTGCAGAGCAGCCCGCGGTCGTTGCGGAGGAGTGTCCTGAGCCGCCCAAATGTATTGCCTTGCTGTAGTCGTCAGTAGCACGCGGAACGGTTTTGCACGTCAGACTAGTGCGTGTTTACATAGAAAAACAATGGAATAGTAGCGCATTTGAATGAATGAGTCAATAGCCAACAACACAAAGACATTTGAAGCAGTTTTACTCACCACCTGCTTCCAACACACAACCATGAACCTTAATCATTGGGACTCCTCCATCTTTCAGCATTAGCCACAAATCCGGAGTTGAACTGGGCCTTGTTTATAAAACGATCGTCGCCGAAATGCAGGGAACAAACAAACACTTGCACAACTCCATTGTTGCTCTGGAATAAACAAACTCCATCCACTGTCCCATTAACATTGGGTTCTTTGGGAAGCTGTACAGGGTTGTCTTGCCCAGACAAACAAAAGCACACATCTTTGGTGACATTGTTGATTTCGTGAAGTCCTGTGACTGCAGCGCAGCCGATGACTTCCCTAAAGCCGAGCACAGCGCGTTAATGGGCGTGCATTTGCTCTCTCGCTCTAGTCGCACGCGCGCCCGCCCTTCTGGGAGAAGAGCCCGTACAAGGACATTCCGTCCTAGTTGACGTCAGATAGACCCACGCTCGGAAAAAACGTTGTGAAACTTATGAGAAACCGGAAGGAGTGTTTTTGGCACAGAAATACTCCATCAAACGTCCAACTTAAAAAAAAAAAAAAAAAAACCTCCATGTTTAGCATGGGAATCCAGGTCTTTAACAGTGTAGAAAAAACCTCAGTACGCATGAAAAAGCATTTCACCTTATCAAAATGTTTAAAGACCCACAGAAACTCTGTTATTTGCTTGTGAAGTTATGGTATTTCCTCATTAATTGAATTTATAATGTGTGTTTTCTATATTGTATATTTATACAAACAGTAAATATTTAATTTGGCTACTATGTCTTGATTTAGAGTAATTAAAAAAAAAAAAAACTGTATCTGTATTATTAACTTACCAGTGTGTTATTAAATGTATTTCAATAATACATTCAATTTTTTGTAATGTTTACTTATTTTTATTAATATATATTTTTGTATGTAAATTTCTGTGCACTTTTGTGATTTTAGACTCATCAGTTATTTACCAGTGTTAATTGATGGAAAAAATCATGCCGTATCAGATGCTAATAAGACAAATACGTTAGGCGAAAAGTTTGCTGATATTCATAAAGGTAACCACCTAGATGAAATGTTCAAAAAGAGAAAAGATGAAATCTTGAAGGAAAATAAAGATATATTAAATGCTAAACAAGAGACAAATACTATGCCAGATGCTGAAGTAAGTATGTCAGAACTTAAAATGGCTTTAAATAACACTGGATACTCCTCCCCAGGAATAGACAATTTATGTTATGCTATGCTTAGGAAATTACCAGAGGGAATATTGAATAAGATTCTAGAATTATTTAATGAAGTATGGAATAAGGGAAAACGGCCAAAGATATGGAAAAGGGCAATTATTCTTCCATTTTCTAAGCCAGGAAAAGACCCAAGCAATCCAGGGAATTACAGGCCTATAGCGCATTTAGGGAAAGTAATAGAGAAAATGATAGTGGCCAGACTAAATTATTTTTTGGAGAAGAAATGTTTAATTTAAGATTACCTAACTGGTTTCAGAAAAGGTAGATCTACAGTGGATGCTTTGGTGAAGTTGTGTAATGAAGTGGAGAAAACATTGATTATGAAAGAGGTAATGGTGGCTGTGTTTTTAGATATAGAAAAAACATATGATACTAGGTAGAGAGAAGGGCTATTGATCAAACTGGATAGAATGGGAATTGGTGGGAAAATTTACAATTTTAGAGTTAGAGTAGGCTCCGAAAATTCAGAAGATTTTACCGTAGAGAGTGGAATTCCTCAAGGAAGTGTAATCAGTGCCATTTTATTTAATTTGATGATTCATGATATATTTGTTAATCTAGGACAAGAAAGTGAAGGTGATGCTGTAATATGGAAAAAGGCAGAAATATTCCATACATAATAAAAATCATGCAAAAGAGAATTCAATCATTAGAACAATGGGGAGTTGAACATTTAAATTTTCCATACAAAAATCAAATATGTTCTTTACAAGAAAGAAAGTTACACAGCATGTCAAACTAAATTATTGATGATTGATAGAATTCAGTTTAGAGCACTGAGAATGGGTGCTATTAAAAGGACTCCAACAAGCGCTTTAATGGTAGAGACAAAAGAATCCCCACTTACATTAAGATTCATAAAACTAGCATTAACATATAGGATTAGGTTGATAGGGAGTAATAATAATCCAGCAATGTCAGTATTAAATGATTGTTGGGAATATCAAATAAATGCTAAAGGGTTTGGATGGGACATACATCATTTAGCAGAACAGTACGGCATTAAAGAGTTAGAGTTTAGTCCTGCAATAGTTCTGAGTGAAGTTCCTCCCTGGATGCTTCCAATGCCAGAAGTCAACATAGAAAATAGAGAACATTCAGATGAACAGAGGTTTGCATGGTATAGTGAAAGATATCTGTCTGCTTCATTTTATGGTTATTAACACAGATGGATCAAAAGACCAAAATGGTCATTGTGTTATAGGAATTTACATTCCTGAATTTAAAAAAGGTCTAAAGTATAGACTAAATAATTACCTTTCAGTATATTCAATTGAAATGACTGGCATAATGACAGCATTAAGGTGGATAGAAGAGATAAAACCATTAAAATCACTAATATGCTCAGATTCAATGGCTGTATTGCAGAGTTTAGAAAGTGGAGTTTCAGTCAGAGATGATCTAATAGTAGAGATTATAAATACTGTTAAAAATCATAAAAAAATAAAGAAATAGAAATGAATGAATGAATGAATGAATGAATTGAAATAACAAAGAAGTGGCAACAGGAATGGGAAACAGAACCTAAGGCTAGGCAATATTACAATATTCAGAAACAGGAAAACAGGAAAAATAATTCCTATGAAAAATAGGAAGGAAGAAATAGTATACTCAAGATTAAGAATGGGACTGTACAGTAGGTGGCGGTATGCAACAAATGCAATCTGCCAAGAAACTAAAAGAAGAAGAGGGGACTTTTATTTTGCTCTTATTGTATGACGTCATAAGGCTACGCCGCCCTCCTGCATCTGTTGTAATTGGCTTTATGCACAGCTGCACTACTTCCTGAACTTCAGCCAGCTCCTTTGTTTCCTGTCTGCCATTATTGGACAAACTGATTAATCAAGGTGTGTCTGATTATTGTTGTTGTGACTACAGAGGTCAGGCACACCTGGATTAATCAGTTTGTCCAATAATGGCAGACAGGAAACAAAGGAGCTGGCTGAAGTTCAGGAAGTAGTGCAGCTGTGCATAAAGCCAATTCTGCTGAAGGAAGGTTTGTGTTTTAAGCTTTTAAAGTGTTTAAGGCGACACAGAATGAATGATGTATTATTAAA
The DNA here is from genome assembly GCA_023566225.1 of Romanogobio albipinnatus. NCBI lineage: Eukaryota > Metazoa > Chordata > Actinopteri > Cypriniformes > Gobionidae > Romanogobio > Romanogobio albipinnatus. The sequence continues at coordinate 62,226,969 of CM042240.1, read as the reverse complement.
TGTAACTTTGCATTGCTTTAACATCAGCGCTGTGTGAGTAAAGTAACAGAATAAACTCATGAGTAACAGAAGGAGCGGCTCATTTCTCTCTTTATCATGAATCAGTTCAAACAACGAGGCTGACTCCAGTTCCTTTTTCGCCAGCTCCTTATTCGCCAAACTATCAGTTCCACCTTAAAAATGTTGAATGGTTGAACGCCCCCATTGCGTTTGGCTCTGTTTTTTTAAAGGAACAGTAGTACCAGAAATATGAGTTTGACATTAGAGGTTGTCTTTTTTGGATAGGGCAGCATTTTCATTAAAAATTCTAATTCTAGTTCAATGTACTTTTGTATTTAATCTCTATTTCTTACTAAATGTCTTGTCTTTTTAAAAGTATAGAGGAACATAATGTCTTAAACTGAGATTTAATGTTATGTCATAATGTACTTCATTCTAACAGGTTTATGTTTATATATATATATATATATATATATAAAAAAAACATATATATAATATATATATATATATATACATATACATATATATACACACACACAAACATTTATATAGGTGGCATTACTTTATTTTTTCACAAGTTCTAAACAAAATCGAGCACATAGAGGTAAATTAATTCTCAAAAGAAATCCACATTACAGCATTTTCTGATGTGTAGTTGTTGAAAGATGACCCCCAGAACATGCATCTCCATGCAACTATATGAGTCGACAAAGCATAATAGAGGTGTCATTATTTAATTATTATAAAAGTTCTCAAAAAATTGAGCACGTAGAGGTATAGATAAATGTATTATCTAAAGATATTCTGCATCACAACATTTTCTGATGTGTAGTTGTTGAAATATGAACCCCAGAACATGTACCTCCATGCAACTATATGAGTCGACAAAGCATAATAGAGGTGTCATTATTTAATTATTATAAAAGTTCTCAAGAAAAACACAACGTAGAGGTATAGAGAAGTGTATTATATAAAGATATTCTGCATCACAACATTTTCTGATGTGTAGTTGTTGAAATATGACCTCCAGAACATGCATCTCCATGCAACTATATGAGTCAACAAAGCATAATAGAGGTGTCATTATTCAATTATTATACAAGTTCTCAAGAAAAACACTACGTAGAGGTATAGAGAAGTGTATTATCTAAAGATATTCTGCATCACAACATTTTCTTATGTATTATTGTTGAATTATGATGCCCATAATTTCAGATCACAGTGACAAAATTGAACAGACTCAGTTACTGTATTATTTTAAATAAAAAGGAGGTTGTACTTTTGTATAATATTTTGTTGGAAACTTTTGCATAATATTTTTATTCACCAAAAAAAAAAAAAAAAAAAAAATCTGTGACATACCTTACCACTTCTTAGCCAGTAAATAACAATAAAGACAATATTTCTCTGTTATATTAATTTATTACAAACAACAACAATATAGTATACTGAACATGTAACAAAATTAACAGTCACAACCTTTTAGAAAACAAGTCCAAACATCTAGTGCGAAGTCATTTTGGAGCGTCAGAGGGATCCAGACAACGAATCTATGGCACCAACTATAAAGAGTTGTTATAAAACTATAATGGACGTGGGTGTTGCCTGAATAGGCTATCATATCCGACTTACCTACAAATAGCGAGATAATCCAGTTGTAAAGCACCTTTCTGCTTGAAATCTATTAAACTGTTCAAGCTTAATCAGAATCACTATGGTAAGCTTTAAAATAAAGAGAATAAATACACAGAATGAATTTGCTATATTCTCTGACAGCGAATATAATAAAAACATACAAAGTAATTATGTGTGGTCGAATGATCTTACCTCTGGTATTAGCACTTCAAGGACAAATGACACATTATGTGCATCTTCTTTATCCAGAGCACCTTTAATGCGTTCTGCTAACGCTTCAGTCTGTTAAACGTATCAGTTTAAATATGTATTGTAAATATGAATTTAACTATATCTGATAGTAAAATGCAAATAAAACATGACAACAATCTTTAATAATAATAATAATAATAAACATAATCATACCTGTTCTTCATTAAAAACCGAAATAAAAGAATCTCTCCAATACTTGAACTTCGGGTCAAATGTCGGATACTGATGTAGAAACATTCTGTTTTACCTCAAAACTCCTGTTTTAAGATCATGAGCAACTTTCTGAAAAAAAAAATGAAAAAAAAAAAGATTATATATAATATATTATTGTTTTATTATTTTATAATTGTATTTATAACAAAAAGAAAAATGGAGCAATGGTTATCAAGACACAAAATAACTTGTAACTTGTTTTAGCCATGGAAATTTATTTTCCTTTTTTTTGTGCCATTGTAACCCCAAAATGATAATTAAAGTTAGCTTTGGTTTAAATGAGTTGTGAAATTGTTATAAAATCTCACAACGCAATACATTATTAGCGCAAATTAAATTAAGCTCTCGTATCACCTTAAAAATTAGGCCTACCTTGATTTCATTATCTGTTAGCGCATCTGCTACCAATCCCCGTCTAATTTCTCTTCTGGTTCTATAAATAAATATATAAATCAAAATTATTTTTACGTAGAATTTTTACTCTCAAAACTGTATTATCATTATCATTTTTTTCATGTGGTAACTAACCTTACAAATGGATGGGGGTGTTGCATTTTGCAGCCACAGTTGAAGCTACTATCTGAGTCAACAACATTACCAACCCCTGCACAGTCATTATGGAGCCATCCAGCACATATATTGCACTGAATCCATGCCGCATGTTTTAAATGACCGTTTATTGTTCTGTAAACATATGTGACATAAACACATTTGTTTGTTTTTAATACCCCCCAAAAATACACAAATATTATCATATTACATACAAAGTAATAATAATATTAATACAAATTTACTTATTTCTGGTCATTTGGTAGCAACAAGCATCAATGTCCTGAGCCATGCATCGTTGTTCAACTTTTGCGTGTGGTGTGGAACTCTGTTAAGTGATGATAAAAACATGTATTCTTAAAAAACAGAGTCATAAATCTCGGTCATTAAACTTTGATCATATATATTGCCATCGTTTAGCATTCATAGTTCAGCATCAGGATATCTTTGAAACTTTGATGAAATTTGCTTTTGGTTGCTATAACAGAAGTAATATTCAGAAAGAAAAAAAACTCTTCAATTGTGATCACAATCTAGGACTGAATATACGGTACCTCTTGGAACCAAATACCTTTAACTTTGTGGTCATGTCACCCTTTTCCTCTTCAGAAGTACTCTTAAAACAAAACACATTTCTTCCTTAATTAATTGCAATGCATTTAGTACATAAAAAAATCTATAAAATCTGACAAAAGTGATTTCATTTCACTACAATTCAACAAATAATCTAGGTTTATATAGTTAATTAATGCTTAAATTGTTAAATAGTTGATTATTGTTTAAAGTTTGTAGGCCTATAATTACCATTATGTCACTTTCTATTTCCAAAGTAGTCTAGAAAAAGAAATAGAACACGAAGTCTGATATTATTCACACATTGTAAGCCAGTTGGTAAAGTTGAATGTGTACAGTAGACTATACAGTAATTTAATTGATTTATAAATGTAATAAATATGACACTTTTCTTTCATAAAATGTTTTTTGGAGTTGTATTTATGGTATTGCATATTATTTATGAATTACCTTTAGGACAGTGTCTCCTTGTTCCTCATCTGAACTAATCTGCAACATATTGAAATAATTGTTAACACAATAATTGTTGTGTTAATAATAAAAATCTATTGTAACAATAATTTTTACAATAAGTTTCCTTTCATTAAACATTAGTTAATACATTAACTAATGTGAACTAACATGATCAATACATTTGTTACTGTATTTGTTAATCTTTATTATCATTAGTTTATACAATGCAGCTGTTAATGGTTTGTTCATGTTAGTTCACAGTGCATTAACTAATGTTAACAAGAATAATAATGTATTAGTAAATGTTGACATTAACAAAGATAAGTGCAGATAAGTGCAGTTCATTATTAGTTCATGTTAAGTAATGTAGTTAACTAACGTTAACTAATCAACCTTATTGTACAGTGTTACCAAATAATTAGTAAATACATTTCTAAAAGTTGACAAAAACCTGTATTGTTCACTATACATCTAATAAGTTAGTGCAGTAAATTATGGTATGTAAATTTAAATCATACATCTTTACTTAAAACTAATTTGTCCTACCGTTATTACTGTGTCACATGGTTCTTTATCAGGTGAGACCTTCAAAAAAAAGTTATTATTGTTTTATTTTTTTCACAATTTATTTTTAAATGTACTCTCACAAATACAATAAACACAATATATTCTTAAGCCTACTCATTGGACACTGCCATCTTGTTCCATGTTATTTTTGGTCTTGAAAAGTAATTGATAATTTTAGTAAATTTAACCACACAAATCAAACCAATTTAAGTTAACGTAGTTATTTTGGATTCCGTTTCCAAGGATTTACATTGGACTACCTTTTCAGCTGCATCACCGTTGCCAGAACTCGCCTTGAAAATAAAAGAGATCGTAAGTCACACATAGGCCTATATTAAAAAGTTGTTTAGTTAAAAAACAACCTATAGTTGTTTTAGGCCTATATTTAAAAAAAAAAAAAAAAAAAATATATATATATATATATATATATATATATATATATATATATATATATATATATATATATATATATATATATATATATATATATATATATATATATATAAAAAGTTAATAAGTAAATAAAAAATTTACACCTGTATTTGGTTCTTCTTATTAATAGTGATTTAACTCATGCATCACCATTTTCTAGCGAGTTCTCGATAATCTTAAAACTAAATGCAATTACAAAAAAGACGTCACAGCATATTCCTTTTCTGAAGTTGACTTTGAAAAGAACAAAATGTTACTAATAATTATTAAGTCACATAAAAGGACAATAAGGAGGATACAGGAAACATACCCAAGTACATTTACTATATATATATATATATATATATATATATATATATATATATAGCAAAATATTAAATGATAAGTTAATTTAAAGAACTTATTGAGTGTTCATCTAGTTCTTATATTAACATTACCTTTTGGTCAGCTTCATCTTGTTCCATTTCTGCCTGAAAAATTAATAATAATTGATTATCTTGCAACATTTTCAATGTGTGTCACAGTTAAGTGGCTTTCTTTAATCACAATTTTGAATGGAACTGCATATTGGTGAATGTGTAAGAAAAAGTAGACTTCTCTGTTAAATATTTCAATTAAGTGTGTGGCTTACCCTTAATAGGAGAACATGACCCACAGTACACTCTGTTGAGAATACAGTACTCATAACTCTGACTGTTGCAAACTGATCACCAGAGCCTGGATGCATTTTTTCATTCATTCCATCATAGAGCCTCCACTGGTCACAAGTGAGTCGATGGAATCCAATAAAATGGTTTTTCCGACTCTGATGATATGTTACAGCAACTGGATTGTACCTGTGAAATATACAGACTTGTTTATCTATCTATCTATCTATCTATCTATCTATCTATCTATCTATCTATCTATCTATCTATCTATCTATCTATCTATCTATCTATCTATCTATCTATCTGTCTATCTGTCTGTCTGTCTGTCTGTCTGTCTGTCTGTCTGTCTGTCTGTCTGTCTGTCTGTCTGTCTGTCTGTCTGTCTATCTATCTGTCTGTCTGTTTGTCTCTATCTATCTATCTATCTATCTATCTATCTATCTATCTATCTATCTATCTATCTATCTATCTATCTATCTATCTATCTATCTATCTATCTATCACTCTATCTATCTATCTATCTATCTATCTATCTATCTATCATCTATCTATCACTCTATCTATCTATCTATCTATCTATCTATCTATCTATCTATCTATCTATCTATCTATCTATCTATCTATCTATCTATCTATCTATCTATCTATCTGTCTGTCTGTCTGTCTGTCTGTCTGTCTGTCTGTCTGTCTGTCTGTCTGTCTGTCTGTCTGTCTGTCTGTCTATCTATCTGTCTGTCTGTTTGTCTCTATCTATCTATCTATCTATCTATCTATCTATCTATCTATCTATCTATCTATCTATCTATCTATCTATCTATCTATCTATCTATCTATCACTCTATCTATCTATCTATCTATCTATCTATCTATCTATCTATCTATCATCTATCTATCACTCTATCTATCTATCTATCTATCTATCTATCTATCTATCTATCTATCTATCTATCTATCTGTCTGTCTGTCTGTCTGTCTGTCTGTCTGTCTGTCTGTCTGTCTGTCTGTCTATCTATCTGTCTGTCTGTTTGTCTCTATCTATCTATCTATCTATCTATCTATCTATCTATCTATCTATCTGTCTGTCTGTCTGTCTGTCTGTCTGTCTGTCTGTCTGTCTGTCTGTCTGTCTATCTATCTATCTATCTATCTATCTATCACTCTATCTATCTATCTATCTATCTATCACTCTATCTATCTATCTATCTATCTATCTATCTATCTATCTATCTATCTATCTATCTATCTATCTATCTATCTATCTATCTATCTATCTATCTATCTATCTATCTATCTATCTATCTATCTATCACTCTATCTATCTATCTATCTATCTATCTATCTATCTATCTATCTATCTATCTATCTATCTATCTATCTATCTGTCTGTCTGTCTGTCTGTCTGTCTGTCTGTCTGTCTGTCTGTCTATCTATCTGTCTGTCTGTTTGTCTCTATCTATCTATCTATCTATCTATCTATCTATCTATCTATCTATCTATCACTCTATCTATCTATCTATCTATCTATCTATCTATCTATCTATCTATCTATCTATCTATCTATCTATCTATCTATCTATCTATCTATCTATCTATCTGTCTGTCTGTCTGTCTGTCTGTCTGTCTGTCTGTCTATCTATCTGTCTGTCTGTTTGTCTCTATCTATCTATCTATCTATCTATCTATCTATCTATCTATCTATCTATCTATCTATCTATCTGTCTGTCTGTCTGTCTGTCTGTCTGTCTGTCTGTCTGTCTGTCTGTCTGTCTGTCTGTCTGTCTGTCTGTCTGTCTGTCTGTCTGTCTGTGAATAACTCTCTCTCAGAACAAAAACTGTCACTGGGCAGAACTATGTATCATATGTCCACTATGGATTATATACACATTATTTTTAAGGTCTTGATATGCAATCTTTGGGGGGGTTAAAAAAGTTCACATATGAACCTGTTGAAAAGATGCAATACCAGTGATGGCTTTTGTAGATTTTGTAATTTTCTCATTTACAATTCAGGGCCTATAGTTTTCCAAAAGCATCACAATCTAAGTTCATTCATACCCATAACTATATTTTTCACAGTAACATTAACAACAACCACCTCTGTATGCTCAGTGGCATTTCAGCACCTTGGCCAGCAACCATATAAATGATGAACCTTTCTGAAATGTTTCAAATTGCCCTTACCAATTAAAAGCAATTGAAAAAACTAAAACAGACACTTGCCTGTTGCCATCAATGTATACATTTGATGGTATCGCTGTCGGCTGCATTTCAGGATGATCATGACAGAGCACAGTACAATCAATTGCCACAATCATAAAGGCGGGGATTCCATTCTTAAATTGCCGCCGAGTGTATGTCCGTTTACCTGGACATACCAGATCTTGCCTGTGAAAACCAATTTTTTGTTTGTTGAAAACATACATTTGTTTCAGAAATTATTTTCTCCACAATAATATTTCACATAAACTATTAATTAACATATTTTCTGTACAGAATATAAGTTTTGTATTACCTTGATTCTGTGCATGGAAAACTGTGACTTTGCAAAGACCAGTTTTCTAATGACTGTTGGAATTTAGAGAAGTCATTGCACCTATAATGGTAAAATAAATAGTTAATATAAATTACAAATGTCAATACAGTGCTGTAAACAGTGCTTTTACAATTCATTCTAAATGTAAACTTCACAGTACTCACAGGACAGCAGCAACAGTATCATCTGGGTAATCTTTTGTCGGGTTAGGACAATCAAGGCCATCACATTTGTATTGTCTGTAGGTCTTATGTGGGATACCATGAGGGATACCAGATGGGATACCATGAATTCAGTTTCTGTTCCATACACATCCCACTGCTGCTTTCCATGGAAACATTTTGATGTTTCTCTAAGCCAAGAAATTTTTCCCTGGGACCACTGTCGAAGCATGAAATGCTGATAAACCTTCAATAATAGCTTGAAGCATTTATCATGGGCCTGCTTACTCTCAATTTCACTCAGGAGTGAAGGTCTTGTCTTCATTGCTAAGAAAATGAAGTAGAGCAGGTTATCAATTGTGCAGGTGTTAGCCAATTCAATGGTTCTTTTTGCTATTTGTCCCTTTCCACACCAAGGAGGGGAAGTGTAGATGCTTTCCATGCCAGTCATATTTTTTGGTGGGTTGTAGTACTTGGCCTTCTTTTTCTGTCTGCCTTTCTGCCATTTCTCCTCTTGACTAAGGGGTAGTTCAATTTTGCTGTCGTTTGTTTCCTTCTCATTGACTGTGTTTTGGCGAATTGCAGAAACAGTGACACCACGCATTCTACCACTAATGAATTCATACATAATTTGTACAAAGTCTCCTGGTCTTCTGTGGAGTTTGTTCTTCAGCACGATTCGCTTTGTTGTTCGAAACCAGTTCTCAACCTGTGTATTTGTGTCTCTAGTTTTCCCCAGATGTTTTAACATCATGCCTGTCCATAGTGGCACTGTTGCTAAGTATGGCTTGAGAATTTGAATCAAGCTTGGACAGTAGTATGGATTAGCTTGAGCTGTGCCACTGCCTTGTTCGTTCTCTGCATCCATTATTGTTTTTTCAAAGAGTTTTGCAAATGGGGAGCCATGAATGATTGTTTTTGGAGTTGTTTCAGCAACTAATTCTTCTAGAGGTGTTTCATTGAAATCAACCTCAACATCAGCAAAGACAGGCTGATTGTGTATTTTAGTCTGCAGTGTCTTCAGGCAATCAAGAATGGACAACGCATCTCTTTGGGCAAAAACAGTGCAAATGTCTTGCAACAAAGATTTAAACTCAGCCAGTGTGGTGGCATTCTGCATTAGTGCAAATGAATGTAGAAACAAGGCCTTTGTTTCCTTGGTGCACTTAGCCTTTCCAATTTTAGTGCACAGCAATTTCATCATGTGCGCAGCACATACGTGCACAACAGTGAATGTACATGGTTTTCCTTTCAGACATACTTCAAGACACTGTTGCAGATACTTGTGAATGTTACACTGGCAGAATGTTTGGAGAGTTGCATGAATGATAGCCCAACTGAAATCAGTTTCTACTTTTTGTGGTTGGAGGCTCTGTTTGTACATGTACACAAAATCTCGGGAAAGGCAGGTCAACCAGTGCATAATTGTTGGTGTGCTCTGATCTGATGTGAGCATTTCTGCTATAGCAACTGTTGTCGCTGAAGTAGACAGAACTGGGCAGCAAAGAGCATAGTACAATACACTTTTGCTTTTTTGTACTTTTGTCACAACACTTCCTGTGGCATCTAGATACAAAGAAAGGTTTTTGTCCTTTTGTAACTCTCGTAAGAGCTGTAGCTGGGTAAGAGTGTACATGTGTAGTGTAAATGGTGAAATTGCCACACACTGGAGGTACTGGTGCTTCAAGGGTGTAAACTCTTGATTTAAGTCCTGTGCTTCTTGTAATTTTAGAATATCCAAAAATGGATTAATGTCCAGTCGATTTTCCAAATTTTTCTGGCTTGAAATCTTTTGTAAGACTGTAATGGGGGGGACCTCATTGGAATTTCCCATTAGTAGTTTTTCCTCTTCTGCAGCAGCAAGTTTTTTTGAATGTACATGCATAGGCATGAATTCTGCAAGCATATTTTTGAGGTTTTCTTTGTCAATTTTACTTGTCCGCCTCCTTAAAAATGCTGCCCTCGAGTGATCAATTTTTCCAGAAACCGTAACATTGACTGATATTGTAGGCACATCCTTTGCTGGCTTCTTCCAGATGTAAAACTGAAAAAATGCGCAGCCATCAAATTTGCAATGCGCCTTTCCATACCAAAATGGGGACTGCTGTTTTCTCGATTTTTCTAGTTTCACTCTGTTGTAGATGAATGAGAGGACATTTTTTCATCCATTTTTTTAGATAAAATGTCTGTCCATGTGTTGTTTAAATGCTGGTACCCTTGCCTTACACTGGGTTTTATTTTTTCCCACTCTTCCCTTGTCAATCTAATTGTAAATTGCGAGGGGTCAGTTTTTGTGTCATGTTCATCAATTGTTTTTCTTGTTGTGTCTTCTTTGACATTTCCATGATTTATTTCTTTAAGTTTGTCTTGTCCAGTTTGATGTAGATCATTGCTCCTTTGCTGTATAAAGGAAAGCTTTGTCTTTTTAAGTCTTGTTTTTTTTGTCGCTCTTGTTGAGCAATTGGGACAAAACCAGGGTGAAATCCCAGCAATCTCCTTAATACCCTTATATCCGACGCATGACGGATGAAACCAGTCCTCACACTTACTGCACTGTGCCATTGGTTTGTCAGGACTATTTGGCCGTCTGCAGACACAGTATATTTCTTCATGTTCCTCATTAACACAGCTAGTGGATGACAGACCCTGTATTTTAATAAACATAGCATGTCATCGTCAACATAATTTTGAAATATAATTATGATATGATTAATTCTTTTTTTTTCTTTACTTCATCATCACTGCCTTATACTCACAGTTTCCACACTTAGCTGTTCTTGTGGTGTGCAAAAATCATTTGTTACACTTTTAACTTCTTCTATAGGCTTATCCTTGAAAAACAACAATGTCATTCAATATTCAGTTGAATATTGCATTTTATTGAGCTATTTATTTAAAACAAAATCTTCTACAGTCCATAAAGGACATACAGTTCATGGAATTTATCATGAAAAATGTATCATGACAAATTGTCTGTGAGGACCAAAATCAAATTTGTTGAATGAATGTTGATTAAGTTTAAACCTGAATTTTAAAGTTTACCTGAATATGTTTCGAAATTACAAGGTGAAGTTTTCTTCTGTTGTTTGTAGTGTTTGGCACAAATAGTGATGTACATAACAGTCCCCAGAATGAGTAATGTTTGTAATATGATTGATTTGTGCATTTTCCCTGAGACTGTAATTTTGAAACCTCACTAATTATTGTCTCTAAATTTAGAGATCGAACTGCCTGTAAAAAAAAATCAAAATACAATTAAGAAAATCACACTTGTGTTTTGATACTCTTCACATTAATTAAGAATTATACTTACATTTCCAAAAACCTTGAACCTGTAACGATAATAATAGCAATATAAGAGAATAGTAATTGTATACATACTTTAATGAAAATTTTATTCCAGATAGATTATTCGTCATTTATCATTAACTATACCTGTGCATCATTGCACACTTTGATTATGTTTTCGATATGAAATTCATGGAAGGTTTAAATGTTACATTCTTCTTAACGCTTGTACGAACCATTTTAAACTAGCCAAATTGAAACTATTTCAAACAAAAAGTTATATATACAGGCCCTGTGTGCTCTAGCACCCTGCAGACAGTTAGGGCTGCTTTCACTAGATTTCATAAAATACTGGAAAAATAATTTTGTCTGTATCATGTATGCAAGATTTATTCAAATGGATCTGAATCGAGTAGTACAGAAAACCCCCAACTTGAAAGGGTTTTCGGTACAATGACACCAACATTTAATGTTTAGAGACCACTTTTTGTGGGTAAATGGGAAGCTTCTCAATTTGGGTAAATAAGTTACTTTGTGTAAAAAAAAAAAAAAAAAAGCCAAAGTGATGAATGTCTTTAGAAACTAGAGACTAAGGTTAAGAGGTTAAAGTTAACTTACTTGTAACGTGGTTCTGTCATCTTTAATAGGAAAGTAAATATGGTGCATCCTCTGTGATGTCTCTGATAAATAAGGCAATGTTCTAAAGAAGTAAATTTCCAGTTGTAGGCAAATTTTTGAGAAAAGGAATCAATGTGAACTTACAAGCACATCAGTAGATATAAATGTTTTACAAAAGTATTTGTAAGATTTTTGGTAAAAGACTTTTCCAGATAGTAATAAGCTGAGGTATTTGTTTACATGAGGTATTTAGTCTACTAAAAGATCACTACTAACATTGGCGCTCTTTAGCTCCCTCTAAAGGTTGAGCATATTATGCTCCATTTACAGACAACCACAGGGTGGCGGTCTTCTAGTGATAATATTTCAACAATTACACATCAGAAAATGTTGTGATGCAGAATTTCTTTATAAAATACATTTATCTATACCTCTACGTGCTCAATTTTTTGAGAACTTGTATAATAATTAAATAATGACACCTCCATTATGCTTTGTCGACTCATATAGTTGCATGGAGGTACATGTTCTGGGGTTCATATTTCAACAATTACACATCAGAAAATGTTGTAATGCAAAATGTATTTATTGAAGACACTTTTCTATACCTCTACGTTGTGTTTTTCTTGAGAACTTTTATAACAATTAAATAATGACACCTCTATTATGCTTTGTCGACTCATATAGTTGTGAATGCAGGTTTAATGTTCTGTGGGTCATATTTCAACAATTACACATCAGAAAATGTTGTAATGAAGAATTTGTTTTTAGAATACACTTCTCTATACATCCACGTAGTGTTTTTCTTGAGAACTTTTATAATAATTAAATAATGACACCTCTATTATGCTTTGTCGACTCATATAGTTGCATGGAGATACATGTTCTGGGGTTCATATTTCAACAACTACACATCAGAAAATGTTGTGATGCAGAATATCTTTAGATAATACATTTATCTATACCTCTACGTGCTCAATTTTTTGAGAACTTGTATAATAATTAAATAATGACACCTCTATTATGCTTTGTTGACTCATATAGTTGCATGGAGATGCATGTTCTGGGGTTCATCTTTCAACAACTACACATCAGAAAATGTTGTGATGCAGAACATCTTTAGATAATACATTTATCTATACCTCTACGTGCTCAATTTTTTGAGAACTTTTATAATAATTGAATAATGACACCTCTATTATGCTTTGTCGACTCATATAGTTGTATGTGTGTATATATATATATATATATATATATATATATATATAAATATATATATATATATATATATATATAAATATATATATATATATATATATATATATATATATATATATATATATATATATATAAACATAAACCTGTTAGAATGAAGTACATTATGACATAACATTAAATCTCAGTTTAAGACATTATGTTCCTCTATACTTTTAAAAAGACAAGACATTTAGTAAGAAATAGAGATTAAATACAAAAGTACATTGAACTAGAATTAGAATTTTTAATGAAAATGCTGCCCTATCCAAAAAAGACAACCTCTAATGTCAAACTCATATTTCTGGTACTACTGTTCCTTTAAAAAAACAGAGCCAAACGCAATGGGGGCGGGGTTAACAACCATTCAACATTTTTAAGGTGGAACGGATAGTTTGGCGAATAAGGAGCTGGCGAAAAAGGAACTGGAGTCAGCCTCGTGTTCAAACATGAGTTCAGTCTCTGGAGAGAGAACCGGAGCTTTAGACTCTCAGAGTCAATTGAACCGATTCACAACAAATGATTCAGTGATTTATCTAACATTTATCAGTGCTGTGTGAGTAAAGTAACAGAATAAACTCATGAGTAACAGAAGGAGCGGCTCATTCCTCTCTTTATCATGAATCAGTTCAAACATGAGTTCAGTCTCTGGAGAGAGAACCGGAGCTTTAGACTCTCCGAGTCAATTGAACCGATTGATTCGCAACAAGTGATTTGAAGCGCTCGATTTCTACAAATAGCTAAACTAATATATTAAGTGTCTGTATAATTTTATAATTTGCTTTCTTTTATTAATTTGTTGTGTTAGTTTTGTGTTTTTGTCTCATCATGTGATTTAAAGGGGTAGTTCACCCAAAAATGAAAATTCTGTCATCATTTGTGACCCTGTCTGTGAAAACCCAGCTAAAGTCCTTTTTTTGTGATTCACTGTTTTATACATAAAATCATCCTACATAATGTAAAGAGCATTCTGTGAAAATATAACCTTGATATCTTTAATATTGACCATGTCAAACATTAGCTGAAATTCGGCCTCAGAACATGATTTTGAGAAATTCCAATTTTAAAATCAAGCTTATTTTTAAAATTGCAAAACATTTTAACCATTATTATATTCTATTGGACACATTTATGGGAAACATTATGATGTGCATGTCCAAAAAGCGTGAAACATTGAAATGAATGAGGGTACCACAAGAGCTTGATTTACCAAGTCAGTTCACTCTAATGATTTGTAGGCTATAACTTAATTAGTAAAATGAAATCTTAGTAGAAAATGTCATTAATAGGCCTGCCATTAAATGTCTTTAAAATAAGATGGATATATAGGCAGAAGGTGGAGTTAGAAAACAAATAAGCTGTTCCTGAAATTTCGGTGATGACACAAAGAAATCACACAGAAATCTGAACCCGGCTTAAGTCGCCGTTTTCTTGCCTTTCCCGACACTGACCTGATCGTTGGTCATGCGGATTGATATTATGCTCTGTTTGCACTTTGTAATTGTAAAAAATATGTTTCTGAACCGAATGATATATCAGCAGTTGTTTCTGCGTCGAAGGTAAACAAAGAGGCGATTAAAATAAAAATGTACTCACCCTCAAGTTGTTCCAACCCTGTACGAGTTTCTTTGTTCTGCTGAACACAAAGGAAGATATTTTGAAGAATGTTTGTAACAAAGCAGAGAGAGCAACAATTGACTACCATAGTATTTTTTCTCTACTATGGTGGTTAATGGTTGCTCTCTCTGCTTGGTTACAAACATTCTTCAAAATATCTTCCTTTGTGTTCAGCAGAACAAAGAAACTCGTACAGGGTTGGAACAACTTGAGGGTGAATAAATGATGACAGAATTTTCATTTTTGGGTGAACTATCGCTTTAAGAACATTTACTTAACTAGAGCTGATTGAGACACACAGAGGTTTTGTGTGGATTTATTAGTTAATTATTCTCATCTTAAACAGGACAGAGTTTTCAAACACAGAAAAACTCCTGGAGAAGTGACTGAGATCCATGTGGCACAGTATTATAAAGATGGAGTTTATTAAAGAGGAGAGTGAAGATGTGAAGATTGAGGAACAAACAGGTTGGTTTCATTCTCAAAGCTGAACTCAGTCATTTGATCCTTATTAAAATCTCCAGCTCTACAGAAATGAAGGATATTTTTGAAGAATGTCATATAAGTGTCCTGGTTAAAGCTCTATTATTTGACATGAGATCACATGACCAGACAAACACAAATTCTGCTTCAAATGAATCTGTGAAGATCCGACTTCCATTAATTATTACGCCATATTAAATTATACATTAAAACATTAATTTATGTGACTTAATTATACTAGATAACAGCATGTAGCAAAATCTGTGTTTTTCATAAAGCAAAGCATGAAATGTGACTGATCAGCTTTATGTTTGTTGTCTATAATTGTGGGATTATTTCTCATCCTAGTGATGGAAGTGTGTAAACATTTGAAGTAAAACACTGAAAAAAGTCCTGCACGTGGGAGAGTGAACCGCTAGTATTTAATGAAATGAGAGGAAAATATTTACCTTAGGGCTGGGACAGTACACGGTATGGATTTTTTTCTTACTGCGGTTAAAAAGCAAGAAATTCCCGCGGTTCAGCGGTAAACCGTTTTAAACGGCTCCCGCTCAACTTTCATGCACAGCCGCACATGCACACACCAGCACAGGCAATTGAACATAATAAGGAACATGTTTATTTTACATGTATTTTTTCACGTTTAGAACAGGAACAATTAAAACAGAAATGGAATGATATCTGAAAAAAAAAGTGCTGGCAAAACGAAATATAGACTATGGTTTACATCCCAGCCTTCATATTTTTTGCTGAGAGAGCAGATCAGATTACGACTGAGAGATCTGAAGATGGAACAGCATAAACAAAGACAACAAGCACATTTTTATTTATCGGTATTGATCAGTAATATATATTTATTTGTTCATGTTTATTTATTTCCCATATTTTTACTTTCAGATTACAGTCGTCGTCATCAAACAATCACTTAAACTAACCCATATAATATAAATACTATAAATATAAATAATATATTACATATTTTTACATATATTACATATTTTTACATATTCAGGCTATTAATTTACATTTACAATTTACATCACGTGTGCGCTTTTGTCTCAGTGGTTAATGAAGACTATTTAACGAAGGCTCAAGGCTATTTCATTTAACAAAGTGTCATCACTCGCTGCTCACACTACCGTGATTGTATATTATGCTACTTTTATATATAATATAATATATAATATGAATATTATTTATATTTATTTTTTAATTTTTATAAAATGTACATATTTATATTCATTTACATATCTCGTGTGGTGTGCACTTTTGTCTCAGTGGTTCAAGGCTATTTAACGAAGACTATTTAGGCTAATTTAACAAATAGTCGCTGCTCACACTACCGTGATTGTGTGTGTGTATGTATGTATATATATATATATGTATGTATATATATATATATGTATGTATATATATATATATATATATATGTATGTATATATATATATATGTATGTATATATATATATATGTATGTATATATATATATATGTATGTATATATATATATATGTATGTATATATATATATATGTATGTATGTATGTATGTAT